>CM034151.1:897403626-897764647 GCA_019776745.2 Taxus chinensis
GAGTTGGTGTTTTTATTTAACACATTACTCTTGCAGTTCTCTTCCCTAATCTAGGATTCAGAATGCTCTGTCTAAGGAATTTAACTGAATAATTGTTACTATTATTCATCGGTATCTCATCCCTTAGACTAGGTGAATTAAGACAACGTAATCAGCAGCTTGCGATACTTTGGCCAAAGATTTGAAACATACTGTTTATGTCTCGTATTCCTTAACAACATACTCGTCAATCTGGAATACATCCTTCACCCCATTCATATGTTATATAGAATGTCCTACACTGACTACTGTCAGTCCTTCCTTTCACAACTGAATCACTCGGAGGCAGATTAACAAGGTGATAATTTTATATGGATGCCCACGAGGATTAGGGATATGGTGACATACTGGTTCAACCTTGCAGTTCAACCAGTGTGTCATGATGCCCCAAATCTCCTAGGAAGCCTTATAACATGACCACGTTCTTAATCGGACCCTGGGTAACTCGTGCGAAATCAAGTGTAAATCTTAGCGATCAATGCAAAGGGTGTCACCATAAGTCATCTACATTGTTGTAACTTTGAGAAGATCCTAATCTTCTCAGAGGTACAACCCTGCAGTTGACTTGTGTCGTCAACCTTTAAATCCGCCTCGAAAATATCTACTTAACAACATGCGTTACGCACTTGAGTTTAAATTACTTTAAAGACTTTTCCCTAAGGTTAGCCTTTCCCGATCCCTGGATTCTTCGTCTTAAGACGACCCTCCTCTATAAAACCCATTACATGGTAGAGGTATTAAGGTCAAGCTCTCGTCAAGGAGTCATTAGAATACACCTGATTCTAAAATAACAGAATTGGACAATATCTCATAACCTTTACTTGAGATTTCCATCTGAACTCCATTTGATTCATATCAGTTCTCTTAACTAAAATTATATCATACTTATTAGTATAAGGATATAAATGATTAAGAATCCAAATTAATATTGTCCTATCATACTCAGGACTAGGGATTAGTAATTTAATCCAGCTTGTTTAGCCTTTTGCTTAGGTTCATTTTTAACCTATCTTCTAGAAAGACAATTATTTAAATCCAATATTGCTTTCGCTAGAGCAAATTAGAACTACTAAATACTCATAAGAATTCAATCTCATTTCCTTATAAGCTTTCATTTTCAATCACAAAAGCATCCATATTCACAAAGATAACGTTACCACTCTGGTATATAAACCGAAGAAGGTCAACTATCAGAAATAGAATACAACACATAAGTATCAAACACTTATTTCCATTCCTTTCAAAACTATACAATTACATTTTATGCAAACAACATACTTGATACAATGCTCAACAGAAAAGAAACATCTTTTCACATATAGTACATTTATAAAATCAAGCTGTAATTCATTATAAATCAATTAAACAATCTGATCAGCCTGTCAGATCTGCATTGCTTTTACCTCTTACGGCAACCATCTGCAAAAATAGTCAACATGAGTCATTTCAATGAACTGAGCATGATAAGCTCTAACTTTTAAAACAATTGCAATCCATCAATTGTTTTCATTAAACACCCTGTTTAAATGAGATCAAATATCCACATAAGTAAACATATTCAGACTATGCCCTTGTAATAAAAAATGATTACAAATATGTAACTCTATCATTGTTACAAAATAGTCTTAATCACTTTCTAATATTTCATCAAATATTAAAAATCAAGGAACGAATGTACACAAACAATCATTGAATCCAAAACCACAACATTGGACAGATCGTTTCATTCATCCAAAAAGGTAAATATCATAACAATTCGGGATTCCACCAATATGTTACAAAACAATTCCCACTGTTAGACAGATATCAACAAATATTAAATAAAAGAAGAGGAAGAACCAAATCATTCATACTTCCTTTCACATTAGTTCATTACAGTACCATCTTCACATATGAAAAACATTCAACTAGTATGTATATGAACAAGTCAGACAAGCCACAAAAAGGATCGCTGTTTTAAATCAAGAAATAAAACACAGCAAAAATCCTGTACAGCAACTAACACATCAACACTCCATATATCAACCTTAAGCCCAATACTAGTTCCTTGTACACAGTAAGGCTTTTTCGAACCAAGTTCGAAATCAAAAGAACCTCTAGTATATCCTGGTCAACAACAGGCTTTATTACACTAATACTGATGCTTCCATAAGACCATACAGAGATTACCTTACTAATACTGTAACATACACTGCCTCATCCAATTAGTAAATCAGAAAGGAACATATCATCCTGTACATACATCTGTACATAATCGGAGTTGGTCAAATAGCACTCACGATTTACTTATACAGAGTCACGTTACTTGATACAAACCATTACTCAGGCAAAATTTCCCAATATCAAACAACAGTATATCAAGTCAAGTTTCCAACTGAGGCAAAAGAAGATACAGGTTAACTTCCACAATTCTACTGAACCCAAACAACAGTGGAATGACAAATGATTGCCAATGTTTCCTTCTGGACAAGTAAATGGTGTACATATTAAAACTCAGGCAAGAAATTTTAATCACTGATTTCAAACAAAGAATCCAACTGAACCCTTGCCAATGCGACACAATGGTATTCTTACGAATAACAGAGATCAAAATACAAATTATTCCCTTAAGTCGATGGAACAAAAATTTATAAAATTCATCTATGATCAACCATGAACAGTGATTTAAACAAATAAATCATTCAATCGACTCCACAGAGTCATTCAATTTAAAAACGAATGTAATTCTATATTTACATTGCATACTGTTACGGGTTAATATCCATGACCTAACTAATTAAGCCAATATACAAGATGTCAAACTATTCACAGAAATCCATTAAGGCCAAAATAAACATCACGAGTTCAATCTCAGGCTTATACCGAAGCCAAAAGAAGCAAGATACCCTCCACAGGGTCAAACAACAGGATAATCCAACAGTCCTAATTGAAACAGTTACACTGTCCATCTGTCAAAAATTCAACTGAGTCCTAACAACAGTAACCAAAATAATGTAAGATAATAAATCATTCGTGCCAACAATGGCAACATTATAATCGGGCAAAAACAAACCAAAATACTAAATTTCCAAAACAAAGAATCCAACGGTACCCTTACCAACATTTTCACACAAGATGGCACAGGAAAGAAATGTAGAATTTCATCCAAAGAGTATAAACCAAAAACTCTTGCAACACGAAGGTAAAATAACAGAGGTCGTGCTACCCGTTACTCTTCGAGCACAAAACAAAATTACCAGTATCCAAATAGATATTCAAACGAAGTTCAACAGTGGTCCAAAATACGAATCATTCAATGGACTCAACAGAGTCGTCCGAATAAAATACATATATCCATACTGTACACTGTCAACAGTTTAGATCCCGTTACCCAAATGAAAAAGGAAAACAATTCCAAAAGAGTTGCAATAAGATACTGTCACACCGAAAGATGTTTATTCTCAAAAAACCTTCAAGACAAAACAAAACCCAAATAGTATTAATAACTACCTTCACCAAAACCCACGACAGAGCTTCCAAAGGATCAATATAACTGAACAATCAAACAATATCCATCAGTATCCCTTCATAACAGTTTCCACAACAAGAATCAGACGACCAAAAATTGACATTTACATAATACCAACATGCATCTATACCTGCACACATTGGGAGGAAAGATTCATGGGCTCACACCGAAGCAGGCCGAGCATTCATACATTTGTATATACATATTTTCACATATATTAAGCCAGAATGCAAAACACAGAAATAGATAGCCACAGTTCGAATTAATAAACACCCATCAAGGGGATAAAATGAAAAATCGAACCAGAAGAGATACAGTACCAAAAATCACACAAGACCATCCATAGAAAATCATCTATTTCTCATAAATCATTTGAACAGAGTTGTTCTAATGAAATCACTTGAAAGACAGCAAGATATTTAAAGGTTAGGGACTAACATGCCTGGATTTTTGCTCAAATTTCCGAAGCAGACCACTGGAAGAGCTCAGACTTCCTTTTCCTTTTCCAAGTTAGAGCGACCAACAAAATTTTGCTATCTCCATGACATATATATTCCTCCTTGACAGAGAAAAGAGCTAGATAATCTCATACTTGCCATGCAACACAAAGAAAACTGGTGTGAAGAACCAGTGAACAGGCAGAGAGAAACCCAAAAATTGTGACAAGCCAAACAAACCCAAAAACTTCCCAGTTTGCATGCCTTCTCGCGAGTTCCGAGCTCGACTACCGAGAATATTGAATGCAATTAAACCAACTTTCCCACTAAAACTCCACTTCCACCGACCGCCAGAATTGGCGACAGTCAAATGAAAATTTCAAGTTCATTTCAAGTTTTGGCGAACTGCCACGTCGGCACAGGTTAGCCGTTGCCTAAAACCTCCGCCAAGACCTGTCCTTCATCCTTATCCATGCATTAAACGTCATAGAAAACACCGCCCATGGTTCACACCCCTCCATAGGCCCCTTTACATCTTGTTCATAGTTAGGTTAGTATCTTAGGTTAGAATTTAGGATAATACCTATTCTAACCACAATACACATAGATACTAACTTAGGACATTAACACATAGCCTAGGTCTAGGTTAGATTAACACTAATCTAACCCCTAGGTTAGGTTTAGTTTTAGGTTACTAACCATTAATAATTCCAGTTAGGTCTACATTCTGTACACTCAGAAAAAGACCTATATCATACCTTCTTGAACAGGGTTAGCTCCTGTTCTACTGCAGAATCGTATGTAACCGAATTATTACCTGGTCCACGATCGAGACCTTCCAGATATACTTCGATATCGGGAACCAATCCATTTCACATGATCAGCCTGAGTCATACTCCTGACTAGCTTATTCAATGCTTCTAAACCTTGCAACCTGTTCAAGGTCTGTGATTTTAATTCATCACGAACAAACTTAAAGCAATACTTGGATCAATTCCACTGATCCAAGACTAGATCTTATAGATGGATAACTCTATAATTTATTCCGAGATCAGATTAAACTCAGATACAAAATGAAATAGATAAAAGAGTCTAATCATATTCTGACTCAGTCAAGATCTGCAATCTGCAAAGAAATTACAGTACATATCAAGCATGATTTCTAAATCGAGGAACACATCCTTATACAAGAAATCACATATCAACACTTGTATGCTCAGGAGAAAGTAACAACAGTTCAGGGTGTTACACCCAGGAGCTCATCAAGTAGCTCAATTGGGAGACATATTATCTCACCTGAGAGCTCATGTCAAGCAACTCACCTGAAAACTACATAGGAGCTCACCTCAGATTGATAGCTCACATGGGAGCTTGCGTAACTCACCTGGGAACTCACCTAGAAGCTCACCTTGTCGAACTCACCTTGAGCTCACCTGAGGAGCTCACCTTTCCAACTCACCTTAAGCTCACCTTGGTAGCTCACCTTGGAGTTCGTCATCGTAATCTCACCAAGTAGCTTAGATCTCAGTTGGGAGCTCACCTAACTAGCTCACTTAGGAGCTCACTGAGTAGCTCACGAGTAGGAGCTGGGTTGAGCTCACTTATGAACCTCACCTGAGATTACCAGCTCTAACCTAGGAACTCACCATGCTAGCTCACCTTGGGAGCTCACCTAGGAGATCACCTGAGCAGCTCGCCAAATAGCTCACCAAGTAGCTCACATGGGAGCTCTTCTAGGAGCTCACCATGGGAGCTCGAGTTGAGCTCACTTTAGGAGCTCACCTTTAGCTAACCTTACCTAACTCACCTAGGAGCTCACTCATGACAGCTCACCTTGCCAACTCACTTTGAGCTCACCTTTCTAACTCACCTTGAGACTCATCTAGTAGCTCACTATGTAAGCTCACCTTAGAGCTTACCAACAGCTCACTTGGAGCTCACTAAGAAGCTCACCTAAGTAGCTCGACCTAGGAGCTCTAAGTCGAGCAGCTCGACCTAGGAGCTTGCACTAGAAACTCACTTAGGAGCTCATGCCTGACCAGCTCAGCCTTGGTAGCTCACCTTGACAGCTCACCTAGGATCTCGCCAAGCAACTCAACTTGAGTATCTCACCTGGGATAGCTCTCAAGACAGCTCACCCTAAAACTCACATTGAAGCTCGCATAAGGAGCTCACCTTGATAACTCAGCCTGAGGAGCTCACACTGATTAGCTTGCCTTACTAACTCACCTTGAGCTCACTTTGCCGTACTCACCTTGAGCTTTCGTCTGGTAGCTCACCTAAGAGCTCATCTATGGTAGCTCACTGAGTAAGCTCACTGAGTAGATTTCCACTTAAGCTCACCTTTGATCTCACTATGGGAGCTCATCAAGTAGCTCACCTAGGTGAGCTTAGGTTGGGAGATTGAGCTCAGCCTTGTGAGCTCACTAAGTATCTCACCTCGGAGGAGCTCTCCTGAGGAGCTTGTCCTAGAATACCTCAAGCCTTAGAGCTCACCCAAAAATTTCACAGGGAACTCAACTTGACTAACTCACCTTGGTAGCTCACTAAGGATCTCAGCCTTGACAACTCACCTTTTAACTTAAGTTGAGCTCACCTCAGATTTTTTCAAGGAGCTCATCAAGTAAGCTCACATGGGATCTCACCTCGAGCAGCTCACCTGAGCTCATGGCTTGAGCTCACTTGTGAACTCAGCTTCCTAAGAGCTCATCTGGTAGCTTACCAAGTAAGCTCGCCTTAGAGATTACTGACAAGCTCACCTTTGAACTCACCTGGGAGCTCACCAAGAAGCTCACCTAGGAGCTTGGCTGATCGGGAGCTCAGCAAGTAGCTCACCTAGGAGCTCGTCAAGTAGCTCAACTTGAGCTTTCCTTAAAAACTCACCTGGGAGCTCACCTTATAGCTCACCTTGAGCTCACTTTGAGCTCCCAGGAGCTTAACTTGACTCACCTTGAGTTCATTGTAGCTCACCTAGGAGCTTGTCAAGTAGCTCACCCAAAAACTCACATGGGAGCTCACCTGACAGCTCACCTTACCAACTCACATGGGAGCTCACCTATCAGCTCCCCTTCCCAGCTCACCTTGAGCTCACTAAGGAGCTCACCTTGCCAACTCACCTTGAGCTCACACTTGGTAGCTCACCTCAGTAGCTCACCTCAAGTAGCTCACCTGGGAGCTCACCTAATAACTCACTTGGGAACTCACCAAGTAGCTCACCGAGTAGGTTGACTTGAGCTCACTTGTGAGCTAACTGAGTAGCTCATGTAGAGACCTCACCTAGGAGCTCACCAAGTAGCTCACTCACCTAGCAGCTCACCTGGGAGCTCATCTGATTAGCTCTCCAAGTAGCTCAGCTTAGGAGCTCTTCTAGGAGCTCATCTGATCAGCTCAAGTTGAGCTCACCTAGGAGCTCAATCAAGTAACTCACCTGGGAACTCACCTAGGAGCTCACCTCAGATAGCTTGCCTTGCAAACTCACCTTGAGCTCACCTTTCCAACTCACCTTGAGCTCAACTCATGTAACCTTAGAGCTCATCTGGTAGCTCACCTTCAAGCTCACCTGGGAGCTTCACTGAGGAGCTCAGGTCAAGTTCACTCAGGAGGTCATTGAGTGGGAGCTCACCTGAAGATCCTTGTCAAGTAGCTTGAACTTGAGCTTAGCTTGGAAAACTCACCTAGGAGCTTACCTGAAAGCTCACCTTTGAGCTCAACCAGGAGCTCACCAAGCAGCTCGACTTGAGCTAACCTGGGAGCTCATCAAAAGCTCACCCAAAAACTCACACTCGAGAGCTCACCTTACCAACTCACCTTGGGAGCTCAACTCACCTTAAGATTAAGGAGCTCACCTATTAGCTTCAGCCTTGAGCTCACTAGGAGCTCGTCGAGTAACCTTTCCAACTAACTCACCTTGAGCTCACCTTGAGAGCTCACCTCAAGTTCTTAAATTTGCCTGCCAGTAGCTCACTTGAAGAGCTCACCTAATAGCTCACCTAGGAGCTCACCTAGAGAGCTCACTGAGTAGGTTGACTTGAGCTCATCTTGTGAGCTCACTGAGAAGCTCACGTAGGACCTCACCTAGGAGCTCACCAAGTAGCTCACTTAGGAGCTCACCTAATAATTCTCACTTGAGCTTAGCTCACCTGAATCATTTCACCAAGTAGCTCACCATGGGAGCTCTTCTAGGAGCTCACTGATCAGCTCGAGTTGAGCTCGCCCAAGGAGCTCATCAAGTAACTCACCTAGGAACTCACCTGGGAGCTCACGCTCACTGCAAACACTCACATGGTAATCACCTTAAGCTTGCCTTGCCAACTCAGCCTTGAGCTCACCTTACCAACTTCACCTTGAACTCACCTTGTAGCTCACATGTAAGGTCACCTCAGATATTATCCAACAAGCTCACCTTTGAGCTTTACTTGGGATCTCACTGACCAGCTCACCTAAGAGCTCGAGCTGAGAGCTCGTCAGCAAGAATTAGGCTCACCCATGAGCTCACTTGAGTAGCTCAACTTGAGCTTACCCAGAACCTCACAAGGGAGCTCACCTGATAGCTCACCTTGCTAGCTCACCTTGAGCTCACCTAGGAGCTTGCCAAATAGCTTGACTTGAGCTCACTCAAGAGCTCATCAAGCAGCTCACCCAAAAACTCACATGAGAGCTCACCTGATAGCTCACCTTTTCCAACTCTCATGGGAGCTCACCTATCAGCTCACCTTGAGCTCATTGAGGAGCTCACCTTGCCAACTCACCTTAAGCTCAATCTGAGTAGCTCACCTTAGAGTTTGTTGAGCAGCTCACTAAGTAGCTCAAATGGGAGATTACCTACAGCTAGCTCATCGGAGTAGGTTCTCACCTAATAAGCTTGCTTGTGAGCTTGATCAGAGTAGCTTGACTAGGGACCTCACCTGGGAGCTCACTCCAAGTAGCTTACTTGGGAGCTCACCTAGAGCTCACCTAGGAGATCGCTGAACAACTCACTAAGTAAGATCACCTGAGAGCTGCACTTGATCAGCTCGAGTTGAGCTCACCTAGGACTGGATCACCTGGGAGCTCACCTACGAACTTCACTAAGTCAGCTCACCTAGGAGCTCAGTTGGGAGCTCAGCAAATAAGCTCACCCAAGAGCTTACTGAGTAAGCTCAACTTTGAGCTTGGCAAAAACTCACATAGGAAGCTCACCTGATAGCTCACCTTTTCTAGCTCACCTTGATCTCATCCAAGTAGCTTACTTCAACAGATTACATAGCTCACTCTGAGAGCTTGTCAAGTAGCTCACCTTGAAAAGATGCCATAGGAGTTTCAACTTGACACCTCACCTTACGAAACTCGAATGGGAGCTCACCTAGTCAGCTCACTATGGGAGCTTGCCTTACCAGCTCACCTTGAGCTTACTGAAGATCTAACCTTGCTAACTCCCCTTGAGATTTTTCTGGTAGCTCACAGTTAGAGTTCATTGAGTAGCTCACCAAGTAGCTCACCTGGGAGCTCACTGAGTAGCTCATCTGAGTAGGTTAACTTGAGCTTCACCTTGTGAGCTCACTTAAGCAGCTTGGCTAAGGTGACCTGTGCTTGGGAGCTCAGGTAGCTCACCTAGTAGCTCACTTGGGAGCTCCCTCAAGTGAGCTCACCAAGTAGTTCACCTTGATCAGTCTCTTCAAGAAGAGCTTTCGATGAACCTTGAGTTGAGCTCACTTGGGAGCTATGTTGAGTAACTACCTAGGAACTCACCTAGGAGCTTCACATAACAGCTTACCTTAGTGAACTCAAGGTGAGTTCTCCTTGAGCTAACTTGCCTTGAGCTCATCCTAGTGACCTCAAGTTCACTCTGTGAGCTCACTCAGTGAGTAGCTGAGCTATTAGGTGAGCTCACCTTAGGTGAGATTTACCAACAAGCTCACTAGTGAGGTCTACTTGGAGCTCTCAATTAACCTAGCAGCTCGCCTAGGAGCTCATCCAAGCTGACTTGAGCTTACCAAGGTAGCTTTCCTAGGCGAGCTCACCTGAGATCACACCTACCATCACCTTGAGCTCACCTAGGAGCTCACCTTGAGCTCAAGCTCACCTAGCTTGGAGAGCTCACCTAGCGAGCTTCACCTTGAAACTCAACTTGCATGGTGAAGCTCACCATATGAACTCACCATGCCAACTCACCTTGAGCTCAGCTTACCACCTTGCAATCTCACCTATTAGAGCTCACCTCAGAGTTCACTAAGTGAGCTCACCTTTGAGCTCACCTGGGAGCTCAGCTAAGAACTCTCACCTAGGGACTTACTTAACATCACTTGGGAGCTCACCAACAGCTCATCGTAGTAAGCTCACTTGAGCAGCTCAACTGGGTGAGCTCACTGAGAAGCTCATCGGGGTCCTCACCTGGGAGGTTCACCAAGTAGCTCACTTAGGAGCTCTCCTAATCTCACTGAGGAGCTCACCTTGGTGAACTTTCCTTGAGCTCACCTTGGTCACCTTGAACTCACCTTACCAGCTCACCTTGAGCTCATCTAGTAGCTTTCCATGTAAGCTCACCTTAGAGCTTACCAAAAGCTCACCTTTGAGCTCACCTAGGCAACTTGCTACTGGGAGCTCAGTTGAGTGAGCTTCGAGTAAGTTGAGCTCACTTGCCAAAAATCTCACCTAGGTAGCTCGACATGAAGCTTCACCTTAGCTCGGCTAAGTACCTCATGGGAGCTCACCTAGCATCTCACCTTGAGCTCACTCAAGTGAGCTCACCAAGAGCTCATCTGATGTTGAGCTCTTCCTGGGAGCTCATCAGATGAGCTCGCTAGTGGAACTCACATGGGAGCTCACCTGATGAGCTCACCAGGTGTACTCAACTTGCTTGGGTGCTCACCTGATTAGCTCGCCTTACCAACTCCCAGGTGAGCTAACTTGGTGAGCTTACCTTATCCAACGAGCACCTTGAGCTCATCTAGGTGAGTTTCGTCAAGTGAGCTACATATGCGAGCTCACCTCAAAGGTCACCTAGGTGCTACGATCAAATGCTCACAAGTAGGTTGAGCTTGAGCACTGAGTTAAGCTAACTGAGTGAGCTCACTTGGGAGCTGGTTAGGTGAGATCAGCAAGTAGCTCACTTAAGAGCTCATGCCTAAGCTAGCTTGAACTCTGAGCTGAGGTACAAGACAAGCTCACCTGGGAGCTGACCTAGGTGAGCTCACCTTGTGAGCTCACCTGTGAGCTCACACAGTGAGCTCACTAAGCAGGTTAACTTGAGCTCACTTGATGAGCTCGTACCAAGCGAGCTCGTTGGGTGACCTCAATTGATGAGCTCACTAGGTGAGCTCAATTTTGACATCTCGCCTAGCGAGCTCACCTGGGAGCTCACCTGAAATGAATCGTGAAGTAGCTCACCTGGTGAGCCCTTCTAGGAGATCACTTGAAGTCAACTCACCTTGACGATCACCCAGATCCTTGTCTGAGTAGCTCACCTCGGAGATCTTCAAGTAACAGGTCCCCATGTCCAGCTCACCTTGAGCTCACCTTACGAAAGCTCACCTTAAAGCTTGAGCTTGCCAAGTCAGAAATGCTCATCTGGTGAGCTTACATGTGAGCTCACTTGTGAGATACCGAGCAAGCTCACCAAGGTGCTCAGTTGAGGAGCTCACCAAGTGAGCTCACTGGTGAGCTCAGAAAGGTAGCTCACCGAAGAGCTTGTCAAGTAGCTCGACTTGAAGGTGAACTAGAATATCAACTGGGAGCTTTCCTATCAGCTCAAGTTGCCATCTCATGATGAGCAAACTCTCAAGTGAGCTCACCGAGCAACTCAACTTGAGCTCATCCAGAAGAGCTCCTTAAGCAGCTCACTTGAAAACTGTTCATGGGAGCTCTTACCTCACATGGTGAGCTCAGCTCAGCTTGGCTTGAGCTCACTAAGGAGCTCACCTTGCCAACTCACCTTGAGCTCATCTGGTAGCTCACCTAGGTGAGTTCAAGTAGCTTAGCTAAGTAGCTCACCAGAGTGAGCTCACCTAACAACTCACCTGAGTAGCTTGACCTGAAAGCTTACTTGTGAGCTCACTAGACGAGCTCACTAGGTGAGATGACCAAGTGAGCTCACTTGGGAGCTCACCTAGTAAGCTCACTTGGGATCTCCCATGAACAACTCGCTAAGTAGCTCACATGGGAAAGCTCCCATGTGAGTTTTGGGGTGAGTTAGATATAGACGAGCTCACCAGGTGAGCTCAAGTCGAGGTAACTCACCTAGGCAACTCATCTTGGAGCTGAGCTCAAGGTGAGCTCACCTTGGTGAGCTCACCTTTCAGGCAAGCTCATGTTGGGATGCTTCGATGTAGCTCCTCAGGTAAGCTACATTACTGACAATCTCAACTTTTAAACTCTCCTAGGTGAGCCTACATGCAAGCTACCAGAGGAGCTCAAGGTGAGTTGGCAAGGCGAGCTCAAGGTGAGTTGGAAAGGTAAGCTCAAGGTGAGTTGGCAAGGAGAGCTGTTAGGTTAGCTCCCAGGTGAGTTCCTATGTGAGTTACTCGATGATCTATTGGGTGAGCTCAACGCGAGCTGATCGGTGAGCTCCTAGAAGAGCTCCCAGTTGAGCTACTTGGCGAGCTATTTGGCGAGCTCCTAGGTGAGATGCTAGGTGAGTTCCCAAAAGAGCTACTTGGTTAGCTCCCAGGGAAGGTCCCCATGTGAGCTGCTCGGGGAACTCACAAGCAAACTCAAGTCAACCTACTCAGTGAGCTACTCAAAGAGCTCCCAAGCGAGCTGTTAGGTGAGCTCATTAAGTGAGCTACTTGGTGAGATACTCGATAAACTCTGAGTCGAGCTACCAGACAAACTATAAGTGAGTTAGCAAGGTGAGATCCTCAGTAAGCTCAAGGCAGGCTGGCAAAGTGAGCTCCCATGTGAGCTTTTTTAGGTGAGCTTGTTTGATCAAGCATGAGTTGAGCTCACCCAAAATCTCATCGAGTAACTCCCATGGGTAATTTACTCAATGGAGCTCTTGGGTACCAGCTCAACTTGCCAGTTTACCTTGGTAGACTCACCTTGCCAGACCTCACCAGGTGAGCTCGACTTCACCAAGCTCACCTTGAGCTAAGCTTGTCAACTCACCTTGAGCTCATCTAGGTGATCTCCTAAGTGATGCTCACTTACCGAGATTTCCTAGGAGAGGTCACCTGATGAGCTACGCCAACGTAGCTCACTAACTAAGCTCACCTAAGTGAGCTCACCTAGTCATCTTACTCGAACGACCTCACTTGGTGAGCTCGCCTAGGTGAGCTCTTCTAGGTAAGCTCTGTAGATGAGATCGATTAGGTGAGCTTACCTAGGTGAGCTACTCGACAAACTCACCTGAGTTGAGACTCACCAAATGAGCTCAAGGTGACAGCTTACCAAGGTGAGCTTGCCTCAGCGAGCTCACCTGTGAGCTAACTCACCTTGAGGTCACCTTTGCTAATTGTCAGGGTGAGCATCTTCAGGCAAGCTCGCTATGTGAGTTTTCACCTTAGAGATTACTAAGATGAGCTCACATTAATGAGCTCCCTTGGGTAGATCAGCTCAAGGCAAGCTGGTAAGGCTAAGCTATCAAGAAGCAAGCATTCCAGGTGAGCTTGTCTAGGGAAGCTCAAGTCGAGCTTTTACTTGACAAGCTCACCTAGGTAAGCTGACTTGTCGAGCTCACCAGCTAAGCTCACCTAGGAGCTCACTGAGCTAGCTTAGATTGAGCTCATAGGTGAGGCCTTGTCAAAGGTGAGATTTTCAGTAGTCTCTAAGGTGAGCTTACATGTGAGCTACCAGATAAGCTCAACGTGAGTTGGTAAGACAAGCTCAAGGCAATTTTGCAGAGGTGAGCTCAAGACAAGTTGGTAAAGTGAGCTCGTTAGGTGAGCTCCCATGGTAAGTTTGGTAAGATGAGTATCTCTAGTTGAGTTAGCTTAACTAGAGCTTCCCACGTGAGCTCAACTTGAGCTAATTTCTTAGGTGAGCTACTCAGAAGAGCTCCTAGGGCAAGCTCAACTTAGCTAGTTGTTTGGTGAGATCTACTAGGTGAGCTGTTTAGTGCAAGCTCCCAAGTGAGCTACTTGGCAAGCTCCCAGGTGAGGTCCCTGGTGAGCTCACAAGTGACCTCAAGTTGAGCTCACAAGGTGAGCTCATAGATCAACCTACTCAGTAAGTAGCTTGAAAAACTTTGAGATGGGCTCACCAAGATGAGCTATCAAGGGTGAGCTCCTAGGGTGAGCTCCTTAAGTGAGCTTCTTGGTGAGTTCTAAAGTGATATCCCATGTAAAATATTGAGGTGAGATACTAGACAAGCTCAAGGTGGGTTGAGCTCAAGGTGAGCTGCCTGAGCAAGCTCGAAGGTGCAAGTTGGCAAGGTGAGCTGGATAGGTGAGCTCCTATGTAAGGTCGAGCTACCTGATGAGCTCTTGGGGGATCTCAAGTAAAGCTACTCGATGAGCTCTTGGGTGAGCTTAACATGAGATGGCAAGGTGAGCTATCTAGGTGAGCTCCTGGGTAAGCTACTTTCAGTGAGCTCCCAAGCCAAGCTCCTCGGTGAGCTGCTCAGTGGTGAGATCTTTGAGGTGAGCTTATCATGTAATCTTTGAGGTGAGATTACAGGGTGAGCTACCAGATGCAAGCTCAAGGTAAGTTGGTAAGGTGAGATTAAGGTGAGTTAGGTAGGGTGAGCTCCTCAGTTGAGTTCCCACAGTGAGTTAATAGATGAGCTCTCAATGTGAGCTGAAACTCTGAGCTAATTCAATGAGCTCTTAGAATAGCTTCCCAGGTGAGCTACTTGGTGAGCTATTTGGCGAGCTCCCAAGTGAATTTCTAGGTGAGCTCCCAAGTGAGCTACTTGGTGAGCTCACTAGGTGAGGTCCCCGGATGAGCTGCTCAGTGAGCTCAAGTCAACCTACTCAGCGAGCTACACAGTGAGCTCCCAGATGAGCCGTTAGGTGGCTCCCAGGTGAGCTACTTGGTGAGCTACTCAATGAACTCCGAGGTAAGCTACCAGATGAGCTCAAGGTGAGATCCCATGCAAGTTGGAAAGACAAGCCATCAGGTGAGCTCCCATGTAAGTTTTCAGGTGACCTGCTTGATGATCTTATAGGGTGATCTCAAGTTGAGCTACTTGAGAGATCGTGGGTGACCTCAAGGTGAGCTATCGGGCGAGCTCCCAGGTGATTTTCTAGTTAAGCTCAATTCAAGATGCTCGAAGAGCTCCTAGGTGAGCCTGCCAACCGAGCTCCTAGGTGAGCTACTCAGTGTGCTCCTAGGTGAGCTCAAAGGTAAGCTTGTTGCCAATTTCTGACGTGAGCTTACATGCAAGCTACCAGATGAGCTCAAGGCTAGTTGGCAAGGTGAGCTCAAGGTCAGTTGATAAGGTCTATTATTATATATTTCTGAGAAGCCAGCTTGAGGGATATTTTTCGATTTTTATTCAAGTGACTAGGATAACATAGGTTCTTAAGGTAGAAGACCACATCCTTGTACCATTTAGAATTCATAAATTTTTCAAGAAGGTATGCCCTTTCTTCCTCCAGCCGATTTACTTCTACATTTTGCAAATTACTCTCAACCATGAGCTTGGCAAGACCTAAACCTCTTACCAACTTTGTTATTTGGATATCCATATCATACTCTTATAATTTGTTGACCCATCTACATCTCTTACTTTATATCTACATGTTTGATAATATTTCTTTAACCATGGTGTGGGGAACATAAGTAATAAATTTTGAACTCAAAATGTAAGGACTTAAAATCTTTGTTGCTTTTACCAATGCAAATACATGTTTTTCCATGATTGTATACTTCAATTCAGCTACTTGTAAAGCCTTGGTAAAGAAAGCAATAGGCCTCTCAGCTCCATTCTCATCCTTTTTGTAACAAAACTGAAGCAATAATAAATTTAGATGTAAAAGAGAAGATTTGGAAAGGTCTCTTGTAGTTTGGAGCTGCCAAAATAGGTGCATGCTTAAGTTCATCCTTTATTCCTTCAAAAGCCTGAATGGAAGCCTCTTCCCACTTGATAACTTGATCCTTTCTTAGGATGCTTGTGATTAGAAGAGTTAGCTCAGCAAAATTGGAAACAAACCTTCTAATGAAATTGATTTGGCCAAACAAATATTGGATACCTTTCTTGGTTCTTGGAATGGGCACCTTGCTGATTGCCTCCACTCTCTCAGGGTCTATCATAACACCTTCCTTGGACACAATATGCCCCAACATTTTTGAATTTTTTAATCCAAAATGACACTTCTTTAGATTAAGTGAAATGCCATACTCTCTACATCTGATCAGTATCTTCTCTAGGTGTTGCAAATGGTCTGCTCGCTTCCTTAAAAAGACAGTCACATCATCTTGGTAAACTGTAATAAATTAATTGATATAACTAGCAAAGGAAACATTCATTTCCCTTTGAAAATTAGCACCAACATTCATAAATCCAAAAGGAATCCTTACAAAAACATAAGTCCCCCAAGGAATAGTGAAGGCTATCTTAAGTCTTTCTAATTCTTTGACAACTACTTGATTGTATCCGGAGAAACCATTCAAAGTGGAAAGTATTTATGACCATATTACAAGCTGCAACATATTCTCCATGTTTGGAAAAGGATATTTGTCCTTAATTGATGCTTTGTTTAGATTCCTAAAATCCACACAAAGTTTGATATCTCCATTCTTCTTTCTAACTAGCACAAGGCTTGCCACCCAAGATGAGTATCTAGTAGGTTGAATGATGCCACCATCTCTCAATTTCTTCAACTCTTCTTGCATTCTCACAAAAATTAGTGGGTTAATAGGCCTTTGTTTTTTTCTAAATGGCTTTGTTTTGGCCTCAAGAGGAATCTCATGCTGAAATAAATCTTCTCTATATGCCTTCAGCTCTGAATAAGACCAGGTAAGGCAATCTTGATACTTCTTTAAAAGTTAGGCATAGGACTATCTTTCCTCTTTACTGAGATGGATACCCAACCAAATCTTCCTTGGTTTTTCCTTGGTTCCCAAGTTGTGCTCTTCCACATCCCTTGAAGAAGACATCTTTCTATTTATGATGCAATCAACATTGTTAAATTTGGATTCAAGTGCAACAAGACCTTTAGGAATGGTATTTGTTTTCAATTGTATAATATCCTTGTCGAACAAAGTTTCTCTACCTTCATTCATGCATACCATTGGTTCCCAATCAATATTTTGACCAGAAAACTCACCTTGGCATTGTAATAATCTCAACACTTGTGCATCATCATCAAAAATCTACCAATGCTTCACATTATCTGGGACAGCTGGCCTTGTTAACACTTCAGTGTTATATTCACAAAAAGGTGAAACGGTGCAATTTTCAAATCTAGAACCAAGGAAAACCAACTTATTAGCATTAGCATTAATACTTCTATCATGGTAAATAATGTTAAAGGAATCAAAAATTTCAATCAACTCCCAAACAACATGCTTATATTGTTTCATACACTGATTTTTTGTGGCATATAACTTTCTTACTTTCTTGACAACCAGCTCTAAATCCCCCTTGGCAAAAATATCCATCACTCCATATTTCCATGCAATCCTTAATCCCAATAATAATGCCTCATACTCAAAAATGTTGTTAGTGCATTCAAAATTGAGCTTGAAGGAGAAAGGAAACTCTTCCAAACTAGGAGAAACCAGCACTATACCAGCACCATTGCCAAATTTGGAGCAAGCTCAATCAAATAGTAATGTCCATGGAGAACCTACCATATCAAGGCACTCTAATTTTTCCATCTTATTCTCTTTTCCATCAGCAAAACCAATGAAGTTATCAACATATACATCAGCAAACAACACTTCATAAGAAGCATTGTTGGGATCTTCAATCAAGTGCAACATCTTCTTTTCACCATAGAGTTTGACAAGGCTACCCTCAATGAGAATGGTGGTAAAATAAATGTCCATTTGAACACTACCACCAACACTTGCAGCCCATTTTCTTGACAAAATCATACCCCATTTGGTAGGGCAGTCAACAATTACAACATCAAGTTTTAAATTCTTACCTAGATAGGCTACAAGTTACACTACTAAACCCTTCACACATCCAAAAATTGGCACTTATCTTAAATATATGGCTGTACACTTCCCATATGCTACTGTCACTTTGATATCCAACTCATTCATGACTTTTAGAGGCATGACGTTGCATGATGCACCGGAATGAAACATGCAATTATGAAGCAACCTATCTTTTATGAGAAAAGTTGTGAAGAATGGATCAACATTCAATTGGGAATCAACCAAGGATGTGCCCAAGTATACTTCAAGTTCCTCTCTAAAATATTCCATTGGTGGTGGTGTTTTAAGGCCAAAAATTATTTGAAGAGGATTCTCAACAACATTTTTATTTCTGCTTGGGGTAACCTTTTCTTCTTTCAATCCCAAGTACTAGAATGATCTCTTCTTATGCTCAGGTATTCTAAGTAATTCAATAATTGGAACACTCACTTTAATTTGGCTCAAAACTTGGGCTATATCATACGGAACATTCTTTGGTAAGACAACATTAGAAGGGAGACAAGAAGGTTCATTAGATGGAGAATTATTGTTGGTAGCCTGGGTATGAGGAAGACTAATATTTTTGCATGGGACAACAGGGTTCTTGGAAAATGTTTCTTTTCTAGGATTGTCTTTAGGAATTCTTGTGATCAAGGGTGTCTTTGGCTTGGATTGAGGATTAGCTCCTCTAAAAATTTTACTTCTAGTATTGTAGTCTTTCTCTTGACAAACCACAACATTCATTAATAATTGTTTATCTTCCTACAAAGGAATACCACTATCATACTTATTGATCATTAAATCCCTTAGATATTCAAAGTCATTATTAGGAATTTCAAAGGCCTGAACTACATCTACATCATGAGTTTGAGGAAGAGAAAGAAATGGTACCATCTTTATGCAATCCTAAAAGGTTGTAGTAGTCCTTTCACTTATCACATCTGTTGATGTTGCTACCTGTTTTGAGCCTGAAGAGTTTCCCATCATACAAATTTCATCATCCATTTCATTCTCATTATCATCATCAATATCTTTCTAGTCTATTTCACATGGAGGATGAGGAAGAAAACATCTATCACACTAATCTATATCAACAATTTCTTGAACAACAGCAACTCTTGCAATCAGAGGGTCAGGTATCACTCTATTTTCACATGTTTGGGGTTTTCTATTTGCAAATCCAATAGGCCCTTTACCTCTATCATCTTATCTTTGATCACCCCTAGGATTATTGCAAAATCTATCATGGTTTTGAGTTCTTTGCTGTCCTTGTGAACTTTTCCCAATACCTTTCTTAGCCCGAGCTAACTTGTAAGAAATTTCTTCGACAGCCCCTACCAAAGTCTTGACAACATCTTCTAAATCAGCACCCTTGCTAGCTTGAGGCTTCTCAGGTCTTATCAACTTCACACCATCCCTCTTAAGTGGTTTACTAATAGCTTTAATATTATTTTCAATTTGAAGTTCCATGGTGAAAGCTTGCCTCAAGTTTGTAGGATTTTTTTCTTTCAAGTAATAGGCTGCATTTTTATCAAATGTATCTGCATATTTGATCAAGAAAGATTCATCACAAGGCCTTAAAATGATAGGTAGCCTTCTCAACGTCTTATTAAATCTTATATTAAATGTTATGTTTTTGGATCCTATTTTCATGTTAGAGTGGGGTACACCTTCTATGTGTTACACTCAGGTATTTTTTTACAGTGGTCCCGCTCGTCAGTGAGCGAGTCAAGGGGATTTGGGGGAAAAACCCCTGAAGCAAATTTTCATGGGTGGTTTATTAACCCATGGGTAATGGGTAACCGTTATGGGGTATTTTTGGGCCCATGGTTTTTCGTTACCCATTGTTTTGATACCCATGGTTTTTTGCCCATTATTTTGATACCCACGGTTTTTTCCCATGGTTTTGATACCCATGGTTTTGTATCAAACTACTTAAGTAATTATCTATTTATATGGTCTTATGCATATGATAGATAGATAAGCAAATGTATTACAGATGTGCTTTGAATTTGGGTTTGAATTCTATAGAGTTTGTTGAGCGTAGCTCCAAACGGATCTGGGTATTGTATTGAGAGAGTGGAGGCTTGTAATAAAATTTGAGCAAGTGATTCTTAGTGGACATAGCCCAAATTGGGTGAACCATGTTAAATATTGTCTCTCTGTGTTGTGTTATTTATTATGCAATTTTATTTGAGATCTGTAATATATTCTACATATTAGTTTCTACTGTTGTAATTCTGTAAGGGATTATTCCACATATTTTATCTCTTATTTCCTAACAATTGGTATCAGAGCCTGGTTTTGGTTTTCCAAAGTGTTAAATCAAAGGGAAAGTTTTATCTTGAGTGGGAGCTATGGAGGATGATGGAATATATAGGGTTGATAAATTCAACGGGTAGAATTTCAGTTTTTAGAAGATGCAGATGGAAGATTACCTTTATCAGAAGGATCTTTATACTCCACTGTCTGAGAAGGTGAACAAAACCTCAAGTATCACAAATGTGGAATGGGATTTGTTTGATTAGAAGGCACTTGGAATGATCCGATTGTGTCTTACATCTATGGTATTATTTAATGTTTCAAAGGAAAAGACTAAAAAATATCTAATGGATTCATTAGGGAAGTTGTATGAGAAACCCTCTACCTCTAACAAGATATTTTTAATGAAAAAGTTGTTTAATATGAAGATTTATGAGAATAGTTTAGTAGTAGATAATTTAAATGATTTCAATATGGTTGTGAATATGCTAGCTTCAGTTACAATAGAATATGATGAATAAGTTAGGGCTTTATTAATTATGTGCTCTTTACCTGAAAGTTGGAATAGCATGGTAATGGTGGTAAGAAACTTGGTTCCAACTAACTCAAAGTTGAAGTTTGAGGATTTTGTATGGGTGATTCTAAGTGAGGAAATGAAAAGAAAAAGATCTGGGGAATCTTCTACTTCAGGGAATTCTTTGAGAGTGGAAACTAGAGGGAGATAGAAGAATAGAGGAAACCATGGAAAACTGAAAGATCAGGAAAGGTCAAAATCTAAGAGCAATATTATATGTTGGAACTGTGGAAAGTGTAGGAATGTAAAGAAGGACTGTTGGGAGCTTTGAGATAAGAAGAAAAAATAGGAAGAAAACAATGACGCAAATGTGGCATCAGGTAATGTATGTTAGGATTCTTTGATTATTTATTTGCATAATATTATGAATCTTGGGTTTTAGATTCAGGGGATTATTTTCATGCTACTCCACATAGGCATTATTTTGTTGATTATGTTCACGAGGATTTTGGGCATGTTTTTCTTGGTGATGATGAGCCTTGTAGTATAGTTTGAAAATTTTATGTTCAGGTTAAGATGTAGAATGAGAATAAATGGCTATTGAAGGATGCTAGACATGTACCTACATTAAGGAGAAATTTGATATTGGCGGGGCAATTAGGAAGTGATGGTTATACTGTGATATTTACAGTTGACTCTTGGAAGGTTACCAAGGGTGCTCTTGTGGTGGCAAGATAAGAAGGTTAGACCCTTGTATTTATCCACTGATAGTACTAATGATTGTAATCTTATGGCTTCAGATGCAGATACAACATTATGGCACTATCGGCTCGGTCATATGAGCCATAAGGTCATGGAAATCATAAAGAAGAATTTTCCTGGATATACATAAACAGGTTTAGATTTCTGTGAGAACTGTATATATGGGAAACAGAAGCGAGTAAGGTTTATCAAGGTTGGACCTATGAAGAAAGAGAGTAAGTTAGATCTGGTACATTCTGATGTGTGGGGGCCAGCTTAGGTATCATCTCTTGGAGGTTCAAGTTATTATGTTACTTTTATTGATGATGCAACAAGGAAAGTTTGGGTTTATTGTATTAGAAACAAATCTGATGTATTTGATACTTTTGTTAAATGGAAAGCCTTGGTAGAAAATGAAATAGGTCTTAAGTTAAAATTTCTCATATTAGATAATTGAGGGGAGTATTGCAACAATTAATTTGATGATTATTGTTCTAATAATGGAATCCGCAGGAAAAAGATGGTTCCAGGAACCCCACAACAGAATGGGGTGTCAAAAATATGATTAGAACAATAATGGAACATGATAGGAGCATGAGGATACATGTAGGACTACCTCTTTATTTTTGGGCAGAAGCGATGAGCACAACTATGTACTTAATAAATAAAGGACCCTCAAGTTCCTTAGATGGATGCATACTTGAGGAGGCTTGGTACGGTAAGAAATTCAATTACTCATTTCTTAAATTCTTTGGATATGAGGTGTTTTTTTATATTGACAAGGATGATAGGACCAAGCTAGAGGCTAAATTAGAAAAATGCACTTTTATTGGTTATGGTGGTGATGAATTTGGATTTAAATGTTGGAGTATTAAGGACAAGAAAATCATTAGGTCTAGGGATGTGGTCTTTAATGAGAAATTCATGTATAAGAAACAGTTATAGGAAAATAAGGAAGAATCGAAGAAAGAATATGTAGTGGTAGAGTATCTTCCAGATGGGACAATGACCCATGAATCAGTTCAGGAACCTACTCAACAGGAACCCCAAACTCCTGCAGTGAGGAGGTCTTCTAGGGTAAGAAAAGAACTGGAATGTTTTTCTCCTAATCTTTATTATTTATTACTCATTGATAGTGGAGAGCCAGAGAGCTTTGATGAAGTAATACAAATAGATGCTAGTAAGAACTAGGAGCAAGCCATGGATGAGGAGCATAAGTCTCTCATGGAGAACCAGACTTGGGATTTGGTGAAGCTATCAAAAGGCAAAAGAGAATTACAGAACAAGTGGGTGTATAGAGTTAAAGATGATGAAGGAGGAAAGAAAAGATATAAGGCTCGGTTGGTGGTCAAGGGGTTTACACAGAAACAAGGTATAGATTTTGATGAGATCTTTTCTCTTGTAGTAAAAATGACTTCTATTAGAACTGTTCTTGGAATAATGGCAATAGAAGACTTGCACTTAGAACAGTTAGATGTAAAGACTACATTTCTCCATGGTGATTTAGAGGAGGAGCTATATATGTAGCAGCCAGAAGGATATGAAGTCAAAGGTAAAGAGGAGATGGTGTGTAAACTGAAGAAGAGCTTGTATGGCCTAAAACAAGCTCCACGTCAATGGTATAAGAATTTTGATAGCTTCATGATGGAGAAAGGTTATATCAGATGTCATTATGATCATTGCATGTATACAAATAAATTTGAGGATGGAAGTTCTATTATCCTATGTTTGTATGTTGATGACATGCTGGTTGCAGGTAAAAACATGCAAGAAATAAAAGTACTCAAGAAACAACTAAGTGAATCCTTTGATATGAAGGATTTGGGGGCTGCCAGAAAAACCCTTGGTATGAGGATAACTCGAGATAGGAAGGAATGGAAGCTGAATTTATCTCAAGAAGATTACATTAAGAAGGTATTGGATAGGTTTAACATGTAAGATGCTAAACCAGTTGGGACTCCTTTGGCAGGCCATTTTAAGTTATCAAAGGAGAAGTGTCCCAAGATAGAGCAAGAAAGAAACCATATGTCCAAGGTACCTTACTCATCAGTGATTGGTAGTTTGAAGTATGTTATGGTATGAACTAGGCCTAATATTGCCCATGCAGTAGGAGCTGTGAGTAGATTTATGAGTGATCTTGGTAAAGAGCATTGGAAAGTAGTAAAGTGGATCCTTCGGTATTTGAGAGGGACCATGGGGAAATTTTTATGCTACAGTGGATCAGACACCACTTTGCGTGGTTATGTAGATTCAGACATAGCTAGAGATGTAGACAGGTTATATTTACACTGCAGGTTGAACAACAGTAAGCTGGATTTCATGGCTACATAAGCTAGTGGCTTTGTCAACCACGGAGGTTGAGTATGTTGCTGCCACAGAGGAAAGCAAAGAGATGATTTAGTTATAACAATTTCTTGAGGAGTTGGGGCATAAGAAGGAGGAATGTAAGCTGCATAGTGATATTCAGAGTGCTATACACCTAGCTAAGAACTCTATTTTCTACTCCAAGATGAAGCATATATAGTTGAGATATCACTTCATCAGGACATCTTTGGAGGAAGATAAGTTAAAGTTTGAGAAGATTCATACCAGTTAGAATCCTACAGGCATGATGACCAAGGTGGTCACAAGGAATCAACTAAAGCTATGTTCAACTTTGGTTGGCCTTTGGGGATGATAGTGAAGGGTTGAGAAGCTTGCTTAGTGGAAATTAGTCTCCAAATGGGATATTGTTATGTTTGTGGAGCTTATTTTCATGTTAGAGTGTGGTACACCTTCTATGTGTTACACTTGGGTATTTTTTTATGGCGGTCCTGCTCACCGGTGAACGGGTCAAGGGGGTTCAGGGGTGAAGTACCCGAAGAAAATTTTCATGGGTGGTTTATTAACCCATGGGTAATGGGTAACCATTATGGGTTGTTTTTGTGCCCATGGTTTTTTGGTACCCATTGTTTTTATACCCACAGTTTTTGCACATGGTTTTGATACCCACGGTTTTGTATCAAACTACTTAAGCAATTGTCTATTTATAAGGTCTTATGTATATGATAGATGGAAAAGAAAATGTATTACAGATGTGCTTTGAATTCAGGTGTGAATTATGTAGAGTTTGTTAAGCATAGCTCCAAATGGATCTGGGTATTGTATTGAGAGAGTGGAGGCTTGTAATAAAATATGAGCAAGTGATTCTTGGTGAACGTAGCCAAAATTGGGTGAACCACATTAAATATTGTCTCTCTGTGTTGTGTTATTTATTATGCACTTTTATTTGAGATCTGTAATATATTTTGCATATTAGTTTCTACTGTTACGATTCTGTAAGGGATTATTCCACATATTTTATCTCTTATTTCTTAACATTAAAATCATAAACGATTTCATTAGGGTTCTTCTTGATGTTCTCAAACTCAGATAGAAGAAACCTTGGATCTGTTTTGTCTCCATATTATAATCTAAATGCATTTACTCATCTCTTCCCATGAGTCAATAGAGTTATCAGGAAAATCTTTGTACTAATCCCTTACATATTCCTCAATTGTATGGATAAACAAATTGATATACACATCCTCAAATTCTATCTCAAAGTCTTCCATCATGTTAACAAAGAGTTTGAGATGTTGATCTCAAGTAATAACATTGTTACCTTGGATTATTGTTAACCTATTCCTCACATCTTATGGAACAACATTTGGATAACCATCCATTCCTCCAAAATTTATAGGACCAAAGGTGTTAACAAAAAATGGAGGTCTAGGCTGAGCCATATTGTTTGGTGGGGGTGATCTTGGAGGTGAAATAAGCTAATGAGGAGTAGTAATGGGTATGATTGGAATAGATTAATGATCTCTAAAATGAAAACCCCCCGAAGGCTCTCTCTCTTGATAAAATTTAGCAAACTTAAAAACCATAGGATCATATCTAGGAGTAATCTTTGTAAATACACAAGAAGATCCCTCACCTGATGTAGAAAGAAAATCAGCAAGGAAATTACCTAAATCAGATCTACTTGAAGAGGAATTATAATCTTCAATAATAGGCTGATCTCCTTCAAATTCAACTATGGGGATCTCTTTCCTTACAACCAAATCACCAACCACTTTCCACACTCTTCTTCCCTCTAGTTTTGAGCTTCTTGATTCGGTGAGAAAATTCTTAGAATATTCCTTAATGAAGAGGGATCTCCTTCCCTCAAGCTTGACAGATTCAAACAAGCAGCTTCAAATGATAGAAATGTGTAAGACAACTGGTATTTCAAGATCTAAATAGCATGGAGTCGCCACTAAGGATTTTCACCTTAGTTGTGCAAGAAAGCACTAAAATATCCTGTCAAATGTATGTTATGACTAAAAAATTTGCAACGATTTACAAATTATATCTTCTTCTTCTTCTTGATTCAACCCAAAACAATGCATCCAAATCATATAAACTGCTAGTAAATGAGAAGAACAGGCTGAGTTTGAAATCCTTTTTACCCAAAACATCCAGATCTGAAGTATGAAATGATATCTCAAGACTGTAACAGCTCAAATAATTGATCACACAAATGCTCAAACCTTTCAAATACTTCAAAACCACCAAGAAATTTCAAGAAGTCCCCAGCACTGACACCACTTAGGTGTTGGTATCCAAATTTACTCTCCTTCAAAACTTGAACAACATCATGAACATGCACAAGACACTCAAGGATAGATAGATGTTTTGTATGTCATTTGTAGTTGGGGAAGCACACCTATCTGCTTGTTTGAATTCAAGAATTTAGGGAGTGGATAACACCTTCAAGAGGGTTTTGATCTAACCCTCACTACTTTAGGTTGTGCCTATCAACCAAGGCAAGAGAACCTATATTACAGCCCCTATATGGTAAGGAGATGGAGATATCCTTGTGTTTTACATATGATATGGAAGAGGATTTGTGAAAACATGATCAAGTATCCATTATCCAAACTCAAAGGAGTTTATCACTACTAAATGATGGAAATGTTTTCAAAACAAATTTGGATCTGCTAAAGACATGATAAAACCCTGATCAACTTTGTGCATTTTAGTGAAAGGATTGAATTCTTTTGTGGACACACAATGCAGATGTAGGGGTATTGTAGGTAGGATGAGTTAGTTTTAAAATAAAATTCTGATGAGAGATCTTGGACAAGAGTAGCTAGAAATCATCACCTTCTTTGGGAAGCTTTGCAAATGAATTACAACACCTAAACAACAGAGATGTTTCAATGAATTTGAAGTGCTCTTTCAACCAGGATGTGTGCACACATGGATGCCCAAATCTACACTATTCCATCACAAACTTTGATAACCTACCACAAAGGCTTGAAGAAAAATATCAATGAAGCATTTAGAAACCCTTATTAGATCATGACCTAAGGTACACCCAAAGGTTTACAAACACCCTCAATTTCAAGGAAGGTAAGATGAATTTAAATTTTTTTATCTTCACTCAAATGAATGCTCTTTTGAATGGAAGATTATATATGCCTTCAAACCCTCTACAAGAAATGAGACCATGTATGACAAATAAAGATCCCAAACACAAGATTGCAACATGAGCATGAAACACAAATTGAAAACATACTGAAATACAAGTGTATGCAAGATTTGCCAAGAGATAAAACCAGTTAATCCAAGAATTTGATCAAATATATCAGTAAGGGAATGCTATTTAGAAAATCTCAAACCTTGTTGATGGCTTTATAGCTGAAACCAACTCAACATGATGAACATTTGATGCAAACAGGAATTAAAAATGGCTCTCAGGATTAGTTTCTCCAAAAGAAATGGACTTCTTCCAGTTTTCCTTGTGAAAATTCTTCTCTCTTTCTCCAAAAATATCAATAGAAGCCCTTACAAAATGCCTCAAAATTACATCATATACCTTATACCAGCTTGGATCCTTGCATCCCAAGCAAATGAATATGCCAAAGGGATCAAATTTGTTACAAAACCCTATCCATTTGATGAAAAATGATATAAAACTATGAAACAGCTCACAAAATTCCAGAGATGCACAAATATTTTAAAATATTACATGGATTCAGATCCTTATCCATCCCAGGGTCATGTTTTTGTCATTCCAACCATGCCATCATGCATTTGCAATCATTTTCCACCTTTTTCCCTCATCATTTTTAACTCTACAAATTTTAATTTTTACCTTTCATATTTTTCATGGGTCTAGGGAAAAATTTAATCAAAAAACATCATAAACCATTAAATTAGCTCCCAAAAATGGTGCCATTACATCTCAGAAGGCCGAGGGGACTAAAAATCATATAAGGTTTGATGAATTTTGATGAATAAATTTGATTTCCAAGTTTCTTGGAATTCCCATGGCACCCAAAAAATGAAATTATACTCAGTGACCGTCGATCCAAAATCAACTTTAAATGTTGCCCTGCCATCCACGATGAAATTCATGAATTTCCACCTTTTTACCTTTGGATAAGGTATAAATGTGGCGAAATATGATTGGAAGTGGGTCCCTAATCCTTAAAATGCATTTTAAACCTTTTTGAACTGCGGGAAAATTTTGAAAGTTTTCCCCGCTTACCCCCTGGACCTGCCACGTGTCCTTAGGTGGGCCCCACTGAAATTTGTGGGCCAAAATAGTGAAATTTTCTCCTTTTTTGAGAAAAAGGAAAATTTTCTCAACAACCTCCATGGGACCAGAACACCCAAGCTGCTTCTTTTTCTGCCACGTGGTTATTTCCCATTCGCTATGGAGATGACCTTCCTATTTTTCCTTCATTCCTTCGTGAGCAAAAAATCCTTCTACAAGCCCGTGCTCCCATTTTTGACTTTTGGAATAGGCCACGTGTCACCACCTAATTGGAAATGGGGGGAACAACTCCAAATTTTTTATGGGTCCATTTTTCATTTTGAGAATTTCTGCCAAAGTTTGTAGAATTTCTCCATATTTCCTCCACTCTCCAAATCTTTGCCAATTTTAGGACACGCATGTGTCCTCTTCCCATTCAACACGGGCCTTCGGGCATAATTTTTTTCTTGTGGCATTTTGAAGAAAAAAACTTCAAATTTTTCCAACTCTCTAGCCCCTCTCCATTTGACCCTCCTGGACATGTGTCCATCTTTTCATTAGATGCGGGCCCTTGGGTCAAAATTTTCTCTTCAAACCCTTTGAAGAATCACTTCATTTTTTTCTCTAACCCCCGCCACCTACCGATCCTCCAACTAATCAAATCATGCCACGTAGGCACATCATTATAGCAAATACGAGGCCACAGAGAAAAATTTTCCTTTGTCAATTTTGAGCCAAAAAATAACAACTTATATAAGTTTTCGGATTGCCTACAGCTAATAGAAACCTACCACATCACCAAAAGACCATGTAAGGATGAATCTTGATGGGAAAATGACACCCGTATGCCCGTCAAAGCGTAAAAAATGCAGGGGATTCCCTAGAATTCAAAAAAAATTCACAAGGAGGGTAGATTTCTTGGTTTTAACTCCAATGAAACATGATTTTACATTGATTTAGGCCTAGGGAATAGGATTTTAATAGCAGACATCTCGGATTCGATCCATTTTAAATTTTTACATGAATTTGACAAATGGAAAATGGCTCAACTTGAAAAAATGAAAAAATTAGGGCACAAAAGAGGGGAACTTCATAACATTTGTTTCTACACATCCCTAGGGCAATATGATCGTGCTGACAATGTGAACAATTCAAAGGAATTCAATTGGATTAAATATGAATTGTAGGTGACACCAATTTGAGCAAATGAAACATTTTTTGAGCAAGAATGGATATGGAAAATTAGGGCACAACTGCAAAATTAAAATTTACACCAACACGTAACTTTGAGAAAAGGATTGGCTCTAAGGGCTGTGAAACAGGGGTTTGCAATGGTTTAAACCTATGGGTTGGTGTCATCCTTCCCTAGCTGCTTCTATAATGAGGGTGGGCCAGCACGTTCCTATTGGTCAATGGGGTGTAGGATGCTCCCCTTGTGGGGTCTTTCCCTAGGAAAAGTGAAAAACCCATACTCAATGAAAAAATTAGGGTACGGACAAGGGGAAAATTCCATTTTGTTTAATTTAAAAAAAAGCATTAGGGATAGTCTCTACAAATTCTGATGCAATGTGATTTCTACCCAGTGCTCTAAATGTCAAATGAATGTTTTAAGAAATTCAACCATGGAGCATTGGGTAAAGGGTGGGAGTAACTCATGACTCTCTTAAGGTAGCCAAAAAATGCCTCATCATCTAACTAAGTGATGCACATGAATGGATTAACGATATTACCATTGTTCCTATCTAGCTATCTAGCCAAGTACCACAACTAAGGGAATGGGCTCGGTGGAATCAGTGAGTAGCTCACCTAAGAACTACGACCTGTTGAGCTTGACTCTAGTAGAGTTGACTTTGTGAAATGACTTGAGAGGTCGTCAGAATAAGTGGGAGCTTGTATTGGTGTCACGTGAAATGCTCACTACTTTTAATGTTATTTTACTCATTCTGAGTGAGCTTACCAAGGACAGGGAAATGCCCCTATTTTTTGCCTCAAGAGCTATGTTAAGGCATGTCGATCTAGGTGAAAGACATTGTCAGGTGGGGGAGTTTGGCTAAAGGGTGGCACATCTGTTAAAAGATAACGTCAGGTTTCCTAAATTGAGCTCAACGAGAAAATAAATATCTGTGTGGAACAAAAGGGTAAAAGCTCATTTGATTTTGATTTTCAATATGAATACAAACTCTGAAAGCATGGCCTATCGAGCTCAACTTTAGAAGCTCACCCAGAAATTGAAGCTAGAGGTGTCGAAAAAATTTACCATAGGGATAACTGGCAGTGTGGCAGCTTAAGCATTCATAGTGACATTGCTTTTTGATCCTAAGCTGTCGGATCTTCCTTGAGCTCATTATGAAGCATAATTCACCAAGTGCTTGGATTTTTCAGCCCACAAATAAGGACCTCGTGAGTTCATCGAGTTTAGACTCATTGTGAGAAAGGTTAGTTTTAGATCTACTGATGATCTGTGTTGTGATAGTAATTCAACTTATTACGAGAGCTCACCATTGATTCAAAAATTTGTTCATTGCGCTTGGTTGAAAATCCAGTGACACTTGCATTAAGCTCACCATGTGTTGAGATTATGAATGAACAGCCTCTAAGTCAGAATCCATACTAGATGGGGTGCATCTCTCTCTTTGATTGAACTTGACTCATGACCCATAATAGGGGTAGCTCTTTCATCACCTAGGGGGCCGTGTCATTAGCAACTTCTGGTCAGTAGTAACACCTATCTAGGGAAACCTTTTATAACAATTTCAAGTGGTCAGCTGAGTAAGAATCCTTTGCAGAGCTGACTTAAATAAGCGATGAGGTATGCTATAAGTTGCCTGGGAGTGGCCTTAGCTCACCATAAGATCTCACTAAGATTCATCTCTTTGTCACCCTGATTCGTATCAACCCATAACTTGGTTGAAGAAGAGTGGGGTTTGCACAAAGGAGGTGTGATTCTTTTTTTTCAAATTACTAAAAGTGGAGGTTTCCAAAGAGGAGAGGTTGTTTTCTTTCGGAGGTGTTTATTTTTCCAAGTATCTAAAGTGGGGTTTATAGAGAAGACTCATGTGACCTTTTTTTCGAAAGTCATAAAGTGGGGTTTCCAAAGAGGAGAGGTGTTTTTCTTCCTGAGGTGTTTCTTTATCCAAGTCATAAAATGGAGGTTTCCAAAGAGCTCACCTGAGGTGTTTTTCTTCCTGAGGTGTTTCTTTATCCAAGTAGCTAAAGTGGAGGTTTCCAGAGAAGCTCATGTGTTTTTTTTATCAAAGTATAGATTGGGGTTTCCACAATTGTTGGGTGTTTTTGTTTTCCAAGTATACCTAGTGGTGAACTCACATAGAGGAGCTCACCTGTGTTTCTTTTTCCAAGTACCAAAGTGGGGTTTCTCATGGAAAATTTTATGTGCTCTTTTTTTCAAAGCTCATAGAGTGGGGTTTCCACCAAGATGTTAAGATGCAGTGGTGAACTATTGGGTGAGATTAAGGGGTAGCTGAGTTGCGGGGGTGAAATAGGAATTGTTCCCTAAGATGGATAAGTGTGGAGCTATTAAATTGCTTACCTCGTGAAGAGCGGGGTTTCTAAATGGGTGTTCTATAATGGAGAACGATTCAGGAGGATGGGGTGAAGCTGAGCTCACGGGGGAGAGCTAGGATTTCTAGCTCACCCAGCTCATTGGAGCTGGGAGTTTCCACTGAATTGATGCTTATTCCTGGGAGCTCGTCAAGTATAGAGCAGGGTTTTAAGTCAAAATTTTATTTTTTTCTTTTCTTATTATGGAGCTGGGGTTTCCAGCTTGGGTGAAGGAGTTGGGTGGCCAATTTTTGTGCAAAAGATATGATGTCATTCGGTGAGCCAAGTTTGGAAAGTTGATCTAACCTAGAAGCTCACCTGAGGAGCTCAGTATGATAGCTCACTTGGGAGCTCACCTAGATCATCTCACCTGGGAGCTCACCAAGCAGCACACTCAGGAACTCTGTCAGGTTAGCTTGACCTTGAGCTTTCACTGTGAGCTCATCAGGGACCTTAAGTAGCTCGCTAGGGAGCTCACCTGGGAGATCTCACTCAATAGCTCACCTAGGATCTCACTAAGAATCTCACTTGCAATAGCACACCTAGGTAGCTCACCGTACAGCTTGAACTCACATCTTGGGAGCTAGCTAAGTAACTCACCCTACATCTCACCATGTAGCTCACCTAGGAGCTCGTCAAGTAGAGCTCACCTTGGAACATTATTAAATAAATTTCTTGACATCTCATCTTGACCTTATTGAGAATCTCACCTTGCCAGGGATTTCCTTCCCAACTCATCACGTAGCTCACTTGGGAGCTCATCTCACAACTGACTAAGCAGCTCACCCGAGAGCTCGTCAAGCAACTAGAGTGGAACCTCGCCTGGACAACTTCCCAAGTAAATTTCCTGATAGCCCATCTTTCCAACTCACCTTGAGCTCACTTAAGATCATAGCTCACCTCACTTGGGAACTTGCCAACTCACCTTGAGCTCATCTTAGAGCTCACCTACTGGGAGCTCACCTTGCCAACTCACCTTGCCCAACCTCGCTATGGGAGCTCTCTGGGGAGCTCACCTTAGGAGCTCAGCAACTCACCTTGAGCTCACTAGGGAGCTCACCTGAGAGATCACTTGGGATCTCTCCAAGTAGCTCACCTGAGCTAGCTAACAACTCAGGGAGCTCACCTAGGGAGCTCGCCTGGGGAGCTTACTGGGGAGCTCAATGGAGAGATTGACTTAGGAGTTTTCCTAGGAGCTCTCCTGGGAGCTTACCTGGGACCTCACTTGGGAGCTCACCTGGCAGCTCGCTTGGGAGCTCACCTAGCATCTTGCCTGGGAGCTCACGTTGATTATCTCACTAAAGTAGCTCACCTAAGGACCTTTTCTGGGAGCTCCCCAATCAGCTCGAGTTGAGCTCACCCAGGAGCTCGTCGAGTAACTCACCTAGGAGACTCTCTTGAAAGCTCACCTTGCCAACTTGCACTTTAAGATAACCTTCCTAAGTTACCTTGAGCTCACCTTGCCAAGTCACTTTGAGGTCATCTGAGTATCTCACCGATATAATCTTAGCTGGGAGCTTACCGCACAGTAGCTCACCCAAGAGCTCATCTGGTAGCTCAACTAGAGCTTTCCCAAAAACTCATGTCGGAGCTCGACCTAACAGCTACACCTTACCAACTCACCTAAGTAACTCAAATTGGGAGCTTCACCTAGACACTTAACCCAATAACTCGCATGGGAGCTTGACCTCAACAGCTCAGTTTGAGTTCACCTAGGACCTCACCTTCCTAACCTCACCTTGATGCTCATCTAGTAGCTTTGTTGGGAGCTTATCAAGTAGATCACCTAAGATTTCACCAAGCACCTCACTGAGTAGGTTGACCTGAGGTCACCTTGTTTGCTCACTAGTGAGCCTACCGAACAACTCACCAGGGACCTTGCCTGGGAGCTCACCTTAGTAGCTCGTTTTGGAGCTTGCCTAGTAGCTCACCAAATAGCTCGCAAAGTATCTCGCCTTAGAAGCTCTTCTTGGGAGCTTGCCGATTACCTCAAGTTTTAGCTCACCTCAAGAGCTTGTCGAGTAACTCACCTGGGAGCTAGCTTGACCTAGCTTGCCTTACCAACTCACTTTGAGCTCAGTCTGGTAGCTCTACATGTAAGCTCACCTCAGAGATTTTTAACAAGCTCATCTTTGAGCTCACCTGGGATCTCACTGAGTACCTCATCTAGGAATATGAGTTGGGAGCTCACTTAAGCAGCTCACCTAGGAGCCTCGTTGAGTAGCTCAAGTTAAGTATTTCCTCATAAGACTTGCCTGGGATCTCGCATGACATCTCACCCTTACCAACTCACCTTGAGCTCCACAAACATCTTGACCTTGAGCTCAACCTGGGAGCTCGTTAAACAGCTCTCTTTAAAATTCATATGGCATCTCACTTGATAGTTCACACTTTCAAACTCACCTTAGAGATCACCTGATCATCTCAGCTTACCATCTCCCCTTGAGCTCACTAAGGAGTTCACATTGCCAACTCAATTTTAGCTCACCTTACTGAGCTTGCCTTTTAGCTCACCTAGGAGCTCACTTGACAACTCACCTTACCAGCTCACCCAGAAACTAACCTAGGATCTCGTCGATGCTATGCTCGACCTTAAGCTCACCTAGTAGCTCGTCCATCTGCTTACTCAGAAATACTCACATGAGAGCTCACCTGACATAGCTCACCTTGCCAACTTGCATGGGAGCTCACCTATCAGCTCACCTTAACAACTTACCTTGAGCTCGCTAGATTAGATCACCTTGTCAGAACTCACCTTAAGCTCATCTAGTAGCTTGCCTCAGAGTTTGTCGAGTATCTCATCAAGCAGATCACCTAGGAGTTCACCGAGTAAATTACCTTGAGTAGGTTGACATTAGCTTTCTTGTGAGCTCACTGAGTGAGGCTGACTTGAGTAACTCGCCGTGGGACCTTACATGAGGAGCTCACCAAGTAGCTCACTTAGGAGCTTCACTTAAATAGCTCAATTGGAAGCTCACCTAACTAAATTGCTTGCAAAGTAGATTTCCTGAGGAGATCTTCTAGGAGCTCACTGATTACCTCAAGTTGAGCTCACTTGAGAGCTTATCAAGATTAACTCACCTAGTACCTCACCTGGGAGCTAGCCTGATAGGTCACCTTGCCAACTCACCTTGAGCTCACTTTACCGACTCAGCTTGAGCTCACCTTGCCAGCTTACCTTGGAGCTCACCTGGTAGCTCACATGTAATCTCAACTAAGAGATTACTGACAAGGTCACCTTTGGGCTCATCTAGGAGCTCACCAAGTACCTCACCTAGGAGTTTCAACTGGGAGCTCAGAAAGCAGCTCATCCCAGAAACTCACCGAGTAACTCGAGTAACAGCTTTCCTAGAAACTCACATGCTAGCTCACCTATGACATCTCGCCTTGCCAGCTCACCTGGTGAGAAGCTCAACTTCAGCTCATCCGAGAACTTGTCAAGTAGCTTGCCCAAAAACTCATATAGGAACTTGCCTGAGTAGCTCACCTTGAACAACTCACATGGGAGCTCACCTTGCCAGCTCCCCTTACCATCTCGCATGAGGATCTCACCTTGTCAACTCAGCTTGCCAACTTTGAAGGTGAGCTTGTCCTTAGAGTTTTTTGAGTTCAGCTTGCAGTTGAGTTCACCTATGAGCTCATCATAGTAACTCACCTGGGATTTCATCGAGTAGCTTGCCAAGTAGCTTGCCTTGCCGACATCTCATCTGAGAACTCACCTAATAGCTTACCTTCCAAATGGATCACCTTTGTAGCTATCACATGAGGAGGTTAACCTAAAAAACTCACCTAGTGAGCTCAGGCTGAGAGCTCGGTAAGTAGCTCACCTAGGAGATCATCAACCAGCTCAACTTGAGCTTGCCTAAACAGGTCACCTTGGAAACTTGCCTTGATAGCTCACCTTGCCAACTTGCCTTGAGCTCACCTTGTTCCAGAGCTCACCAAGCAGTTCAACTTGAGCTAATCTGAGAGCTTGTTAAGTAGCTTGTATGTGAAAGGTCACCTTAGAGATCTCTGACAATCAAATCACCTGGGATCTCTCTTCTAGGAGCTCACTAATTAGGTCACCATGCCAGCTCACCAATGAGCTCTTCTGGTAACTCTCCTCATAGCTCACCTAATAGCTCACTTGGGAGCTCACCAAATATCTCACCTTAGTCAAGGTTCGCCTTGAGTTCACTTTATTAGCTCACCTTGGGAGCTCATTTTGAGTAGCTCACATAGTAGGTTAACCTTGAGAGATCACCAACAAGCTCACCTTGTGAGCTCTCCAAGTAGCTCACCTAGGAGCCTCACCCAGGAAGCTCATCAAGTAGCTTGACTTGAGATTGCTTGGAAGATCACCTAGGAGCTCTCCTGGCATAGCTTTCCTTGAGTAAACCTAAGAGGTTGCTTAGCAGCTTGACATGTAGATTGTCAAGGAGATTACTTAAAAATGTGCATGGGAGCTTGCCGATAATAGCTCGACCTTACAAGCTTTCCTGGGATCCCATTGAGTCAACTCCCCTATTAGGAGCTCACCTGAGTAGATATCCTAAGTAACTTCACCTTGGGAAATTCACCTAACAGCTCAGCTAGGTAGCTCACATAATAAGCTCCCATCAGGAGATCATTAAGAAGCTTGCCAACAAGCTTTACTTTAAGCTCACTTATGAGCTCGCTCGAGTAGCTTGCACCTAGGGAGTCTGGCTAGGAGCCTAGGAAGTGTCTTACCTAGGAGCTCATTGAGTAACTCAACTTGGGAGGTCACCCAGAAACTTAGCTGGGAGCTCACCTAATAGTCTCACTTTGGTAGCTCACCATGAGAGCTCACCCAAGAAGCTCACCAAGTCAGCTCAACTTGAGCTCACCCGAGAGCTCTGTCGAGTAACTCTTTCCTAAAAGCTTACCTGACAACTCACCTTGCCAACTCACCTTGTCAACTGGTATGGAAGGTTACCTAATAGGCTTTCCTTTGATAGCTTACCTGGGAGCTCACCGAGGAGCTCACCTAGGAGCTCATCTAGAAGATTGACTTGTAGCTTACCCAAAAGTATCGTCTAAGTAGCTCACCTGAGTAGATTCACCTTACCAAGCTCACCTAGTAGCTCACTTAGTAGCTTGGTTGGGAGCTTGACAAGCAGCTCACACAAGAGCCTATCAAGCATCTCAACTTTAGCTTACCCAGAAACTCACATGGGAGCTCTCCTGACAAATCACCTTAATAGCTCACCTTGAGTTCACCCAGTAACTCACTGAGTAGCTTGACATGAGCTCACCCAGGAGCTCATCAAGTAGTTCACCTGAAAACTCATATGGCCACTCATCTTACAGCTCACTCAGAAACTCACATGAGATCTCACCTATCAGCTCACCTTGCCAGATCACCATTAGTTCATTGAGGAGCTCACCTTGCAAACTTTCCTTGAGATCTTCTAGTAGCTCACCTCAGAGTTCATCGAGCAGCTCACCAATTAGCTCACCTGGGAGCTCACCTAATAACTCACCTGGGAGCTCACCGAGTAGTTCACCGAGTAGGTTGACTTGAGCTTGCTTGTGAGCTCATTGAGTAGATCGCAGGGGACCTCTCCTGGGATCTCTTCAAGTAGATCACTTGGGAGCTCACCTAGTAGCTCACCTAGGAGCTCACTGAATAGCTCGCCAAGTAGCTCACTTGGTAGCTCTTCTAGGAGATCACCAATCAGCTCACCAAGTAGCTCACCTGAGATCTCTTTTGGGAGCTTGCGAAGTATCTTACCTTGCCAAATCACCTTGAGCTCACCTTACATCCTCACCTTGAGCTCATTTGGTAGCTCGCATGTAAGCTCACCTCAAATATTTTCAATAAGCTCACCTTTTACCTTACTTGGGAGCTCACCGAGTAGCTCACCTAGGAGCTCAGCTAAGATCTTAGCAAGCAGCTTAGCTATGAGCTCATCAAGTAGCTCGACTTGAGATTTCCCAAATACTTACCTGGGAGCTCGCTTGATAGCTTACCTTGCCATCTTACCTTGAGCTCACCCAGGAGCTCACTAAGCAGCTTGACTAGAGCTCACCTGGGAGCTCGTCAAGTAGCTTATCTGAAAACTCGCATGAGAACTCACTTGATAGCTCATGTTGCCAACTCGCATGGGAACTCACCTATCAGATTTCCTTGTTAGCTCACCTTGAGCTTGCTGAGGAGCTCACCTTACCAAATCACCTTGAGCTCATCTTGTAGCTCACCATGGATTTCATCAAGGAGCTCACCAAGTAGCTCACCTAGGAGCTCACCTAACAAATTGCCTTAGATATCACCTAATAGCACACCTAGGAGCTCACCAAGTAGGTTGAATTGAGCTCTCTTATGAGCTCACCGAGTAGCTCACCAGGGACCTTGCATGGGAGCTCACTAATTAGCTCACCATGGAGCTTGCCTAACAGCTTGATTGGGATCTCACGAAACAACTTACCAAGTATCTCACCTAGGAGCTCTTCTAGGAGCTTTTCAATCAGCTCGAGTGGATATTTCCTAAGAGCTCATTGACTAACACACCTGGGAACTCACGTGGGAGCTCACCCGATAACTCACCTTACCAACTCACCTTGATCTCATCTTGCAAACTCACCTTGAGCTCACCTTGCAAACTCACCTTGAGCTCACCTTGCCAACTCACCTTGACCTCATCTGATAGCTCACATGTAAGATCACCTCAAATATTTCTAATAAGCTTACCTTTGAGCTTGCCTAGAAGCTCACCGAGCAACTCACCTAGTAGCTCAGGTGAGAGCTCAGCATATAGCTCACACAGGAGCCTATCAAGCATATCAACTTGAGCTTACCTAGAAACTCACATGGGATCTTGCTTAACAGCTCAACTTAACAACTCACCTTGAGCTCATCCAGCAGCTTGTTGAGTAGCTCAACATGAGCTCACCTGAGAGCTTGTCAAGCAACTCACCCAAAAACTCGCATGGGCACTCACCTTATAGCTCACCTAGAAACTCATATGGGAGATCACCTATCAGCTCACCTTGCCAGCTCACCATTAGTTCACTGAGGAGCTCACCTTGTTAACTTTCCTTGAGCTCATCTGGTAGCTCACCTCATATTTCATCGAGCAGCTCACCGAATAGCTCACCTGGGAGCTCACCGAACAACTCACCTGGGAGCTCCCAGAGCTGTTCACCGAGTAGGTTGACTTGAGCTCATTTGTGATCTCATCGAGAAGCTCGTAGGGGACCTCACCTGGGATCTCTTTAAGTAGCTCACTTGGGAGCTCACCTCGCAGTTCACATGAGAACTCACCAAACAGCTCAAATAGTAGCTCACCTGGGAGTTCTTTTTGGAGCTCACTAATCATCTCGCCAAGTATCTCACCTAAGAGCTCTTTTGGGAGCTTGCTAATCAGCTCACCAAGTAGCTCACCTTGCCAACTTTCCTTGAGCTCACCTTTTAAACTTACCTTGAGCTCATCTGGTAGCTTCCATGTAAGCTCATCTCAAATATTTTTAATAAGCTCACCTTTTAGCTCACTTAGGAGCTCACCAAGTAGCTCACCTAGGAGATCAGCTAGGATCTCGGTAAGTAGCTCAGCTAGAAGCTCATCGAGTAGCTCGACTTGAGCTTTCCCAAAAAATTTCCTGGGAGCTTACTTGGTATCTTCCCTTGCCATCTCACCTTGAGCTCACCCAGGAGCTCACCGAGAAACTCAACTAGAGCTCACCCAGGACCTCGTCAAGTAGCTCATCTGAAAACTCGCATGAAAAATCACCTCATAGCTCACCTTGTTAACTTGCATGGGAGCTCACCTTGCCAACTCACCTTAAGCTCATTGAGGAGCTCACCTTGCCAAATCACCTTGAGCTCATCTTGTAGCTTAGCTCAGAGTTCATCGAGGAGCTTGCCAAGTAGCTCACCTAGGAGCTTGCCTAATGGCTCACCTAGGAGCTCACTGAGTAGGTTGACTTCAACTTACTTATGAGCTTACGAAACACCTCACCTAGGAGCTCACTTGGGAGCTCACCTAATAGCTCACCTGGGAGTTCACCAAAAATCTCACCAAATAGCTCACGTGGGAGCTCTTCTAAGAGTTCATCAAGTAACTCATCTGGGAACTCACCTGTGAGCTCACTTGATAGCTCACCTTTCCAACTCAGATTGAGCTCACCTTACAAAATCACCTTGAGATCACCTTGCCAACTCACCATGAGCTCATCTGGTGGCTCGCATGTAAGCTCACCTAGGAGATTACCGACAAGCTTACATTTGAGCTCACCTAGTAGCTCACAAAGAAACTCACCTAAGATCTTGACTGGGAGCTTTTCAAGCAGCTCAAATTGAGCTTACCTAGAAACTCACCTAGGAACTCTCCTGATAGCTCACCTTTCCAGCTCACCTTGAGCTCACCCAGGAGCTCACTGAGTAACTTGAATTGAGCTCACCCGAGAGCTCATCAAGTATCTCACCTAAAAACTCACATGGGAGATCACCTTGCCAGCTCTCCTTAAGATTGCTAAGGAACTCACCTTCCCAATTCACATTGATCTCATTTGGTAGCTTGCCTCAGAGTTCATTGAGTAGCTTGCCAAGTAGCTCACCTGGGAGCTCAGCTAATAGCTTTCCTAGGAGCTCACCAAGCAACTCGCTAAGTAGTTTGACTTGAGCTCAATTGTGAGCTCATTGAGTAGCTTACCGGGCACCTCACCTCAAGTTAACCTAATCGGCGAGGTCATGGGAAAGATCAAGGTGATCTGGTAAGGTGAGTTGTCAGGTGAGCTACCAGAGCATGTTTTTGGGAAAGCTGAAGTCAAGCTATTCTACGAGCTCCTAGGTGAGCTGCTTGCCAAGCTCCCCGCTGAGCTCTTAGGATGAACTACTCAGTGAACTCCCAAGCGTAAGATTAAAGTTGAGCTTATTGGTAATCTATGAGGTGAGCGTACATGTAAGCTACTAGATGAGCACAAGGTGAGCTTAAGGTGAATTGGTAAGGCAAGATCAAGGTGAGTTTGGCAAGGTAAGCTATCAGGTGACCACCTTGGTGAGTTCCCAAGCAGAGTTACTCGATGAGCTCTCTGAGTCAAGCTCAACTTGAGATGATTAGTGATCTCCTAGAGAAGCTCTCCTAGGTGAGCTAATTGGAGAGATATTTAGATAAGCTCCCAGTGTGAGCTGATTAGGTGCAATCTCCTAAGGGAGCTACTTGGTGAAGCTCTTAGGTGAGGTCCTCATGGTGAGCTCACTCGTGAAAGCTGAAGTCAACATAGCTCGATGAGTTACTTGGTGAGCTCTCAGGTGAGCTACTTAGATGAGCTCCTAGGTGAGCTAATTGGTGAGCTATCTCGATAAACTATGAGGTGAGCTACTAGAAAAGATCAAGGTGAGTTGGCAAGGTGTGCTCCTTAGCGAGCTCAAAGTGAGATAGCAAGGTGAGCTCCCATTTGAGATTTTAAGTGCATGCTGTCATGCTGAGCTAGTAAGGTCAGCTACACTTGTGAGCTCCCCTGTGAGCTCACTGAGGTGATCTTAACCTTGACGAACTCACCTAGGTGAGCTCAAGTATAGCTAGCTCACCTTGGATTTCTTCAAGTGATCTCGCCAAGGTGAGTTCTCACATGGTGAGTTGTCACCTGGTGAGTTCACCGAGTAACCTCACCAGGTAGGTTGACTTGAACTCACTTTTGAGCTTTTTGAGCAAGATCTCTCGAGACCTTGCTCCTAAGAGTTTGTGAAGTATCTCACTTGGGAGCTCACCGAATAGCTCACTTAGTAGCTCACCTAAGGTGAACTTCTAGGATCTCATTGAGTAACTCACCTAGGAACTCAGATGACAGCTCACCTTACTAAGGTCAGATTGAGCCTACCTTACCAAGTCACCTCGAGATCACCTTACGAACTCACCTTGAACTCTGATCTGCTGAGCTCACATGTATGCTCACCTTAGAGATTGTTGGCGAGCTATTTCCTTTGAGCTCACTTAGGAGATCACAGAGTAGCTCAACTAGGAGCTCAGTTAGTGAGCTCTACAAGTGAGCTTACCTAGGAGCTTTTCGAGCAGCTCATACTTGAGCTTCCACAAAAAATCACCTCAGAACTCACCTGATACCTCAACTTTCGAGCTCACCTTGACTATCGGTCAGGAGCTCACCGAGCATCTTGACTTGAGCTCACCCAAGAGCTTCGTCAGATGCAGATCCTACCAGTGAAACTTCAAGGTGAGCTCACTTATCAGCTCACCTTGCTAGAAGGTGAGGTCACTGATAGGAGCTCACCCATGTAAATTTCTGGGTGAGCTCATCAAGTGACCTCACCATATAAGTTTTCAGGTGAGCTAGCTTGACGAAGTAGCTCACCTAGGTGAGCTCAAGTCGAGCTTTTGGGTAGCTCACTAGGTGAGCTAGGTTGAGCTCCCAACTCAAGCTGTCAAGTGAGATCACTAAACAGCTCACTTTCGGGAAAGCTCAAGTCAAGCTTCTTGACAAGCTCTGGTCAAGCTACTTGTTGAGCTCGTAGGTGAGCTCCTAGGTGAGCTTTCGGGCAAGTTCAAGTCAAGCTGCTAAAGGTGAGCTCAAAGGTGAGATTTTTCAGTAATCTCTGAGGTGAGCTTAAATGTGAGCTACATAGATGAGCTCAAGGTGAGTTGGCAAGGTGAGCTTGTCAGAAATGAGTTAAGGTGAGCTCAAGGTAAGTTGGCAAGGTGAGATATTAGGTGAACTCCTAGGTGAGTTCCAAGGTGAGTTACTTGACAAGCTCCTAGGTGAGCTCAACTCTGAGCTGGATCAGTGAGATCCCAGAAGATCTCCCAGGTGAGCTACTTAATGAGATTATTCAATAAGCTCCCAGGAAAGCTGCTAGGTGAGCTCCCAAGAGAGCTACTTGGTGAGCTCCCAGGTAAGGTCCCCTGTGCAAGCTACTCAGTGAGCTCACAAGTGAGCTCAAGTTAACCTACTCGGCGAGCTGCTCGGTGAGCTCCCAAGTGAGCTATTAGGTGAGCTCCCAGATGAACTACTTGGTGAGCTACTCGACGAACTCTAAGGTGAGCTACCAGATGAGCTCAAGGTGAGTTTGTAAGTTGAGCTCCTCAGTGAGCTCAAGGTGAGTTTGTAAGGCAAGATGATAGGTGAGCTCCATGCGAGTTAACAAGGCGAGCTGTAAGGTGAGCTCCCATGTGATTTTTTAGGTGAGCTACTTGATGAGCTCCCAGGTGAGCTCAGGTCAAGCTACTCGGTGAGATCTTGGATGAGCTTAAGGATGAGCTGTCAAGGTGAGCTATCAAGTGAGCTCTTCAAGGTGAGTTTCCAAGAAATCTCAAGTTTAACTACTTGACAAGCTCCTGGTGAGCTTCCTTGTCAAGCTCCTAGGTGAGCTCCCTAGGTGAGATCCTATGTGAGCTCAAAGGTGAGCTTGTCCGGTAATCTCTAAGGTGAGCTTACATGTGAGCTACCAGATGAGCTCAAGGTGAGTTGGTAAGGTTGGCAAGGCAAGCTCAAGGTGAGCTCAAGGTGAGTTAGTAAGGTGAGCTACCAGGTGACTTCCTGATCAGTGAGTTACTAAGATGACTCCTATTGGAGCAACCTTAGCTTAAGATAATTTGTGAGCTCCCAGGTGACCTTGGTGACTTGATTGGTGAGCTCCCAAGTGAGATGCTAGGTGAGCTCCCAATGGTGAGCTACTTGGCAAGCTCCTAGGTGAGTTCCCTGGCTAAGCTACTCGGTGAGCTCAAGTCAAACCTACTCAGCGAGCCACTTTGGCGAGCTCCCAAGTGATATACTTGGCAAGTTCCCAGCGAGGTCACTGTTAGGTGAGCTACTTGGTGAGCTCACAAGCGAGCTCACTTGATGAGCTCAAGTCAACCTACTCGGTGAGTTACCAGACGAGGTCCCAGGTGAGCTGTAGCAAGGCAAGCTCCTCAGGTGAGCTGTTAGGTGAGCTCCCAAGTGAGCTACTTGGCGAGCTACTCGAATGAACTCCAAGGTGAGCTTCCAGATAAGCTCAAGGTGAGTTGCAATGTGACAAGTCCTTAGTGACAAGCTCAAGTCGAGAGCTCGGCAAGTGAGCTGACAGGTGAGATCTTCATGTCGAGTTTCAAGCTCCTAGGTGAGCTACTCAGGTGAGCTCCCATGTGAGTTTTTGAGGTGAGCTGCTTGATGCGAGCTCACAGGAGAGCTCAAGTTGAGATGCTCAGGGTGAGTTCCTTAGATGAGATCTGGGCAAGGTCAGTTGGCAAGGTGATGCAAGTTGTCCCAGGTGAGATCCAATTGATGAGTTTCTGGGTAAGCTCAAGTTGAGCTGCTCGATGAGCTCCTAGAAGATACTTGCTGAGCTCCTAGATGAGCTCCTAGGTGAGCTTACATGGTGAGCTCCCAAGATGAGCTACAAAGGTGAGCTTCTCAAACCAACTACTCTGAGGTGAGCTGGTACAGGTGAGCTCCCAAGTATGAGTTCAAGGTGAGATGGACAAGATGAGCTCAAGGTGAGTTAGCTACTCGATGAGTTCCCGAGGTGAGCTCAACTAGGTGAGCTAGCTGCTCGGTGAGCTCCCAGGTGAGTTACCATATGAGCTCAATGCTCGACGTTGGAAAGTTTAGCTCCTTAGGTGACTCAAGGCAAGCTAGTAAGGTGAGATGATAGGTGATCTCCCATGCAAGTTTCTAGCTGAGCTATCAAGTGAGTTTTTAGGTGAGATACTTGATGAACTCCCTTGGTGAGCTCAATTCAATCGAGCTCCCAGTGAGATCTGCTGGGTGAGCTCCCAACGTGAGCTGGTAAGGCGAGCTCCCATGTGATTTTTCAGGTAAGCTCAAGTCGAGCTACTCGACGAGCTCTTAGGTGAACTACTTGTTGAGCTCCCAAGAGAGCTACTCAAAAAACTCCTAAGTGAGCTGTTAGGTGAGGTCCCAGGGGGAGGTACTTGGCAAGATAATGCAAAAAACTCTGAGGCAAGGTACCAGACAAACTCAAGGTGAGTTGGCAAGGTAAGATTTTTCAGCAAGCTCAAGTTGAGCTAGACAAGGTGAGGTGCTAGGAAAGCTTCCATGTGAGTTTCTAGGTGAGATATCAGGTGACATCTTCCATGTGAGTTTTCAGGTGAGTTGCTTGATGAGGTCCTAGGTGAGCTCAAGTTGAGTTGCTCACTCGGTGAGCTCCTGGGTGAGCTACCTACCAGAGCTCCTAGACGTAAGCTCCTTAGTTGAGCTACTCAGTGAGTTCCTAGGCAAGCTACAAAGGTGAGCTTGTAACTAATCTTCTGAGGTGATCTGCTTATATGCGAGCTACTAGATGAGCTCATAGGGCAAGCTGGTAAGGTCAATCTTTGAGGAAAGCTTGGCAAAATGCAAGCTACCAAGGTGAGCTTAGTAAGGTGAGTTAGCAAGGGGACTTTATGGTGAGTTGGCAAGGTGAGCTCCAAGAATAGTTCCTAGGTGAGTTACTTGGTACAAGCTCGCATCCTTGCATCAAACTCCCAGCTAAGCTACAAGGTGAACTCCCAAGCGAGCTCCTAGGCAAGCTACTTGGCGAGTTCTCTGACAAGCTACTTGGTAAGATCATAAGCAAGCTCAAGTTAGCCTACTCGATGAGCTATTTCATGAGCTCCTAACAGAGCTACTTGGAGAGCTCCCAGTTGAGGTTCCTGATCAAGCTAATCGGTGAGCTCATTAAGTAGAGCTCAAGTCAACCTACTCGGTGAGCTACTTGGTGAGCTCCCAGGAAAGCTATTAGGAGAGCTCCCAAGTGAGCTAATTGGGTGAGCTACTCGATGAACTCTAAGGAAAGCTATAAGATGAGCTCAAGGTAAGTTAGCAATGTGAGCTCCATAGCGAGCTCAAGGTGAGGTCATAGCTGAGCTTATAGGTGAGCTCCCATGCGAGTGTTAGCTGGGTGAGATTTTAGGTGCAAGGTCACATGTGATTTTTTGTGTGAGCTACTTGATGACGATCTCTTAGGTAACCTCAAGTCGACCTGCTCGTCAAGCTCCTGGGTGCAAGCTCTTATGTAAGCTCAAGGTAAGCTGAAAAGGTAATCCTGTCAGGCGAGATCCACAGGTAAGTTTTTGGGAAAGCTTAAGTCAAGCTGCTTGACAAACTCTTTAGTGAACTATTTTCTAAGCTTCCCGAGCCAAGCTCCTAGGTGAGCTGACATGTGAGCTACAAGATGAGCTCAAGGTGAGTTGGCACATGTGAGTTACCAGATGAGCTCAAGGTGAGCTCCCAGCTGAGCTCATTGTGAGATACCAAGGTAAGCTCAAGGTCAGTTACCAAGGCGAGCTATCAGAGGAGCTCTCAGGTGAGTTCCTATCTGAGTTACTCGATGAGCTCCTAGGTAAGCTAAACTGGAGCTGATCAGTGAGCTCCCAGAAGAGCTCCTAGGGGAGCTACTTGGCGATCTATTCGGTGAGATCCCAGGAGAGATGCTAGGGGAGCTCCCATGTGAGCTACATGGTGAGCTTCTAGGTGAGGTCCTTGGTGAGCTACTTGGTGAGTTCATAAGAAACCTCAAGTCAACCTACTCGGTAAGCTGCTCGGTGAGCTTCTAGGTGAGCTGCTCAGTGATCTCTTCAGGTGAGGTGATCTCCCAGGTGAGTTGTTAGGTGAGTTGAGTTACTTGACAAACTCTAAGGCAAGCTACCAGATAAGCTCAATGCGATCTCCTCAGGTGAGGTGAGCTTATACGTGAGCTAATTAGTGAGTTACTTGACAAGCTATAAGGCAATCTCCCAGGATAATTGCGAGTCGGTAAGGTGAGCTGCTCAGATGAGTTAGTAAGGTGAGCTGCTATACGTGAGCTCCCATGTGAATTGGCTCCAAGGTGAGCTACTCAGGTAAGCTCCTATGCAAATTTTCAAGTGAGTTTCTTGATGAGCTCCTGAGTGAGCTAAATTCACTCTACTAGGTTATCTCCTGGGTGAGCTCAAGGCAAGCTGGCAAGGTGAGCTGTCAGGTGAGCTCCCAAGTGAGTTTCTGGGAAAGCTCAACTCAAGATACTCGATGAGATCCTAGGTGAGCTACTTACCAAGCTCCCAGTCACGCTACTAGGTGAGCTAAAGGTGAGCATGTTGGAAATTTTTGAGGTGAGCTAAAGGTGAGCTCCTAGAGGAGCTCAAGGTGAGTTGGCAAGGTGAGCTCAAGTTGAGTTGGCAAGGTGAGCTCAAGGTGAGTTAGCTCATCAGGTGAGCTCACTAGGTGAATTCCTAGGTGAGTTACTCAATAAGCTCCCGGATGAGCTCGACTCGAGCCTGAGCTCCCATGTGAGCTCTAGGAAAGCTACTTGGTGAGCTCACTCGACCATAAGCTCACCTAGATGAGCTTGTCTTGGAGCTCAGCATCAGTGAGCTCACCCATGATCTCATCGAGGAAAGCTTAACTTGAGGCTGTTCTCGAAACCTTACCCAGGTGAGATGCTCTCCTAAGTGAGCTACTTGGCGAGCTCCCAGGTGATGTCCCTAGTGAGCTGTTAGGTGAGCTCCCACGTGAGCTACTTGGTGAGCTGCTCGATGAACTCTGAGGTGAGCTACCAGACAAGCTCAAGGCAAGTTAGTAAGTTTAGCTCTTTGGTGAGCTCAAGGTGATCTGGTAAGTTGAGCTGATAGGTGAGCTCCTCAATAAGCTCAAGCTACTCGGAGACCTCCTCGACAAGCTCAAGGCAAGTAGGTAAGGTGAAATATTAAGTGAGCTCCCATGTGAGTTACCAGGAAACCTCAAGTTGAGCTGCTCGACGAGCTCCTGGGTGAGTTGTTTAACAAGCTCCTAGCCAAGCTCCTAGGTGAGCTGCTTGTCGAGCTCCTATTCGAGCTCCTAGGTGAGTTTCTATGTGAGTTACTCGATGAGCTCACCTAGGAGCTAGTTTAGGATCTGTGAGTTACTCGAGCTTGCTCATGGAAGCTCAAGCTCGATTGGTGAGCTCATAAAAGAGATCCCAAGTGAGTTATCTGGTGATCTACCAAGCAATCTACTAGGTGAGATCTCAAGCAAGATTCTTGGTGAGCTCCCAGGTGAGGTCCTTAGCGAGCTGCTCGGTGAGCTCACAAGTAAGCTCAAGTCAACCTACTCAGTGAGATACTTGATGAGATCTCAGGAAAGCTGTTAGGTGAGCTCCTAGGTGAGCTACAAGACCAGTTTAAGGCGAGTTAGAAAGGTGAGCTCCTTAGCAAGCTCAAGGTGAGCTAGAAAGGTGAGCTCCCATGTGAGTTGGAAAAGTGAGCTATCAGGTGAGATCTCATGTGAGTTTTCAAGTGAGGTACTTGATAAGCTCCCCGGTGATCTCAAGTCGAGCTATTTGGTGAGCTCCTAGGTGACCTAAGGGTGATCTAGCAAGGTGAGCTATCAGGTGATCTCCCATGTGAGTTTTCAAGAAAGCTCAAGTCGAACTGCTCGATGAGCTCCTGGGTGAACTGCTTGTTGAGCTCCAGGATGAAATCCTAGGTGAGCTACTTGATGAGATACTAGGTGTGTTCAAAGCTGAGCTTGTTGGTAATCTCTGAGGTGAGTTTACATGTGAACTACTAGATGAACTCAAGGTGAGTTAGCAAGGCTATCTAAAGGAAAGTTATGAAGGTGAGATCAAGGTGAGTTAGCAAGGCAAGATTTCAGGCAAGCTCTTAGGTGAGTTCTGAGATGAGTTACTCGATGAGCTCCCAGGTAAGCTCAATTAGAGCTCATCGGGTGAGCTCCCAGGTGAGCTACTTGGAGAGCTATTTGGTAAGGTCCCATGTGAGCTACTAGGTGAGATCCTAAGTGAGCTACTTGTCGAGCTCCCACGCGAGGTCCCCTGTGAGCTACTCGGTGATCTCACAAGTGAGCTCAAATCAACCTACTAGGTGAGCTACTATGTGAGCTACCATGCAAGCTCTTAGGTGAACTCCCAGGAGAGCTACTTGGTGAGCTGCATGACAACTCTAAGGCGAGCTACCATACAAGCCCAAGCTGAATTGGCAAGGTGAGCTCTTCAGTGAGCTCAAGATGAGTTGACAAGGTGAGCTTATAGGTGAGTTCCCATGTGAGTTGGCAAGGCAAGCTCCTTGGTGAGCTAAGGGTGATATGGCAAGGTGAGCTGTCAGGTGAGCTCCCAGGTGAGTGTTTGGCCAAGCTTAAGTTGAGCTACTTGACGAGTTCCTGGGTGAGCTACTTTCTAAGCTCCCAGTTGAGCTCCTAGGTGAACTACTCAGTGAGCTCCTAAGCACATTCAAAGGTGAGATTTTCGGTAATCTATGAGGTGAACTTAATGTGAGCTAGCAGATGAGCTTAACGTGAGTTGGCAAGAAGAGCTCAAGGTGAGTTGGGAAGGTGAGCTCAAGGTGAGTTGGTAAGGCAAGATGTCAGGCGAACTCCTAGGAAAGTTCCCAGATGAGTTACTCGAGGAGCTCTTGGGTGAGCTCAACTAGAGTTGATCGGTGAGCTCCCATGCGAGCTACTTGGCAAGCTTTTCGGCAATTTGCTCCCAGGCAAGCTGCTAGGTGAGCTCCTAAGTGAGCTACTTGGTGAGCTCCCAGGTGAGGTCCCTAGTGAGCTGTTAGGTGAGTCCCACGTGAGCTACTTGGAGAGCTACTTGATGAACTCTAAGGTGAGCTACCAGACAAGCTCAAGGCAAGTTAGTAAGTTTAGCTCTTTGGTGAGCTCAAGGTGATTTGGTAAGTTGAGCTGATAGGTGAGCTCCTCAATAAGCTCAAGCTACTCGGAGACCTCCTCGACAAGCTCAAGGCAAGTAGGTAAGGTGAAATATTAAGTGAGCCCCCATGTGAGTTACCAGGAAACCTCAAGTTGAGCTGCTCGACGATCTCCTGGGTGAGTTTTTTACCAAGCTCCTAGCCGAGATCCTAGGTGAGCTGCTTGTCGAGCTCCTGTTCGAGCTCCTAGGTGAGTTTCTATGTGAGTTACTCGATGAGCTCATGGGTGAGCTCAACTCAAGCTGATTGGTGAGCTCATAAAATAGCTCCCAAGTGAGTTATCTGGTGATCTACCAAGTAATCTACTAGGTGAGATCTCAAGAAAGATTCTTAATGAGCTCCGAGGTGAGGTCCTCAGCAAGCTACTCGGTGAGCTCACAAGTAAGCTCAAGTCAACCTACTCAGTGAGATACTCGATGAGCTCTCAGGCAAGCTGTTAGGTGAGCTCCTAGGTGAGCTACTTGGTGAGCTACTCGATGAACTCTGAGGTGAGCTACAAGACCAGTTTAAGGCGAGTTAGAAAGGTGAGCTCCTTAGCAAGCTCAAGGTGAGCTAGAAAGGTGAGCTCCCATGTGAGTTGGCAAGGTGAGCTATCAGGTGAGCTCTCATGTGAGTTTTTAAGTGAGCTACTTGATAAGCTCCCCGGTGATCTCAACTCGAGCTATTTGGTGAGCTCCTAGGTGACCTAAGGGTGATCTAGCAAGGTGAGCTATCAGGTGATCTCCCATGTGAGTTTTCAAGAAAGCTCAAGTCGAACTGCTCGATGAGCTCCTGGGTGAACTACTTTTCGATCTCCAGGATGAACTCCTAGGTGAGATACTTGATGAGATCCTAGGTGTGTTCAAAGGTGAGCTTATTGGTAATCTCTGAGGTGAGTTTACATGTGAACTACCAGATGAGCTCAAGGTGAGTTAATAAGGCTATCTAAAGGAAAGTTATGAAGGTGAGATCAAGGTGAGTTAGAAAGGCAAGATTTTAGGCAAGCTCTTAGGTGAGTTCTGAGATGAGTTACTCAATGAGCTCCCAGGTAAGCTCAATTAGAGCTCATCGATGAGCTCCTAGGTGAGCTACTTGGAGAGCTATTTGGTAAGGTCCCATGTGAGCTACTAGTTGAGATCCTAAGTGAGCTACTTGGCGAGCTCCCATGCGAGGTCCCCTATGAGCTACTCAGTGATCTCACAAGTGAGCTCAAATCAACCTACTAGGTGAGCTACTATGTGAGCTACCACGCAAGCTCTTAGGTGAACTCCCAGGAGAGCTACTTGGTGAGCTGCATGACAAACTCTAAGGTGAGCTACCATACAAGCCCAAGGTGAATTGGCAAGGTGAGCTCCTCAGTGAGCTCAAGATGAGCTGACAAGGTGAGCTTATAGGTGAGATCCCATGTGAGTTGGCAAGGCAAGCTCCTTGGTGAGCTAAGGGTGATATGGCAAGGTGAGCTGTCAGGTGAGTGTTTGGCCAAGCTTAAGTTGAGCTACTTGACAAGTTCCTGGGTGAGCTTCTTTCTAAGCTCCCAGTTGAGCTCCTAGGTGAACTACTCAGTGAGCTCCTAAGCACATTCAAAGGTGAGATTTTCGGTAATCTATGAGGTGAACTTAATGTGAGCTAGCAGATGAGCTTAAGGTGAGTTGGCAAGAAGAGCTCAAGGTGAGTTGGGAAGGTGAGCTCAAGGTGAGTTGGTAAGGCAAGATGTCAGGTGAACTCCCAGGAAATTTCCCCTCAGATGAGTTTACTCGAGGAGCTCTTGGGTGAGCTCAACTAGAGTTGATCGGTGAGCTCCCATGCGAGCTACTTGGCGAGCTTTTCGGCAAGCTCCCAGGCAAGCTGCTAGGTGAGCTCCTAAGTGAGCTACTTGGTGAGCTCCCAGGTGAGGTCCCTAGTGAGCTGTTAGGTGAGTCCCACGTGAGCTACTTGGTGAGCTACTCGATGAACTCTGAGGTGAGCTACTAGACAAGCTCAAGGCAAGTTAGTAATTTTAGCTCTTTGGTGAGCTCAAGGTGATCTGGTAAGTTGAGCTGATAGGTGAGCTCCTCAATAAGCTGAAGCTACTAGGAGACCTCCTCGACAAGCTCAAGGCAAGTAGGTAAGGTGAAATATTAAGTGAGCTCCCATGTGAGTTACCAGGAAACCTCAAGTTGAGCTGCTCGACGATCTCTTGGGTGAAGATCAAGTCAACTACTGTTTACCAAGCTCCTAGCCGAGCTCCTAGGTGAGCTGCTTGTTGAGCTCCTGTTCGAGCTCCTAGGTGAGTTTCTATGTGAGTTACTCGATGAGCTCATGGGTGAGCTCAACTCAAGCTGATTGTTGAGCTCATAAAAGAGCTCCCAAGTGAGTTATCTGGTGATCTACCAAGCAATCTACTAGGTGAGATCTCAAGCAAGATTCTTGGTGAGCTCCCAGGTGAGGTCCTCAGCGAGTTGTTCGGTGAGCTCACAAGTAAGCTCAAGTCAACCTACTCAGTGAGATACTCGATGAGCTCTCAGGCAAGCTGTTAGGTGAGCTCCTAGGTGAGCTACTTGGTGAGCTACTCGATGAACTCCGAGGTGAGCTACAAGACCAGTTTAAGGCGAGTTAGAAAGGTGAGCTCCTTAGCAAGCTCAAGGTGAGCTAGATAGGTGAGCTCCCATGTGAGTTGGCAAGGTGAGCTATTAGGTGAGCTCTCATGTGAGTTTTCAAGTGAGCTACTTGATAAGCTCCCCGGTGATCTCAAGTCAAGCTATTTGGTGAGCTCCTGGGTGACCTAAGGGTGATCTAGCAAGGTGAGCTATCAAGTGATCTCCCATGTGAGTTTTCAAGAAAGCTTAAGTCGAACTGCTCGATGAGCTCCTGGGTGAACTTCTTGTCGAGCTCCAGGATGAACTCCTAGGTGAGCTACTTGATGAGATCCTAGGTGTGTTCAAAGGTGAGCTTGTTGGTAATCTCTGAGGTGAGTTTACATGTGTGTAGACACCAAATTTGTGTCTTACGACCCCTTGTGACCCGCATCTCATCTCGTAATATAACCTCATCACCTAAACCTTACACAATTATATATTAATTACCTTGTAATGGATAAATCCACATCACCTTACCTGCCACCTCATTTTGCCACTTCATCATGACCTAGCCCTAACCCTAAACTAACCTAATTAAGACCCATAACTTGGTCCACACCTACACCCATAACTAATGACCCCTTTCTTGCACCCAAAACTGACCTTCTAGTTATTTGACCAAGCCCGCAACTGATCTCTCGGGAGAAAAGTAGGGAAGGTGGGCTATTTTACTAAAAATAGCCTACTTTTTCCTAACCGATGCCGGTTCCTACTCGACCGCTGTCGGTTACGTAACCAAAATCGGTTCCCTGTAAATGGCCTCTCCAAACCAAAAACAAGGGACCGGAATTTCATTTTTGGGATCAGGTGAAAGGATTTTGAATCAATAGAGATCATTGGGAGTGATCAACAGAGTCCAGATCTTCACCTGACCGAGCAGAGACAAGTGAAGAAACCAGAAGCGTTTACAGCAAAGGAGATCAACTTGCATCTTCATCAAAACCAGTAAGTCACATCTTGCATGTCTTTTGTTATAACATTTCTTATGCCTTTTGAATCACAGTCCTCATAAATCCATTTCTGAATCCACTACCCAGCGTGCCATTTCATCTAACCATCATTCATCTACCTCTCATCACCTCATTTCCTAATATCACCCATTTACAGCCTTACAAATAACACAACTACCAAATAACACCACCACCCCACAAAACAACTAACCTTCAGATCCTAGACTCTACCGATATCGGTCATTAGTAACTGCCATCGATTATCAGTAACCGGCATCGGTTATACTGACTATAACCAATAACTAGCCTTTCCCCTACCCAGTTCAACAAAGTAATTTAATTGATATCTTATAGTCTTTTGTGTTAATTCGTATTAGCAGGGGAACTGACCACCTTCGAAAGGAAGTTGTACATTTCCTGGGCCCAAGGCAGTTTCCTCATTTATTGTCTAATTAAAATCTTGTGGTCTTGTGTTCTTATTTGCAGGTAGTCCTTCCAAGACAAAAAGGAGTTCTTCGCAGTCAGCCTGATCTTTCTCTACGGTACACACACATCATCTCGACATTCTATAGGTATTCCTCCTAGCCCCAACCCTTATCTATTTCTAAAAGGAACGAAACATTCCGAGTGAAACATTTTGGCAGGCCCGGTGGGACCCATTTTGGGTTTCTGTTTCTCTTGCTTATTTTCATTTTAGGAAGCATACTTGCTGTTGCTACTTTTGTTATATATTTCGTAAAGAATTTGTCTTGCTTGCCTAGTTTTGCATTAGTGAAAGTCATCTCTCTTGCTTCATCGAACATAATTTTTGATTTGGGTTTAAAACACGTGCATTGCATTCCTGCTTGTTGTTTTTCAATTCTAGTGAATGTAGATTAAGTAACAGGTCGTACACGTGGGGGTGATATCCATGGTATTGATAGGAAATTAATCTTACATTCACTGCACAACACATACCGAATCACTTCACAATTAACACAACAGCTCAAACATCCCCCCTTTTTCCGCGGTATTCCTCCACCCGATTGAGGTAACCTTATAAGCCAAAACAAACTTGACATTTCCCCTAGGTCTCTTGTTTAGGATTCTGACATCATTCTACGTCTAAAGGCATAAGCCCACGATAATTAAAATTAACCCTAGGGTTAATCTCTGGATTTACGTGTGCATCTTGCTTGTTTTTAGTTCTGTTTTCTTTCTCATACTCTGTCTTCTGTGATCAATAATTGGACAAGTATACTAAACGTTGTTAAAAATCAAATTAGCAGCCTTTTTATATCTTGTTAGCCCAGACTTCTTACACTGACATCGGTTACCTGACTGACGTCGGCTATAGTATAACCGACATCGGTTACTAGACCGATATCGGTTACTGTCTTTTCCAATTCTTGACAAACCAGCAACCTACCAATTTTACCAGTCTGAGTTTGTTTCTATTCCTGACAGATTGAAACCCTACTATGAACTCCTGTCCATGGTTGTTATCACTCGAAAGCAAGCCGCCACCATGGTTTCACATGCTTGCTTTGTTTCTTTTCCTGAATCACCCCTTCACATTCTATGGGGAATCCTATGGATACCAGCAAGGTTCCTAAAATTCCTGTGGGAGATAAGGACTTTGCCAAGTTTCTAGATGCTAATCCTAGTGCTGTACAATACTATTTGTCTCATGCCCCTGACTGTACACCTGATGGTCACCTCCTTTTTTTCATGCCTATTAGTATAGCTGCTCATTTAGCGCCCACTCTGCCTGATAACACCGCCTTGCTTCCTGCACCTTTAGCCCCATCTCCCAATCCGACAGCTTCAGAAATTCATACGACTCAGATTGGCTTTCCTTTGGCTAATCTTGGACCCCACATATCATTACCACCGACTTCCCCTACCTCATCTCTCTTGCAGACCACTCCATTCATGACTTGCTCTGTGCCACCTATCCACACGAGATTTCCTTCTCAAGCTCCGCCTACCTTTTCATTCCCATACACGTATCCAGTAACCTCAACATCCTATATGGGACATCCCTATTCGGTTACCTCAACATATTTATCCTCCACACCTTATCAACACTTAACCCCACTAGTGTCTAACGGTGGTCCTTGGCCCAATTTGCCTCCATTTACCACAACCGCACCATCATCCCATCCAACCACGGATTTCATCAAACAAATGATGGAAAAAATGCAAAATCTGGAGGCTTCTGTGTCGGGAAGTCGTAGCGCCTTGACATACGAGCAATTTTATCGGGAGCCTATTCACCCTTCTGTCCCTCTTCACTCATATCCTCCTCAATGGGAATTACCGAAATTTACTCGTTTTAATAGTAAAGAGGATCCTCAACAACACTTGCGATCATTTATACATGCTTGTTATTTGATTACCCATGATGATGCCTTGTTACTCCGCACCTTTCCCATGTCCTTATCAAGACCTGCCTTGGAGTGGTACAGTGCTTTAACCCAGCACTCAATCTTCTCTTTTAACCAACTAGCCCAATCTTTCTTGGATCATTTCTCCATTAACATTGCCAAGAAAGTATCTATCACCAACCTCTATGCCATCTGACAATTTGAAGACGAATCTATCACAGATTTTGTTGGACGATGGCGGGGCCTTATCAACCAACTTACGTATGCCTTACCTCAAACCGAACTTATCGAACTATTTCACGCGAGCCTACGCTAAGCACATCTCCCCTACCCTCCAAATTCAAACTTTCCATACATTCGATGAAGCCTTTACTATTGCTCGAAAACTAGAGATTCGAGCCTTAGAGGAAGAGAAATTGCGGTTGTGTAACAAAAACCCCAATTTCCGAACTTCTGATTCTACCAATAAACCAAATACCACCACTCCTCATGCATCCACTTCTTCTAAATCAAAAGGAGCTGTCCATGCGGTGATGGTCAAATCTCAAGCGCCGTCCAATACTCCACCAAAAACCACCTATAAGTACAAAGTCCGAGCCCATCAATTACACTCCCTTAGGAGAAACCTATGGCGTCATCTTGGAAAAATTGCTCAAAGCCGGAGCTATCACCTTGCCTCCTGTTAAACCTCACTCTGTGTTTGACTCCACCCGGGCTATACCTTCCTAGTACAAAGAAAATGACTTCTGTAACTTTCACCGCGTAAAAGGACATAGTCATGAAAACTGCAAGATGTTGAAAAACATAGTGCAGGAAATGGTTGACGCAGGGGATATAACCCTTGATAATCCTAATGCCCCTGCCAACCGAAATTTGAAAATCTTCAACAAACCATTCCCGAATCACTCTTCCAACAGTAACGTAAACCAGGATATCTTAGCCGAGGAGAGTGTTCATGAGATCCATGCAGTCTTCGATACCCAGCCAAAAGCCTCTATCGAGAAAATTTTGAATCAAGCCTCTTCACTAACACAGGAGCCCGAACCCCCTTTACCATCATCAAGCCAAAGCGAAATCATTCCTTTACCCATAAAGGAGTTAACTACCCAGACTTCTCTTCCCATCGATGAGTCTTCTTATACCACATCCCTACAAGACTGCGAACGGATGTTATCTAACTCTATCTATTTCCCAGACTTCCCCTTCTACCCCTCTTGCTGCACAAGAGGGAGACTCGCCACTCCTTTTGACATCCTTAGACGAGAAATCTCTTGCACCGACATCACCAAATTCTTTAACCATGACGGATCCTCTCGAACATGCCCTCTTACCTATTAGTTCTTCATCGCCTAAATCTTTTCAATGACCGGTTGACCTCTTAACATCTATTGATACAGTGCCTCATCTACCCCCTGTATCACACCCACAGTGGACTGGAATCACAACCCACCTTTCTTCCGTACAAAATTTACAATTCAAACCTGAAGACTGTCATTCTCCAGAAGATAGACAAATCCTATGGGAACAGTTTGAGTATCCCTTATTCTACTCAAATGCAGATGACCGATCCCGACACCTCTACCATATACCCGAAGTGTTTACAGAAACTCAAAATGCCTATGTCCTCATTCTCACCCCCCATATCCATACCCAGTATCCCATCCACCTCTATCAACCTAACCAAATCTTCCCCTACACTTGGGACCTCACCAATACCCAGTCTAACACACCCGCCTAAGCGACTAGATTTATCCAAAAATAAAGCCGCCCCGCCACCTAGGAGACACACTCAACCCGTGCCTCTATCACAATCAAAACCATCATCGTCATACCTACCTTCCATATTGGGACCTCATCCTTCCACCTTGCATCAATATATCATACCTCCTGCGTTTTCTTCAAAACGACCTATGCTTTCTGCACCTATACAGAGATCTAAGGGTATATCAACATTATCACCCCACGTATCCTGTCCACCCATCAACCCTAAACAAACTCCATCATCAAAGGATTTATTTTCTGTCACTCCCCTTTCTCCGTGGTTGTTTCCCGCTACCATGTCATCTGTAGCCTCATCATCTAACCAGCCGAACGTAGCTCCTGCGCCGAAGAAACCACGTTTAGTGAAAACCACGTGTCAACACCCCTTGGCTAAACCACCACCCGTACGAACCAACCACGCCCAAACATTACCGAAACCCGCACAACCAATACCCTCATCCTCCTCTGATTTTGACCCACTCAAAGGATCTTACGCCAAAATCCTTGCTATGTTGGTGGAGAATGCGACCATTTCCCTACCCCCACTTAGACCTTATGACCCGTCTAAACCTCGGCCTGTAGGTTACGATGAGTCTAAGATCTGCGCTTATCACCGCACACCAGGACATGATGTGGAGAGATGCAAAGCTTTAAAAACCATCCTTCGTCAGTCACCTCTCCCAGATAGAAAGGTTAAGAAAGACAATTTACGAAGGGAGAGACCTTTAGCTTTCATTCCCTCTCCTGTACCATCTGTCCCCGCCTCACCAAGATCTATCATTATTACAACCCCCACCTCTTGAAGACCATAATTTATCCCAACCATCTTCCTCATCTCAGGTTTACGAGATTAATATGATTAGTGTTGCTACTCGAGCGCAGAAAAACAACGAGAAAGTGAAAGAAAGCACACCTACGTCCTCTCTTTCTCCTTCCAGCATCCCGATTGCACCACCACCCAAAGTGGTTATTCATGGACCCCGCTTACCCCGTCTCTAATGGATTTTCCCATCGAACCATGATCAAACAGCTTCACCAATCACCCGTAAAAATGACACTATATGATCTCATTCAGACTTCTGAATCTCATCGACAAGCTCTCGTTGAAATTCTTCAAGGGATCGAGGTCTTACCCTAATGAAACCCTGCCCGTTGCCTCCATTCTAACACCTAATCATGTTTCCTCTCTCACCAAACAACCCACCGCCCCCAACCACTTCTGTCTCTGTACCACAAGCTGCTGCAGTCAGTTTCTCTGAAGATGAAATTGTTGACTTTGGTACAGAAGACCCTGACCCTGCCCTTTTCATCTCCGCTTACGTCCGGGACATTCAGGTACGTCGTGTTATGATTGACGGGGGCGCTAGCCTAAACATCATCTCTTCAAAAGCCTTCCAACAAATGAATATCCCTTCTAGCTACATGTGTGCCAACCCCATCATGTTGCGGTCATTTAATGACGCTATTACCTCTACCTTAGGCACCGTGATCCTCAACATTTGGGTAGGACCACGTACTTTACCCGAACTCTTCTATGTCCTTGAGGGAGAGTTCCAATATAATATATTGTTGGGTCGTCCTTGGATCCGGGCCATGGGATGCGTTCCCTCAACATTACATAGATGCATAAAATTTGAGTACGAGGGGAAGTCCTACACCGTAAAAGCCGATCCTCCCCCCTTTAAAACCTGCAATATGTTATACCTCCCAAACGATGTTCTGGGTACCAATCAAGACACCCGTTCATTCAACCCAACTATCCTCTTCAACTGTGCCTCAACCATCCACCTCAACCACACTTACGCCTTCAACTGATGAAACCACCATCACAAAAACTACTTCCCTTCCCGCAGCTAACATCCCAACCACGAACCCCTTAGTAGATGTTTTTCAGCGCCTTACGCTGGGGGAGTATCGCCTATATAACGTTAGTTCTTTCCATACCCCACAGGAGTACGGGCAGGTACATACACATCCTACCTATGACCGTCGTGTGGGGGAAGTAATCTCCTACGGACCGCCTCACTGCCGCACTAACCTAACATATGGGGGTGTCGACGCATCTTCCGTTTCCCCTGAGCCTCCTCTTGGTGTGGTTCCTTTCCAATCCAATTTTCAATACCTGACAAATCGTCGCTTCGCCCTCACCTTCTTGACTCGTTGTGCTTGGAAAGGCTTTGGTTTTGGTCTTTATGAACAAGGCCGACATACGCTCATCCCCATCACCACACGTAAACATAATGATCGTAGTGGTCTCGGATTTCCGGAAACACTTACATCGACGGAACCTCATGTCAGTTGTCTTCTAGAAGATAATGACGTTACCCCCTACCAAACCATCATCACCCATTTTGCCTTCGTCTCCCACAGAGTCGATAGATCCTGAATCTATCCCTCCTAACTTTTTTTTTTTTTCATAAATGCTATCTTCCTAGGTCCTCTCACTTATCAACGTGATAATGAGCACCCCTCTTCTATTCCCCTTCTATATCCAGACATGATTGAAGAGGACTCCCCTTCAATTAACGTTGTTGAGTGCCAGGATGATGACTCCATCCTCACTTACCTTGGCGTGGATGACTCTTATATTCAATGAGCCTTACCATCTGAAACCCAAACCATGCTGAACGAGTCTACTATAGAAATCAACATCCACACGGAGGAGGATCCTCACATTGTGAAGATTGGACAATCCCTTAACGCATCAGAACAAGTCGCCTTTACTACTTTCCTTTGTGCTTCACAACCAAGCTTTCGCTTGGTCCTACGCTGACATGCCAGGAATTGATCCTGACATTGCTGTCCATAACATTACACTTGAAACCCGATTCCAAGCCAATTAAACAGAAATTGAGAAAAATGCATCCACGCATTTCCCTCTTGGTCAAAGAGGAGCTCCAACGACTCCTTTCTGTTTCCTTCATTCTGCCTATTGACTATCCTCAATGGATTTCTAACATCGTACCTGTCACTAAAGCGACGGGGGGGACTTCGGATATGCACGGATTTCCGGGATCTTAACCTCGCTTGCCCTAAGGATGACTTCCCCCTACCTAGTATTGACCAACTTGTTGATCTCACTACTAGGCCATGAGATGCTCTCTCTCATGGATGGCTTTTCAGGATACAACCAAATTTTGGTTGCCCCTGCCGATCAACACAAAACTGCCTTCATAACTCCTTGGGGAACCTTCTGTTACCGTGTAATGCCATTTGGCCTTAAGAATGCTGGTGCAACCTATCAGCGGGCTATGACCTACATTTTTCATGACATTATGCACACTATCCTCGAAGATTACGTCGACGATCTTCTTGGCAAGTCTAAACATCGCAGTGAACATCTCAATGTTTTAACCATTATTTTTGATTGCCTATTACAATATTCTATCCGTCTTCAACCAAAAAAATGTGTATTTGGTGTCCTTTCAGGAAAACTTCTTGGCTTTATCGTCTCTTTGCGTGGCATTGAGGTCGACCCATCTAAAGTCAAAGCTATCCTAGAAATGCCCCCACCTACCAATCTCAAACAATTGTGTAATTTACAAGGTAAGCTCCAATCTATCTGACGTTTCATCTCCCAACTCTCAGATCAATGTCAACCTTTCCATCACCTCCTTAAAAAGGACATTGATTTTCAGTGGAACGAAGAGTGCCACCAAGCCTTTGAGGCTCTTAAAACTTATCTCTTACAGCCACCCGTGCTTATCCCACCTCAAGACGACCGCCCTTTCTACCTTTACCTTTCCACCACTGACCACGCTGTAGGGGCCATGCTTGCACATCGTGACTCTGAGAATCGAGAACAAGCCGTTTATTATATAAGTCGTACTTTGGTGGACTACGAGACTAGGTATACACATGTAGAAAAGTTTTGCCTAGCCCTATCATTCGTGGCTACCAAACTCCGACACTACCTTTTGAATCACAAAACTTTCATCATCACCAACACGGACCCCATCCATTACATGTATGCCAAACCTCATCTAAACCAACACATCACCCGATGGCTCATGCTCCTCACTGACCTCGACCTTGATTTCGTCCACCAGAAATCAATCAAAGGACAAACCATCGCAGACCAACTTGCGGAAGCCCCTTTACCTGGGGAACAATTTACCAATTTTACATTCCCCGAAGAACTCATTGCCACTCTTTCACTCCAGGAGGAGTCGTATCCAATGAATCTCTTCTTCGATGGATCCAAATGCCAACGCGGTGGAGGAGCCGGCATTGTTCTCATTCCTCTTGACGCCGAGCCTATGCCTCTTTCATTCCGACTCGATTTCCCTTGCACTAATAATACAGCGGAATACGAGGCCCTTGTTCTGGGTCTCCAGGTTGCGCTGCACTTAGGTATCAAATCTATCAATATTTTTGGCGACTCTCAATTGGTAGTCAATCAAGTTATGGGCATCTACCAATACAAAAATGAGGAACTTCAAAAATACAAACACTACGTGGATTCGCTTCTAGCCTTATTTACTCACTATTCTATCCAAACCATTCCACGCTCTACTAACAAATTTGCGGATACTATGGCTTGCTTAGCCTCGCAAATTCCAGCCTCATCAACTGACTCTGACATTTTCGTCCTGGTCCAACAACTCTTTGCCCCATCTTATTCAGCCCCGGTTGTTTGTACGATAAATAATGTGTCTGCTAACTCACAGGATACTTGGTATCACCAATTCCATGACTACCTTACAACCTCCGTTCTCCCATCTGACCTTACTAGTAACTGGTAAACGCGCTTTTCTTAAACGCGTTTCTCATTATGTAGTTATGGGGGGACTCCTTTATAAACGTGTCTTTGATGGCATCCTCCTTCGATGTCTCACCGGTGCGGAGATCACCCATACCATCCAACAAGTCCATGATGGTATTTGTGGTAGACATTTTAAGTGGCCTTGCCGTGGCCAAGCGAATCCTTCGCCTAGGTTATTATTGGCCTACTCTCAATAACAACTGCTACGAATATGTTAAGCGTTGTGATATGTGTCAACAACATGCCAACCTTCAACATACTTCTAGCCACCTGCTACAGGTCGCCCGGGATCTTTGGCCCTTCTCACAATGGGGTTTAGACCTTATTGGTGAGATTCACCCGTCCTCTTCACAACATCACCGATGTATTATCACAACAACCGAATATTACACAAAATGGGTGCAGGCTATTCCGCTCATTTCAACTAAAAAAGAAAAAATTGTAGAGTTCATTAACCACCACATTATCTGTCGTTTTGGTATTCCTCATCGCCTGATAACAGATAATGGAAAATCTTTCAAAAATAAGTTGTTGCAAGACCTTTGTGACAACTTTGGTATCAAAACTCAGCTTCTCATCACCCTACTATCCAAAAGCCAATGGACAAGCCGAATCCTCTAATAAAACCCTAACCAAAATCCTCATGAAAGTTGTCAATGAGTCCGGACGAAATTGGCACGATCACATTCCCTTTGCCCTTTGGGCTTATCATACTAGAATTCGTACCTCTACTAATGCCACACATTTCTCTTTGGTATATGGTACTGAGGCGGTCTTTCCTCTCGAAATACAAATACCCTCCCTCAGAATATCCCTTCAGGATATTCTCACCAACGATGATTTCCGCCAAGAGCGGTTAGCCCAATTGGAGCTTCTTGACGAACGTCGTCTTACTGCTCTTGATCACCTTCAAATCTATCAAAAACGCATCAAGCGTGCTTATGATAAGCGACTTCATGAGCGTACCTTTAAGGTTGGTGATCTTGTCCTCAAAGAGAATCAACATGTAACCAAACTAGAAAAGAGAAAACGTGGAAAATTTGCTCCCAATTGGATTGGGCCTTATATAATCACTCACACTTATGGATCAGGAACTTATCGTTTAGCTTTGCTTAATGGTAAACCTGAGCCTGAGCCCCTTAATGCCTTGCATCTTCGACCGTTCTACTATTGAATTTAGTGTTATATCACTTCTTATCTACCTACTGTTCGTCCCTTGAGCTCATTTACCGCTACATACCCTTTGTTTTCCTACATCTCAAAATAAAATCAAGATCACTTCTCACCTCCCCTTAACGATGCCTTCCCCTTTTTAGTCTAGTCCATGACTTCAAAGTATTAAAATAAGCCGTATTCTTATGGGATTTTCTTGAGTCAAACTTCCTACCAAACTAGATGCTTCACGCCAAAAGAACATCTAGTCATCTAAATTAAATATAGACTGCTCCCTCGAAGGACAGCTATATGCCGAACTATTACTGCTATTATATATAGACTGCTCCCCCGAAGGACAGCTATGCACTAAAATCATATTTGCTACTATAAATAGACTGCTCCCTCGAAGGACAGCTATACACAGTCAGCCTTTATCAAAAGCTTCTCGCATTGATCAGCTTCGTGAAGACCTCAAGAATAATACAATCAATATCCCTTGTAGACTTCCCGCATCGATCAGTCTACATTCAATAAAATAAAAGCCTCATTCAAAAGAACTTTTGAGTCATGGACTTGTCTATTTAGGGTAGGTTCTCTTTCGTCAGAACACTCACTTTGTAATGAGTTCTCCGTACCTCAACTATACCATCCACCTCACCTCACCATTTTTTTCAACTCAAGGGATGTGTAGTACACCTGATAGGTTATGATCATACAACTCTTTTCACCTATTGACTTCTCGTCTATGCACCGGTACCTAGGGATTCAAGTGCGTTCTATGTTGTGTGGTTTGTTTTGCTCTTTTCACCTACGGAGCAATCTTTCCTCTTTGCCTCGCATCTAGGATTGTGTGTTGATCTTAATCAGGACATGGTTCCCTACCACTTGGGTAGGCTAACTTTCGCTTCTCTTGTACCTTTTACAACATCACCAATTCATTACCAACACCATCAACCTTACCTTACCAATATTACTATCAATACCTTTACCAGCCAACCAATCGCCTAACCATACCTAAATTGCCTGAATTCACCTCTCCCTGGTCCTAAGGGAGAACTACATCGGTCTGAGGCCCCTCCTTGCTTTGTGCAATGGGCTATGTAGGCAGCACTTCGGAGACATGGGGTCTCCCAAGGTTAGCTTGACCATCCCCTACCATAACCTATCCTATGTGGTGAATATAAATATTTTTTTGTATTTATATTTAATCACATTCCTCTTTATCCTTTTCAAAACACTGAAAATCAAAACACAAACATTCTTATTTTTATCGTAACTCAAATCAACATACATATTCAGCTTTATTTAGATGTTAAACAAATACATCTTCTCTATCATCGACATGCAGGTCGGCATCCTTATTTATCCTTATAACTTGCTAACATTTATTTAGACCCTTGCACCTCATTCCGAACTAGATGATGATCGTGATCGTCGACCCCTCTCGTCAGGCCTCTCTGTCCTCAAAGGTACCACGGCTATTGGTACCACCCACTGATCTGCCAATCTCTCTTGTAACATATGAATACGCCCTCTTGCATGGAGGACTCCAACCTCTAGTCTCTCCGCCCGTGACTCCGCAACCACTAACAATCCTCTTGTCTCATTCACCTGCGTTTGGAGCTGCTGAACCAAACGCTGCAGATGATCCCTCTCTGCTGTAATCACCACTATGTTAGGACGATCACGTACACCTTGCAGCTCTGTTACCCACCATAATCTATAGGCCTCTGTCGTTCCTGTGTCCATTACCCTGCAATCAGCTGCTACTTCTTCAGGACCTTCTAGAGGTGTTGGCTGGGGAGGTGAGAATACTGCCTCTGCGTCGATCCTCATATATGGTCTATAAGCCTACGGTATGTCCTGTACAAATCCAAATTGTCACCGCACGTGATCTATAGGAATCCTCTCATATTCACCCGGCTTGTGCCCCGTGATCCACCTCAATCACTCTACACCCCTCAACTCCTTAGCTATGTTCTCTGTTACCATATAGTTCCCGTAAGGCCTCCAATAGATATCCGCAATCGTCACCCTCTCCCATACCTACCTGTAATACCCAATGTCACCTGTCACGGCCGGAGATCTTGCCTCTTGTTCTATCTGGACCCATCGTTTGAATCCCAATCTTTGTACTCTGGTCTCTCCTGACTGGATGGGTCAGCCTATTGGTCACACACAAACAATGTGCTCATAGGCCCAATAGTGTAATAAGTATGAAAAATCCAGTGTCGTCCTGTGATTTCACCTACAAGCCCATAAACCCCTGTATAGCTCCGCCAAATATGCAGGTGCCCATGCAAACGTCACGTTCCTTTCTATCATCTCCCAAATAACACACATCAATGCCTTTGGAAATATTCCCCATTCCACCCTCGGTAATGCATAATACCCTACCACTATCATTAATAGCACTGCTAACCTTGTCTCCTCAGGGTGTGCTGCATACATTACCCCATATGTGAATGTCGAACCTCGCTGTGTCAGATCTCGTGCGTATGGACCAAATACTGCTATTATCGCTGCATGCCCTGCATTAGGCATTGCCCGATATACTGTTGTTCCTATAATTGGGAGTCTCAAAATAAGGAACACATCTTCCAATGTCACTGTCATCTCCCCTGTTGGCAGGTAGAAGGTATTTTTCTCAGGATTCCATCTCTCAATCAACGCCTGTAACATAGCATGGTTACGTGCGATTCATGAATAATAGCGGATTCCACTTAACCCCAAATGATTTATCAATGTCCATTCAGCTGGCGTTACATCTGCTCGGATTCGTGACAACAGAACTGCTACACTATCATTCATCCTCAACCCTGCCTCTGCCTACATACATCAAAATAACAAACAACCATTCAATCTATCAAATCCCCACAGTTTTTTTTCTCACATTCTGGAAATTCCTACAGCAACCGGTATCGTTTATAGATAACCGCTACCGGTTGAGTAACCGATGCCAGTTATTCCTAACCGATATCGGTCACTGTCACCTTCATACAGCCTGCCTAAACCCACTGCCTGCGACAATAATTTGAGCGTTTATTCCTTTCTGTACATACAAACATACCTGAAACCCCTGATTACCTATCCCGCAACACTCACCTCATCTATAACCTTTGCTATCATGTTTTCTTTCTCATATCTACCCACTTAATCTCCCTCCTCCTATTCACACAACATGAAAAAATAAAATCACAACCAAAACATTTACCTCTTGGGTTGCAGCAGGTTGCGGTGGCATTTGTCTTCCCTCTCGTCCCTGCCTGCTAGATGCTTCTCCTCGTTCTGCCATGATCACCACTCTTTACAAATTCTCCTTTCTACTTTCTGAATCTCAGCTCGCATTCACTTTCCCTGTCTCTTTTTCTTATCACCCAAATCTCTCAGGCACTTTTCCTGTCTCTTTTCTCCTTATCACTCAAATATCTCATGAAATTACCTGTCTCAGTCGTCAAAAAGCGTCGCATTTGCGTCTTTAACCTCTTGCATGGTTCTAAAAATAAGAACTTAAGTTGCCACCCTAGATTTTCTATTTTTAAGAAAAGCTCATACCTAAATAACCGATATCGGTTATATAACCGATATCGGTCTATCAGCTGCCGCCATCGGTTCCCTAACCGATATCGGTTACACACCTGCCTTTTTAAAAACATGGTTCTTTTCTTCATTTTCTACCTAATTTTTTGTCACGCCCACCTCTTTTCCTACATCACAACACCATTATCCATATTTTTCCATCCACCACACATATCATTACAATTTCATTAACATCATCTATTTTACAAAAACACACAAACCATCAACTAAGGATATCAAAAAACTATCAATCTATACATCATTTGGATCCAACTCATCAGATACATATATAACAATGTCACAAAACCAGCCCAAAACATGCAACATTTCATCATATAACATGTCATCAATATATACGTGCAAAAACAAAAACATCAACATCATCCATATATCAACATGTCAACTAAACTCATCCTACATTCTATATCACAACCCATTGACGAAATATTTAAAAAGATTTTCAACACTGCATATGGATCAAAACATCATCTATATATATATATATATACAAGTTTCAAATGTACAATGTGCCCTGCATCAGGGCCTCTGTGATCTCATAATACAACAACAAAGCCGGCACGCAGGCCGTAATAAATATCAATCACCTCGACTCGACTCACAGGCTGGTCCCTCATATCAAAACTATACTCGTCTCGTAGGCCGGTATCAACTGTACAACCCGTACTCGGCTCACAGGCCGATATATAATGAATAAATGAATCAATACATGAATAAATGTAGGCACGGAGGCCTCTATCAACACAACCAGTTCGCAGACCGGTTCCCATGTCCATATATAAAAACTATGTGGGGATCCCTCACCTCTCCCCACCACCCTCAGCACCTCTCCCTACTGGTCCCTGTGGTGCCTCTCACCTCCTACCTGTAATGGACACACCGGTTGTGGATGCACCTCCCTGCGATCTCTGACTATGCGAGGTCTCCGCTCAGTGTGCCGCATATGGCTGATACTCAGCTCTGGTACTATCAAGGACATCCTGATAGTACCGGGCCTCCGCTCTCGCCTCCATGTATCTATCCCGTGCCACCATCGGTACTGGGGCTAGTCCCCAGACTCCTACTACCAGTACCCCCTGTGCCTGTGCTGGTGGTGCCTATGGCTGTGCTGCTGCTGGTTGTGGTATCTATACTTGTGCCTCGGGCTGTGGCTGTGCCGCTGCTGGTGGTGGTGCCTGTGCCTGTGCCTGTACCTGTACCTGTGCCTGGGTTAGCTGCCCCTGTAGGACACCTATCTGTGCCTGTGCAGCAGCCAACTGCCCCTGTAATAGCTACACCTGGACCCTGAGATGATCTCAATCTGCTATCACTGCAGCCAAGTCTAGTTGTGCAGGTGGTGCTATCCTGGCTGCTCTTTGACCAGCCCACCAAACCCTGTATGCTCCTGTGCAACCAGAATCATCTACACCCTCACCTGTTGGCCTCTCCGCAACCCAATCTGGATCCAAGGGCTGTGGTACAGGTAGTGGGGCCTCTACATCATCCCTCTTATACTGAGGGAAGGGAGGTGGCTCATCCTGTCGCAGCCCCATCTGCCTGTGTACCCTCTCTAGGGGTATCCTCTCGTACTCTCCCGGCATCCGTCCTGCTATCCAGAATGTGTACTGGATCAGGTGTAACTGTAAGCGGGCTCCTTTGTGAGGGTGATGACCTCTGTAAGGTCTCCATACAATATCTACCATTGTCAGGCCCTCTAACAAATGTCTATAATATGCCACATCCTGACCTGCAAGAACTGCTCATGGCTGCCCCATGACCCCCAACCACCTCTGAAAACCATATCTATATATGACCTGTGACCCTGGCTGCGGGGGTAACCCTACTAGCCTGATGCATATGATGTGCTCATATGCCCAACAGTGAAGTAAGAATGTAGAGCAAATCGCAAATCGCCTCATCTGGCGATAGCCCCATAGCTCCTTGTATAACTGCACCAGGTATACTGGTGCCCAAGCGTAACAGGTGTGCTCCTCCACCATCTCAAGCAGCACCCCCATCAATGCCCATGGAAAGTGGCCTCCCTCTGAGTCCGGGAGGGTGAAGTAGGTGATCCCAATCATCATCAACATAGCCAGCCATGTCTCGTGTCGGTGCGCACGGTACATGTCACCATACCCGATACTCGTGCTGTGATAAGTAAGTAACGCGGCTGCATCTCCAAAAACCTGTAGGATTCTGTCCATCGCCGTCTCCGAATCTACCTGGAAGACTGCCTCTCACTCGATCGGCAGTCAAAGGATGCGATACACATCCTCCAATGTGATAGTCATATCCCTAGTCGGGAGATGGAACACATTGGTCACCGGATCCCATCTCTCGATGAGGGCAACCCTCAGGCTATGATCTCTATCAATAACTCTGTATCGCTAGACTCTGCCGAGTCCCACCTCGCACATGATAGCCCAGTGTGCCGTGTATACGTGTGTCTGCATCCGAACCAATAGCGGGGGCATCCTATCCCGCATCGTCAACTGCTGACGTGCCTGCAAAACCAACCCACAACCTTAGACCTACTCTTTATCACATCATCTACTTTACCCTCTATACCCCCTTTTATCCCCCCGACCACACCTCGACTTTCTAACCCCCCCTCTAGTCACCTACCTTTTCCACTATCTCCCTCCCAAACCCAACCCCAAACCCATACCAACCCACCTCCAAACCCATACCCAACCCCAAACCCATACCATACCCAACCCCAAACCCATACCAACCCAACCCCAAACCCATACCAAACCACCCCCAAACCCATACCCAACCCCAAACCCAACCTAAACCCATACCAAACCACCCCCAAACCCATACCCAACCCCAACCCAACCCAAACCCATACCAAACCACCCCCAAACCCATACCCAACCCCAAACCCAACCCAAAACCATACCAACCCAACCCAAACCCAAACCCACACAAACCAAAGCAAAAACAAACAAGAACAAATCAAAAAAAATAAACTCCCACCGATGCCGGCCGATACACGACCGACGTTGGTCAAGCCATAAACCACCCTACCCATTAATTTTGTGAACGATGCCGGTCGCTTAGCGACCGACATCGGTCACTGTCATTTCCAGGAGCTGAACCCCCGCGTGGCCCCCCACCTCCATTTTTCCATTTTTTCTACCTACTTACCCACCCCAATACCCTAAAAAATTACCCACCTAACCGCCTTAGCCTATCTAGCCTATCTACCCTCTCCCTTTTTCCAATTATTTCCATTTTTTACTTATTTCCTAAAAAATGAAAATTCCTACCCAAACCCCACATCTAGCTTAATACCATTCAAATGCACAAAATAAAGAGTTTCAAACCTACCCGTGCAACAACACGTCGCCATGGTGGGAAGCGTGGTGGTGGTCCAGCTGGTCCAGCCCCTCCTGCTCCTCCTGCCTGTGCCATGGGTCAAACATTGCTTTGCTGGGTCCTCTACCAATCAAATGTTGCCTGCTACTCACTCAGGCCCACCAATCAACTCACTTCTCCACCCAACTAGTGCCACCTCAGCCAACAAATGCACCACTATCCAAAATCCACCTCAGACAACTTAATTGGTTTCCAAATTACAAAAGTGACAATGACCAGCCGTATTTTTTCCTTTTATAGGTTTTCACATGGAACCGATACCGGTCAGATCGTGCCCTAAGTAATCGGCATCGGTTATCTAACCGGTACCAGTCATAGATAACTGATATTAGTTTTATCCCTTTTTACCCAACATTTTTCCCTTATTTACTATTTGTCCCTTCCCACCCAAATCACCTATATCACCCTTTGATGCAAACATTTTAACCATTTGGCCCGACCCAAGGCCTCGCCCTACCCATTTGGCCCGACCCAAGGCCTCACCCTACCCATTTGGCCTGATCCAAGGCCTTGCCCTAACCAACCGGCCCGACCCCAGGCCTCGCCCTAACCAACCGGCCCGACCCAAGGCCTCGCCCTACCCATTTGGCCTGACCCAAGGCCTCGCCCTAACCAACCGGCCCGACCTAAGGCCTTGCCCTAACCAACTGGCCCGACCCAAGTCCTCGCCCTAACCAACCGGCCCGACCCAAGGCCTCACCCTACCCATTTGGCCCGACCCAAGGCCTCACCCTAACCAACTGGTCTGACCTAAGGCCTCGCCCTACCCATTTGGCCCGACCCAAGGCCTCGCCCTAACAAACCGGCCCGACCCAAGGCCTCGCCCTACCCATTTGGCCCGACCCAAGGCTGCAACCCAACAACTCGGCCCGACCCACGGCCGTATCACTCCAATACCTTACCCAAAATCAACACCATACACTTTTATCCACCCATCCTGTAGTTTTTTGTTTAATCGAGCTCACCTGTTCGTGTTTTAGCATGATTAGGGTCCTTGACTTGATCTGTCAACCAACTTTGCCTAGACCTAGACCGTGACATTTATCTCAACCAAACCAACCATTTGGTACTGCCGAACATGCCTAAACGTTCATATAACTTACCTGTTATATACCCTGGAGCTACTTCCTATGCCTTGGATACCAGGATTATATCACCCTTGTTTGGATAAACTATCGACCTTTTCCTATGCACTGCTGGTTTGCTCGTCAAATCATGTACCCTAGTCGTCCTATTGCATTTCAACATGCGTCTGCTTCGTTGGATCTACCCCACCACCTTACCATCCCCTCTACACCATTTACCCTTTATCAACCCTATCCCTGATTTCACATTCTCTCAATCAGTGATAGATTTGAGGGGGATTACCTATACCCTTAACAGGTGAAACCACTTCATATTATTGTCCATGCAGCTTTACAAAACAAGCTACACGACAATAAGGGGCTAATGTAGACACCAAATTTGTGTCTTACGACCCCTTGTGACCCACATCTCATCTCCCAATCTAACCTCATCACCTAAACCTTACACAATTATTTATTAATTACCTTGTAATTGATAAATCCACATCACCTTACCTGCCACCTCATTTTTCCACTTCATCATGACCTAGCCCTAACCCTAAAATAACCTAATTAAGACCCATAACTTGGTCCACACCTACACCCATAACTAATGACCCCTTTCTCGCACCCAAAACCGACCTTCTAGTCATTTGACCAAACCCGCAACTGATCTCTCGGAAAAAAAGTAGGGAAGGTGGGCTATTTTACTAAAAATAGCCTACTTTTTCCTTACCGATGCCGGTTCCTACTCGACCGCTGTCGGTTACGTAACCACCATCGGCTCCCTGTAAATGGGCTCCTCGAACCAAAATCAAAGGTCTAAGGATTTTTGAATCAACAGAGATCATTGGGAGCGATCAACAGAGTCCAGATCTTCACTTAACCGAGCAGAGACGAGTGAAGAAACCAGAAGAGTTTGCAGCAAAGGAGATCAACTTGCATCTTTGTCAAAAACTAGTAAGTCACATCTTGTATGTCTTCTGTTGTAACATTTGTTATGCCTTTTGAATCACAGTCCTTATAAAATCCATCCCTGGATCCACCACCCAACAACATATTATATTTAACTATCATTCATCTACCTCTCACTACCCTATTGCCTAAAATCACCCATATACCAGCCTTACAAACAATATAGCTACCCTACAACACAACCACCCCACAAAACAAGCAACCTACAGATCTTAAACCCAACCGGTATCGTTTATCAGCAACCGGTATCGGTTACTGTGATTCAAAACCAGAAATCAACCTTTCCCCCACCTGTTTCAACGAAGTAATTTAATTGATATTTTACAGTATTTTGTGTTAATTCATATTAGCAGGGAAACTGACCACCTTTGAAAGGAAGTTTTATATTTCCTAGGCCCAAGGCAGTTTCCTCATTTATTATCTAATCAAAATCATGTGGTCTTGTGTTCTTATTTGTAGGCAGTCCTTCCAAGACAAAAAGGAGTTCTTCACAGTCAACCTGATCTTTCTCTACGGTACGCGCACACCATCTCGACATTTAACAGGTATTCCTCCTAGCCCTAACCTTATCTATTTCTAAAAGGAATGAAAGGATAGAAGTAAATCTATTCCCAGAAGCCGAAACATTCTGAGCGAAACAGTGAGTTACCAGATGAGATCAAGGTGAGTTGGTAAGGTGATCTCCTATGGCGAGTTACTAGTTGAGCTGTCAGGCGTGTTCCCATGTTAGTTTTTGGATGAGCTAATTCGAGAGCTTCTAGGTGAGCTCAATTCAAGATGCTTGGTGAGATCCTAGGTGAGCTCAAGGTGAGCCAACAAGGTGAGCTTTGATGCATGTTTCTAGGTAAGCTCAAGTAGAGCTACTCGAGGACCTCCTGGGTGAGCTCCTTACCAAACTCCCATCCAAGCTCCTAGGTGAAATGCTAGGTGAGCTCCCATGTGAGCTCAAAGGTGAGATTTCTGGAAATATCTGAGGTGAACTTACATGCAAGCTACCAGATGAGGTCAAGGGGAGTTGGCAAGGTGAGCTATCAGGTGAGCTCCTAGGTGATCTCCCAGGTGAGTTCCTAGGTGAGTTACTTGATGAGCTCCTAGGTGAGCTCAACTCGAGCTAATCAGTGAGCTCCTAGAAGATCTCACTAGTGAGCTACTTGGAAAGCTGTTTGGCAAGCTCCCAGGTAAGCTGCTATGAAATCTCCCAAGTGAACTGCTTGGTGAGCTCCCAAGCGAGGTCCCCAATGAGCTACTCGGCGAGCTCACAAGTGAGATCAAGTCAACCTACTCAGGGAGATCCTAGGAAAGCTATTAGGTGAGCTCCTAGGTGAGCTACTTGGTGAGCTACTCAATGAAATCAAAGGAAAGCTATCAGATGAGCTCAATATGAGTTGGCAAGGTGATTTCCTCATCAAGCTCAAAAAGAGCTAGGAAGGTGAGCTGATAGGTAAGCTCCCATGTGAGTTAGCAAGGTGAGAAGTCAGGTGAGCTCCTATGTGAGTTTTTAGGTGAGCTACTTGACGAGTTCCTAGGTGAGCTCAAGTCGAGCTACTCGGCAAGCTCCTGGGTGAGCTCAAGGTGAGTTGATAAGGTGAACTATTGAGTGAAATCTTAGGTAAGTTTTCTGGGCAAGCTCAAGTCAATCTACTCGATGAGATCTTGGGCAAGGTACTTACCGAGCTCCAAGCTGAGCTCCTAGGTGAGCTCCCAAGTGAGCTCAAAGGTGAGCTTATTGCTAATCTCTTAGGTGAGGTTAGATGTGAGCTACCAGATGAGCTAAGGGAAAATTAGCAAGGTAAGCTCAAGGTGAGTTGGTAAGGTGAACTCAAGGCAAGTTGGCAAGGTGAGGTATCAGGTGAGATTCCAAGTAAATTCCTAGTCGAGTTACTCCACTAGCTCCCAGGTGAGCTCAACTTGAGTGTATTGGCGAGCACCTAGAAGAGATCCTAGGTGATTTACTTGGCGAGCTGTTCGGTGACCTCCCAGGTGAGTTACTAGGTGAGCTCTCAAGAGAGCTACTTGGCGAGCTCCCAAGTGAGGTCTCCAACATGCTACTCGGAAAGCTCACAAGTGACTCGAGTCAATCTACTCAGTTAGCTACTCAGTGACCTCTCAGGCAACCTCCCAGGTGAGCTATTAGGCAAGATCCTAGGTGAGCTACTTGGTGAGTTGCTCAATGAACTCTGAGGTGAGCTATCAAATGAGCTCAAGGTGAGTTTGAAAGGTGATCTCCTCAACAAGCTCAAGGTGAGATGATAGGTGAGCTCCCATATGAGTTGGCAAGGTGAGCTATCAGGTGAGCTCCCATGTGAGTTTTTGGGTGAGCTGCTTGACAAGCTCTCAGGTGAGCTCAAGTCTAGCAGCTCAAGTCGAGGTACTAGATGAGCTCCTAGGCTAGCTACTTGCCGAGCTCCCAGCCGATCTCCTAGGTGAGATGCTTAGAGGGATCCCAAGTGATCTCAAAGGTGAGCTTGTCAGGAATCTCTTAGGTGAGCTAATATGTGAGCTACCAGATGAGCTCAAGGTGAGTTGGCAAGGTGAGCTCAAGGTGAGCTCCCAGGTGAGTTCTCAAGCAAGTTACTCGATGAGATCCTGGGTGAGCTCGACTCGAGCTGATCTATGAGCTCCCATAAGAGCTCAGAGGTGAGATAATTTGCAGGCTATTCAGGGAGCTCCATGGAAATCTTCCAATAAAGCTACTTGGTGAGCTCCCAGGTGAGGTCCCCGGTGAGCTACTCGGTGACCTCACAAGCGAGCTCAAGACAACCTAGTTGGAAAGCTACTTAGTGAGCTACTTAGTGACCTCACAAGGGAGATCAAGTCAACCTACTTGGTGAGTTGTTTCATGAACTCTGAGGCAAGTTACCAGAAGATCTCAAGGCAAGTTAGCAAGATGAGGTCACAGAGTAGCTCACCTAGGAGCTTGGAAAGTAGCTTTCCTAGCAACTCATCAAGCACCTTAACTTGAGCTCACCTGGGAGCTTGTCAAGTAGCTCACCTATCAGCTTTCCTTTCCAACTCACATTGGAGCTCACCTATCAGCTCACCTTGCCATCTTGCATTGAGCTCACCTTGCCAACTTTCCTTGAGCTCACCTTGCCAACTCACCTTGAGCTCATACGGTACCTCACATCTAAGTTAACCTTAGAGATTACTGACAAGCTCACCTTTGAACTCACCTGGGAGCTCACTAAGTAGCTCACCTAGGAGCTCTTCTAGGAGCTCAGCTGGGAGCTCGGCAAGTAGCTTGCCTAGGAGCTCATCAAGTAGTTCAACTTGAGCTTTCCCGAAAACTCACCTAGGAGCTTGCCTTATAACTCACCTTGCCAGATCACCTTGAGCTCACCCAGGAGCTTGCCGAGCAACTCAACTTGAGTTCACGTGGGAGCTTGTGAAGCAGCTCACCTGAAAACTTGCATGGGAGCTTTCCTAACATCTCACCTTGCAAACTCACATAGGAGCTCACCTATCAGCTCACCTTATTTTCTCATCTTGAGCTCACTGAGGAGCTCACCTTGCCAACTCACCTTGAGCTCATCTAGTAGTTGACCTTGGAGTTCATCGAGGAGCTTGCCAAGTAGCTCACCTGGGAGCTCACCTAACAAGTCACCTAGGAGCTCACTAAGCAGCTCACTGAGTAGGTTTCCTTGAGCTCACTAAGTAGCTCATTGGAGACCTCACCTGGGAGGTTACTAAGTAGCTCACTTGGGAGCTTGCCTAGTAGTTCACCGAATAGGTCACCAAGTAGCTCACCGATCATCTTGAGTTGAGCTTGCTCGGGAGCTCATCAAGTAACTCACATGGGAACTTACATGGGAGCTTACCTAACAACTCACCTTGCCAACTCACATTGAGCTCACCATACCAACTCACCTTGAGCTCATCTGGTAGCATGCATGTAAGATCTCCTCAGAGATTGGCAATAAGCTTACCATTGAGTTCACCTAGGAGCTCACCGAGTAGCTCACCTAGGAGCTTGGCTGGGATCTTAGTATGCAGCTCACCTAGGAGCTTGTCAAGTAGCTCAACTTGAGCTTTCCCTGAAATTGACTGGGAGCTAGCCTGACAGCTCACCTAGCCATGTCACCTTGTGCTCACCTAAGAACTCACTAAGCAGCTCAACTTGAGCTCACCCAAAAGCTCATCAAGCATCTCACCTGAAAACTCACATGGGAGCTCACCTGAAAGCTCACCTTGATAAGTCACATGGGAGCTCACCTATCAGCTTGCCTTGCCAGCTCGCTTTGAGTTTGCTGAGGAGCTCACCTTGTAAACTTACCTTGAGCTCATATGGTAGTTTACCTTGGATTTTATCATGTAGCTTACCAAGTATCTCATCGGGCAGCTCACCTAATAGCTCACTTGGGAGCTTATCGAGTAGCTCATCGAGTAGGTTGACTTAAGCTCACTTGTAAGCTCACCTAGAAGCTCGTTTGGGACCTCTCCTAGGAGCTCACAAATTAGCTTGGTTTGGAGCTCGCCTAGCAACTCACCAAACAACTCACCTTGGAGCTCTTCTGGGAGCTCACCAATCAAATCAAGTTGAGCTCACTTGGGAGATCATCGATGAACTCTGAGGTGAGATACCAGATTAGGTAAAGATCAGTTGGCAAGGTGAGCTCCACAGTGAGCTCAAGGAAATCTCCCATGCGATTTTTTTGGGCAAGCTCTCAAGTGAGCTCCCATGCGAGTTTTTGGGTGAGTTGCTTGATGAGCTCCCAGGAGAGCTCAAGTCAAGTTACTGGGTGAGCTTAAGGTGAGCTGAAAATGTGAGCTATCAGGTGAGCTTCCAGGTGATTTTTTAGGAAAGCTCAAGTCGAGCTTCTCAATGAGCTCCTAGGCAAGCTACTTACCGAGCTCCTAGGTGAGTAGCTTAGTGTGCTCCCAGGTGAGCTCAAAGGTGAGATTATCTGCAATATCTAAGGTGAGGTTAACTGTGATCTACCAGATGAGCTCAAGGTGAGTTGGCAAGGTGAGCTATCGAGTGAGCTCCCAGGTGAGTTTCCTAGCAAGCTTCTCGACAAGCTCCCAGGTGAGCTAAAGTCAAGCTACTCGAAGAGCTCCTAGGTGAGATATTAGTGGAGCTCCTTGGTGAGATGCTCGGTTAGCTCCCAGGTAAGCTTCTTGGAGAGCTCAAAGATGAGCTACTCAGTGAGCTCCTAGGTGAGCTACTTGGTGAGATATTCGGTGAGCTCACTGATAAGCTACTCACTAGCGAGCTACTTCAGGGTAAGCTACTCGATGAGCTTACAAGCGAGATCAAGTTTAGAAACTTGGTGAGCTCCTAGAAGATCTAATAACTGAGTTAGTGTGTAAGCTCCAAGGTGAGGTTCCAACCGAGCTACTCCGCGAGCTCCCAAGCGAGCTGCTCGGTGAGCTCTTAGGTGAGATACTTGGCGAGCTGCTCGGTAAGATCCTAGGTGAGCTACTCAGAGATCTCCCAACTGAGATGCTCACTGAGCTCCTAGGCGAGCTACTCAGTGAGCTCCCAGGAAAGTTGGTGGGTGAGCTGTTTGGTGAGCACTAAGGTAAGCTCATCAGTAAGCTGCTCTAGGGTAAGGTTGCCAGTAATCTTTGAGGTAATATTATAGGTGAGCTGTCAGACAATTTTGCAAGGTGAGTTACTAGGTGAGCTTCTTGATGAGCTACTGGGTGAGATACTGGGGGAGCTGCTCAGAGAGTTATCGTGTGAGCTCTCAGGTGAGCTCCCGAGAGAGCTACTCGGTGAGCTACATTGCAAGCTACATGGCAAGCTATTAGGTGATATGTTACATGACCTGTTAGGTGAGCTCCCAGGTGAGATGCTTGATGAACTCTGAGGTGAGCTACCAGATGAGATCAAGGTGAGTTGGTAAGGTGATCTCCTCATCAAGGTCAAGGTGAGTTGACAAGGTGAGCTCTCAGGTGAATTTCTAGGTGAGCTGCTCGATGAGCTCCTGGGTGAAATCAAGTCAAGCTACTCAATGATTTCCTTGGTGAGATTCTTACTGAGCTCCCATTCGAGCTCCCGGGTGAGGTGTTTGGTGAGCTCCCAGGTAAGTTTGTTGGTGAGCTAGGAGGTGAGCTCTAATGTGAGCTGTTAGGAAAGCTCCCAAGTGAGCTACTTGGTGAGATCCCATGTGAGTTAACAAAGTGAGCTATAAGGTGAGATCCCATGTGAGGTTTTGGGTGAGATGCTTGATGAGATCCTGGGTGAGCTCAAGTCAAGCTGCTTTGCGAGCTCCTTGGTGAGTTGAAGGTGAGCTGACAAGGTGAGCTGTTAGGCAAGCTCCTAGGTGAGTTTCTAGGAAAACTCAAGTTTAGCTACTCGACGCGCTTCCAGGTGAGCTGCTTACCAAGATCAAATCAAAGCTCCTAGGTGAGCTACTTGGTGAGCTCCTAGGTGAGCTCAAATGTGAGCTTGTTGACAATATATAAGGTGAGCTTATATGCGAGCTACCAGATGAGCTCAAGGTGAGTTATAAAGGAGAGCTTAATGTGAGTTAGTAAGATGAGCTCAACTTGATCTGATCGACGTGCTTCAAGAAGAACTCCTAGGTGATCTACTTTGTGAGCTATTCGGTAAGCTCCCGGGCAAGTTGATTGGAAAGTTCCCAAGTGAGCTACTTGGTGAGATCCTACGTGAGGTCCCTGGTGAGCTACTCAGTGATTTGATAAGTGAGCTCAAGTCAATCTACTCGGTAAACTATTTGGTGAGTTCAAGTCAACCTGCTTAGAGAGCTACTTGGTGAGCTCCTAGGCAAGCTGTTATGTGAGCTCCTAGCCAAGCTATTTGGTGGGCTACTCAATAAACTCTGAGGTGAGTTACCAGATGAGCTCAAGGTGAGTTAGAAAGGTGAGCTCCACAGCAAGCTCAAGGTGAGCTAGCGAGGTGAGCTAATAGGTGAGCTCCCATTTGAGTTTCTAGGTGAGCTGTTATGTGAGCTTAAATCTGAGTTTTCAAGTGAGATGCTTGACGATCTCCCAGGTGAGTTTCCATGTAAGCTGTCATGTGAGCTCCAAGGTGAGTTTATGGGTAAGATTAAGTCAAGCTACTCGATGAGCTACTTATCAAGCTCCTAGGTGAGATTACATGTGAGCTACCAGATGAGCTCAAGGTGAGTTGGCAAGGAAAGCTTAGGGTAAGTTGGCAAGGTGAGCTCAAGGTGAGTTGGTAAGGTGATATGTTAGGTGAGATCCAAGGAAAGTTACTCGATGAGCTTCTGAGAAATCTCAACTTGAGCTGATTGGTGAGCTCCTAGAAGAGCTCTCAGGTGAGCTACTTGGTGAGCTATTCCGTGAGCTCCTAGGTGAGCCACTAGGAAAGCTCCCAAGGGAGATACTTGGTGAACTCCCAGGTAAGGTCCCTGGTGAGCTACTAAGTGAGCTTATAAGTAAGACCAAGTCAACCTACTTGGTGATCTACTCAGTGAGATCTTAGGCGAGCTATTAGGCAAGCTCCTAGGTGAGCTATTAGGTGAGCTACTTAGAGAGCTGCTTGATGAATTCTGAGGTGAGCTACCAAAAAAGATAATGGAGAGATGGTAAGGTGAGCTGGCAAGGTGAGCTATAGGTAAGTTCACATGCAAGTCGGCAAGGTGAGCTCTCATGTGAGTTTTTGGGTGAGTTGCTTAACGAGCTTCTGGGTGAGTTTTCAAGTAAGCTCAAGTTAAGATGATCGACGACTTCCTAGGTGAGCTACTTACTAAGATCCCATCCAAGCTCCTAGGTGATCTGCTCGGTGAGCTCCTAGGTGAGCTCAAAGGTGATCTTGTCAGTAATTTCTAAGGTGAGCTACTCGACGAGTTCCTAGGTGAATTCCGAGGTGATTTACTTTACGAGCTCCCGGGCGAGCTCAACTCGAGCTGATCGGTGAGCTCCTAGAAGAGCTCCCAAGAAATCTACCTTGAAAATATGTTTGGTGAGCTCCCAGGTGATGTGCTAGGTGAGTTCCCAAGCGAGCTACTTAGTGAGCTCCCAGGAAAGGTCCCCTGTGAGCTCACAAATGAGCTCAAGTGAACCTACTTAGCGAGATACTCGGTGAGATCCCATGTGAGCTCCAAGGTGAGCTACTTGGAAAGCTACTCAATAAACTATGAGGTGAGCTACTAGATGAGCTCAAGGTGAGTTGGTAATGTGAGCTCTTTAGCGAGCTCAAGGTGAGCTCCTCAGCGAGCTCAAGGTGAGATGGCAAGGTGAGTTGATAGGCTATCTCCCATGTGAGTTTCTAGATGAGTTGTCAGAAGAGATCCCATGTGAGTTTTTGGGTGTGTTACTTGACGAGCTATTAGGTGAGCTCAAGTAAAGCTACTCAGAGAGCTCCTAGGAAAGCTCAAAATGAGCTAGCAAGGTGAGCTCTAATGCGTGTTTTTGGGAAATTTCAAGTCGAGCTGCTTGATGAGCTCTTGGGCAAGCTCCTTACCGAGTTCCCATCTAGGCTCCTAGGTGAGCTTCTCAGTGAGCTCCCAGGTGAGCTCAAAGGTGAGCATGTTGGTGATTTCTGAGGTGAGCTTACATGTAAGCTACCATATGGGGTCAAGGTGAGTTGGCAAGGTGAGCTTTCAAGTGAGCTCCCAGGTGAGTTCCTAGGTGAGTTACTCAATGAGCTCCTAGGGGATCTTAACTTGAACCAATCGGCGAGATCCAAGAAGAGCTCCCAGGTGAGTTACTTGGCGAGATGTTTGGAAATTTCCCAAGTGACCTGCTAGGTGCCCCTATGAACTACTTTGTGAGATCATAAGTGATATCTAGTCAAACTACTTGGTGAGCTCCGGGATGACCTATAATGTGAGTTCCCATGTGAGCTACTTGGTGAGCTACTCAATGAATTGTAAGGGGAGCTACCAGATGAGCTCAAGGTGAGTTAGTAAGGTGAGATCCTCAGTGAGCTCAAGTTGAGTTAGCAAGGTGAGTTGATAGGAAATCTCCCATGTGAGTTAGCAAGGCTAGTGGTCAGGTATGATCCCATGTTAGTTTTCAGGTGAGTTACTTGATGAGCTCCCAGGTGAGTTCAAGTCGAGATAATTGGTGAGCTCAAGGTGAGCTGTCAAGTGAAATCCTAGGTGAGTTTTCAGGCAAGCTCAAGTCGATCTTCTCGATGAGCTCCTGGGTGAGCTACTTGGTGAGCTACTCAACGAACTATGAGGTGAGCTACCAGATGAGATCAAGGTGAGTTGGAAAGGTTAGATCCTAAAAGAGCTCAAGGTGAGTTGGCAAGGAGAGCTCCTCAACGAGCTCAAGGTGAGCTGATAGGTGAGCTCCCATGTGAGTTGGTAGGGTGAGCTGTCAGGTGAGCTTCCATGTGAGTTTTTGGCTAAGTTACTTGACAAGCTCCCAAGTGAGCTCAAGTTGAGCTACTCGATGAGTTCCTGGGTGAGCTCAAGGTAAGCTGGCAATGTGATCTGTCAGTCAAGCTCCCAAGTTATTTTCTAGGAAAGTTCAATTCAAGCTATTAGACGAGATCCTACATGAGCTACTTACAGAGCTCCCAACCGAGTTCCTAGGTGAGCTGCTAGGTGGGCTCCCAAGTGAGCTCAAAGGTGAGCTTGTCGGTAATCTCTTAGGTGAGCTTACATGTGAGTTACCAAATGAGCTCAAGGTGAGTTGGTAAGGAAAGCTCAAGGTGAGTTGGCAAGGTGAGCTCAAGGTGAGATCCCAGGTGAGTTCTTAAGTGAGTTATTTGACGAGCTCTCAGGTGAGCTCAACTTGGGTTGATCAGTGAGCTCAAATGTGAGCTACTTTTTGAGTTATTCAGTGAGCTCCCAAGCGAGCTACTAGGTGAGCTCCTAAGTGACCTACATGGCGAGTTCCCAGGTGAGGTCCACTGTGAGATACTCAGTGAGTTCACAAGTGAGCTCAAGAAAACCTACTCGATGAGCTACTCATTGAGCTCCCAGGTGAATTTTTAGGTGAGCTCCTAGATGAGCTACTTAGTGAGCTTCATGATGAACTCTAAGGTGAGCTACCACACAAGCTCAAGGTGAGTTTACAAGGTGAGCTCCTCAGATAGATAACGGTGAGATGGCAAGGCAAGCTGATAGATGATCTCCCATGCAAGTTTTTGGGTGAGCTATTAGGTGAGCTCCCATGTCAGTTTTTGAGTGAGCTACTTGATGAGCTCCCGAGCGAGCTCAAGTCAAGCTCCCAAGTGAATTTCTAGGTAAGCTCAAGTCGACCTGCTCAATGAGTTCCTGGGTGAGCTACCTGCCGAGATCCCATCCGAGCTCTTAGGTGAGCTACTTAGTGAGCTCCCAAGTGAACTCAAAGGTGAGCTTGTCGGTAATATTTGAGGTGAGCTTACATGTAAGCTACCAAATGAGCTAAAGGTAAGTTGGCAAGGTGAACTCAAGGTGAGTTAGTAAGGTGAGCTTAAGGGAAGTTGGCAAGGCAAGCTATTAGGAGAGCTCCTAGGTGAGTTCCTAGGTGAGTTACTCAATGAGCTCCTAGGTGAGCTCAACTCGAGCTACTCAGTGAGCTCAAAAAAGAGCTCCGAAGTGACCTACTTGGTAAGCTATTTGGTGAGTTCCCAGGTGAGCTGCTAGGTGAGCTCCCAAGGGAGCTACTTGGTGAGCTACTCGGCGAGGTCCCTGGTGAGCTGCTCGGTGACCTCACAAGCAAGCTCAAGTCAACCTACTTGGTGAGCTACTCGGTGAGCTGTTAGGTGAGCTCCCAAGTGAGCCTTTAGGTGAGATCCCAGGAGAGCTACTTGGTGAGCTTCTCGATAAACTCTAAGGCAAGCTACTTGGGAGCTGCTCAGTGACCTCACAAGTGAGCTCAAGTTAACCTACTCAGTGAGCTACTTGGTGAGCTATTAGGTGAGATCCCAAGTGAGCCTTTTGGTGAGCTCCCAGGTGAGCTACTTGTTGAGCTTCTCAAAAAACTATAAGGAAAGCTACCAGATGACCTCAAGGTAAGCTCACCTCATATTTTCTCGAGTAGCTGACCGAGCAGCTCATTGAATAGGTTGAATTGAACTCACTTGTGAGCACACCGATCAGCTCACTGGGGACCTCACCTAGGAGCTCACCAAGTAGCTCACTTGGGAGTTCACTTAGTAGCTCACCTGGGAGCTCGGTAAATAGCTCACAAAGTAGCTTGCTTGGGAGCTCTTCTAGGAGCTCACCGATCAGCTTGAGTTGAGATCACTTTGGAGATCATTGAGTAACTCACCTGGGAACTCACCTGATAGCTCATATTGCCAACTCACCTTGAGCTCACCTTTCAATCTCACCTTTAGCTCATCTGGTAGCTCACATGTAAGCTCACCTCAAAGATTGCCAACAATCTCAGCTTTAAGCTCACCTAGGAGCTCACTGAGAATCTCACCTAGGAAGTCAGATGGGAGCTTGATAAGTAGCTTGCCTAGGATCTCATCAAGCAGATCGACTTGAGCTTATGCAAAAACTCACCTAGGAGCTTAGTTGACAGCTCACCTTACCAGCTCACCTAGGAGCTCACTGAGTAACTCAACTTGAGCTTTCCCAGGAGCTCATCAGTAGCTCACCTAAAAAATCACATGGGAGATCACCTTACAGCTCACCTAAAAACTTCCATGGGAGCTCACCTATCAGCTCGCCGAGTAGGTAGCTTGAGCTCATATGGTAGCTTTCCTTGGAGTTTGTCAAGTAGCTTACCAAGTAGTTCACCTATGAGCCCACCTAATAGTCTATTTGGGACCTCACTGAATAGCTCTCCCAGTAGGTTGACTTAAGCTCACTTGTGAGCTCACTAAGTAGCTCGCCAGGGACCTCACCTAGGAGCTCACTTAGTAGCTCGGCAAGTAGCTCACTTGGGAACTGCCCTAGCAGCTCACCTGGGATCTCACCAAAATGTTCACTAAGTAGCTCTAGGATCTTGCTGATCAGCATGAGTTGATTTTACCAGATAGCTCAGTGAGTAACTCACCTTGGAACTCACATGGGAGCTCACATGATAGCTTACCTTACCAAGTCAGCTTGAGCTCACCTTGTTAACTTTCCTTAAGCTCACCTTGCCAACTCACCTTGATCTCATACGGGAGCTTGCATCTAACTTAACCTCAGAGCTTACCAACAAGCTCTCCTTCGAGCTTTCCTGGGAGCTCACCGAGTAGCTTACCTAGAAGCTCAACTAGGAGCTTGACAAGTAGCTCACCTAGGAGATCATTGAGCAGTTCGACTTGAGCCTGTCCGAAAACTCACCTAGGAGCTTGCCTTATAGCTCACCTTGCCATCTTTCCTTGAGATCACCCAGGAGCTCACCAAGCATCTTGACTTAAGTTCACCCGGGAGCTTGTGAAGCATCTCACCTAAAAACTCACATGGGAGCTTACTTGATAACTCACCTTGCCAACTCATATGGGAGCTCACCTATCAACTCACCTTACTAGCTCGTCTTGAGATTACTGAGGAGCTCACCTTACCAACTCACCTTGAGGTCGTCTGGTAGGTCACCTTGGAGTTAGTCGAGGAGCTCACCTATGAGCTCACTAAGTAGCTCACCGATTAGGTTGACATGAGCTCACTAGGAATCTCATCAGGGACCTCACCTGGGAGGTTACCAAGTAGCTCTCTTGGGAGCTCACCTACCCACTCACAAAATATTTCACCAAGTAGCTCACCTAGGAGCTCTTCTGGGATCTCACTGATCAGCTCAAGTTGAGCTCGCTCGGGAGCTCGTCGAGTAACTCACCTAGGAACTTACCTAGGAGCTTGCCTAATAGCTCACCTTACCAACTCACATTGAGCTCACCTTACCAACTCACCTTGAGCTCATCTAACAGCTCACATGTAAGCTCACCTAAGAGATTGCCGACAAGCTTACCTTTGATCTTGCCTAGGAGCTCACTGAGTAGCTCACCTAGGAGCTTAGTTTGGATCTTGTCACGTAGCTCACCAAGAATCTTGTCAAGTAGCTCAACTTTAGCTTTCCCTGAAACTAACCTAGGAGCTCACCTAACAGATCACCTTTCCAGCTCACCTTGTGCTCACCCAGGAGCTCGCTGAGTAGCTCAACTTGAGCTTGCTCGAAAGCTCGTCAAGTAGCTCACCTAAAAACTCACATGGGAGCTTATCTGGAAGCTCACCTTGATAACTCACATGGGATCTCACCTATAAGCTTTCCTTGCCGGCTCACTTTGAGCTTGCTGAGGAGCTCACCTTGCCAGCTCACCTTAAGCTCATCTGGTAGTTCACCTCTGATTTTGTCGTGTACCTCACCTAATAGATCACCTGGGAGCTCACCACATAGCTCATCGATTAGGTTCACTTGAGCTCACTTGTGAGCTCACTGAGAAACTCACCAAGGATGTCACCTAGGAGCTCACAAAGTAGCTCACTTGGGAGCTCACCTAGCAGCTTTCCCAGGAGCTCACCAAGTAACTTAGCTGGGAGCTCACCTGGGAACTCACCAAATAGCTCTTTGAGTAGGTTGACTTGAGCTCACTTCTGAGCTCTCCGAGTAGCTCATCAGGGACCTCAACTGGGAGCTTGCCAAGTAGCTAGATTCTGAGCTCACCTAGTAGCTCACTTGGGAGCTCACCGAATGGCTCGCCAAGTATCTGACCTGGGAGATCTTCTAGGAACTTTACAATATAATCGAGTTGATCTCACCAAGGAGTTCATTGAGTAACTCACCTGGGATCTCACCTGATAGCTCACCTTTCCAACTCACCTTGAGCTCACCTTGCCAACTTGCCTTGAGATCACCTTACCAACTCACCTTGTGCTAATTTGGTAGCTCACATGTAAGCTCACCTTAGAGATTACTGACAAGCTCACCTTTGATCTTGCCTAGGAGCTCACTGACTAGCTCACCTAGGATCTTAGTTGGAATCTTAGAAAGTAGCTCACCCAGGAGCTTATCGAGTAGCTCAACTTGAGCTTGCTCGGAATATCACCTAGGAGCTCGCTTGACAGCTCACCTTGCCAACTCACCTTGAGCTCACCCAGGAGCTCACTGAGCAACTTGACTTGAGCTTGCCCAGGAGCTCGTCAAGGAGATCTCTTGAAAAATCACATGGGAGCTCACCTTACCAACTCACATGGGATCTCACCTATCATCTCACCTTGACAGCTCAGCTTTAGCTCACCGAGGAGCTCACCTTACTAACTCTCCTTGAGCTCATCTAGTAGCTCACCTCAAAATTTTTTGCGTAGCTCTCCAAGTCCTTTAACATCTCACCTAGGAGCTCACCGAGTAGCACACCAAGTAGGTTGACTTGAGCTCACTAGTGAGCTCGATGATCAGCTCACCAGAGACCTCACTTGGGAGCTCACCAAGTAGTTCACCTGGGATCTCACCAAATAACTCACCAAGTAGCTCACCTGGGAGCTTGTTGAGTAACTCACATTGGAGCTCACCTAGGATCTCATTTGATAGCTCAGCTTTCCAACTCACCTTGAGGTTACATGTAAGCTCACCTCAGAGATTACCGACTATCTCACCTTTGAGCTCACCTGAGAGCTCACTGAGTAGCTCACCTAGGAGCTCAGCTGGGAGCTCGTAAAGCAGATTTCCTAGGTCCTCATCAAGCAGCTCAACTTGAGCTTACCCAGAAACTCACCTCAGAGCTCACCTAAGATCTCCCCTTGCCATCTTTCCTTGACCTCACCTATGAGTTCACCGAGTAGCTTAACTTGAGCTCACCTAGGGGCTCACCTATTAGCTCACCTTGAGCTCATCTTGTAGCTTACCTTGGATTTCATTGAGTAGATCACCAAGTAGCTCACTTGAGAGCTCACCTAACAACTTTCTTGGGATTTCACCGAGTAGGTTGACTTGATTTTTCTTGTGAGCTTATTGAGCAGCTCACTAGGGACCTCACCTAGGAGCTCACTAAGTAGCTTAGTTGGGAGCTCACCTAGCAGCTTACCTGGGAGCTCACCGAATAGCTCACCAAGTAGCTCACCTAGTTACTCTTATGGGATTTCACCGATTAGCTTGAGTAGAGTTTATCTAGGAGCTCATCAAGTAACTCATGTGGGAACTCACCTAGGATCTCACCTGACAGCTTACCTTACTAACTCACCTTGAGTTCACCTTACTAAATCACCTTGAGCTCACCTTTCTAACTCACCTTGAGCTCATCTGGTAGTTTATATGTAAGCTCACGTCAGAGATTTCTAATAACCTCGCCTTTGAGCTCACCAAGTAGCTCACTTGGGAGATTACCTAATAGGTCACCTAGAAGCTCACTGAATAGCTTTCCATGTAGCTCACCTAGGATATCTTCTAAGAGTTCATCAATCAGCTCAAGTTGAGATCACCCAGGAGCTAGTCGAGTAACTCACATGGGAACTCACCTATGAGCTCGCCAGATAGCTCACCTTATCAACACACCTTGATCTCACCTTACCAACTCACCTTGAGCTCACCTTGCTAACTCACCTTGAGCTCATCTGGTAGCTCACATGTAAGCTCACCTCAGAGATTGTTGACAAGCTCCCCTTTGAGTTCAACTAGGAGCTCACTGAGTAGCTCACCTAGGAGCTTAGTTGGGAGCTCAGGAAGCATCTCACCCAGGAGCTCGTCAAATAGCTCAACTTGTGCTTTCCTGAAAAACTCACATGGGAGCTCACCTTGTCAGCTCACCTTGAGCTCGCCCAGGAGCTCACTGAGTATCTCAACTTGAGCTCACCCGAGAGCCTCGTAAAAGGTGAGCTTACATGTGAGCTACTAGATGAGCTCAAGGTGAGTTGGTAAGGCGAGCTCAAGGTGAGTTCATAAGGCGAGCTGTCAGGTGAGCTCCCAGGTGAGTTCCAAGGTGAGGTACTCGATGAGCTCCTAGGTGAGCTCAACTAGAGATAATCAGTGATCTACTAAGTAAGTTCCTAGGTGAGTTACTCGACAAGCTCTTGGGTGAGCTAAACTTGAGCTGATCAGCCAACTCCAAGAAGAGCTCCCAGGTGAACTCCCAAGTGAGCTACTTGGTGAGCCCCCAAGTGATGTTCTCAGCAAGCTCACAAGGGAGTTCAAGGTGAGTTGGCAAGGTGAGGTCCCAAGTGAGCTACTTGATGAGTAGCTCGATGAACTCTTAGATGAGTTACCAGATGAGCTCAAGGTGAGTTTGTAAGGTGAGCTCCTTAATGAGCTCAAGGTGAGATTACAACGTGATCTGAGAAGTGAGCTCCCATGTGAGTTGGCAAGGTGAGTGTTAAAGTGAGCTCCCATACAATTTTTTGAGTGAGCTACTTGACGAGCTCTTAGGTGAGCTCAAGTCAAGGTGCTTGGTGAGCTCATGGGTTAGCTCAAGGTGAGCTACCAAGGTGAACTATAAGGTGACCTTCCAGGCAAGTTTTTAGGAAAGCTCAAGTCAAGCTACTTGACGAGCTCCTAGGTGACTTACTTCCTAAGCTCCCAGTCGAGTGCCTAGGGGAGCTACTCATTGAGCTAAAAGGTGAGCTTATCGATAATCTCTGAGGCAAGCTTACATGTGAGCTAAAAGATGAGCTCAAGGTGAGTTGGCAAGGTGAGTTGTCAAGCGAGATCCTAGGTGAGTTTCCAAGTAAGGTACTTGATGAGCTCCTAGGTGAGCTCAACTTAAGCTGATCAGTAAGCTCCCAAAAGAGTTCCTAGATGAGATATTGGTGAGTTATTCAGTGAACTCCTAGGTGAGCTCCCAAGCGAGCTACTTGGGGAGCTCCTAGCCGAGGTTCCCAATGAGCTGCTTAGAAAGCTCATAAGCAAGCTAACAAATGAGCTCAAGTCAACCTACTTGGTGAGGTACTTGGTGAGCTACCAGGTGAGCTCCCAGGCAAGCTACTTATTGAACTACTTGACAAAATTTGAGGAGAGCTACCAGAAAAACTCAAGTAAAGTTGGAAAGGTGAGATCCTCAGTGAGGTCAAGGCGAGCTACTCACGGAGGTCAATGTGAGTTTTTTGGAAAGATGCTTGATGAGCTCCTAGGCTAGCTAGATTTGAGCTACTCGGTGAGCTCCTAGGTGAGATTAAGGTGATATGGCAAGCCAAGCTATCAGGTGAGCTCCCAAGTGAGTTTCCAAGAAATCTCAAGTTGAGTTACTCGACGAGCTCATGGGTGAGCTACATTTTGAGCTCGTCTAGCTTATATGTGAGCTACCAGATGAGCTCAAGGTGAGTTGGCAGGGTGAGCTCAAAGTGATTTTGGAAGGTGAGCTATCAGGTGAGATCCTATGTGAGTTCCCAATCAAGTTACTCGATGATTTCTTAGGTGATCTCAACTCGATCTAATTAGCAAGCTCCTAGAAGAGCTCCAAGGTGAGCTACTGGATGAGTTATTTGGCAAGCTTCTAGTTGAGCTGCTAGATGAGCTCCAAAGTAAGATTCTTTGTGAGTTCCCAAGTGAGGTACCTAGTGAGCTCCCAGGTAAGTTATTAGGTGATCTCCCAAGCGAGCTATTAGGTGAGCTCCCAGGTGAGCTAATTGGTGATTTTCTCGATAAACTCTGAGGTGAGCTACCACAAGAGCTCAAGGCGAGTTGGAAAAGTGAGTTCCTTAGCAAGATCAAGGTGACTTGCAAAGGCAAGATGATAGTTGATCTCCCATGCGAGTTGGTAAGGTGAGTTATCAGGTGAGATTTTATGTGTGTTTTCAGGTGAGTTGCTTAATGAGCTCCTAGGTGAGCTCAACTTGAGCTACTCAACGAGCTCCTGTGCAAGCTCAAGGTGAGTTGGCAAGGTGAGATGTTAGGTGAGCTCCCATGAGATTTTATGGGTAAGATCAAGTCAAGCTATTTAACGAGCTCTTGTGTGAGCTACTTACCGAGCTCCTAGTTGAGCTCCTGGGTGAGCTTCTCGAGGAGCTTTAAGCCAAGCTCAAAGGTGAGCTTATTAGAAATCTCTGAGGTGAGCTTACATACGAGCTAATAAATGAGATTAAGGTGATTTGGTAAGGTGATCTCAAGGTGAGTTGCCAAGGAAAACTATCAGGTGAGCTCCCAGGGGAGTTTCTAGGTGAGTTACTTGATGAGCTCCTAGCTGAGCTCAACTCGAGCTAATCAGTGAGCTCCCAGGCAAGCTAATTGGAGAGCTATTTAGTGAGCTCCCAAGCAAGATGCTAGGTGAGCTCCCAAGAAAGTTACTTGGCAAGCTCCCAGGTGAGGTCCCCGACGAGCTACTCAGTGAGCTCCCAGGTAAGCTGTTAGGTGATATCCTAGGTGAGGTGTCAGGTGAGCTACTTGGTGAGTTTCTCGACGAACTCTGAGGTGATCTACAAGATGATCTCAAGGTGAGTTAGTAAGGTGAGCTCCTTAGTGAGCTCAAGGAATGCTGATAGGTGAGCTCCCATGTGTGTTGGTAAGGTGAGCTGGCAGGTGATCTCCCATGTGATTTTTTAGGTGAGCTGCTTGACGAGCTCCTAGGTGAGCTTAAATCAAGATGCTCAGTGAGCTCCTATGTGAGCTCAAGGTGAGATGGCAAGGTGAGCTATCAGGTGAGCTCCCAGGTGAGTTTTTGGGTAAGCTCAAGTCATGTTGCTCAAGGAGCTTATGGGTGAGCTACTTTTCGAGTTCCCATCTGATATCCTAGTTGAGCTTCTCAGTGACCTCCCATGTGATTTCAAAGGTGAGCTTGTCAGTATTCTCTGAGGTGAGCTTACATGTGAGCTACCAGATGAGCTCAAGGCATGTTGGCAAGGTGAGTTCATAAGGCGAGCTGTCAAGTGAGCTCTTAGGAAAATTTCCAAGGAGAGGTACTTGACGATCTCCTGAACAAGGTCAACTCGAGCTGATCAAAAATATCTAAGAATAACTCCCCAGTGAGTTACTTGGTGAGATTTTTGGTGAGCTTCTGGGAAAGTTGTTAGGTAAGCTCCCAGGTGAGCAACTTGTGAGTTACTTAATGAACTCTGAGGTAAGCTACTAGATGAGCTCAATGTGAGTTGGTAAGGTGAGCTCCTTAGCAAGCTCAAGGTGATCTAGAAAGTTGAGTTAATAGCAAGCTCCCATGTGAGTTTTTGGGAGAGATGTCAAGCAAGTTCCCATGTGCATTTTCAGGTGAGATGCTTGACAAGTTCCTACGTGAGCTCAAATCGAGCAGCTCATCAATCTCCTGGCCAGGCTTAAGGTGAGTTGGAAATGCAAGCTATTCAGAGAGCTCCTATATGTGCTCAAGGTAAGTTGGCAATGTGAGCTATCAGGAGAGCTCCTACGTGAGTTTTCAAGCAAACTCAAGTTGAGATACTCAACGAGATCCTGGGTGAGATGCTTACTAAGCTCCCAGCTGATCTCCTAAGTGAGCTACTCAGTGAGCTCGCAGGTGAGCTCAAAGGTGATCTTATTAGTAATCTCAAAGGTGAGCGTATCGGTAATCTAAAAGGTGAGCTTATAAGTGAGCTACCAGCCAAGTTGTTAGGTGAAATCCCAGGTGAGTTATTCGATGAGCTCCCAGGTGAGATAAAATTGAGCTGATTAGTGAGCTCACAGAACAGCTCCTAGGTGAGCTACTTAGTGAGCTATTCGGTGAGCTTCTAGATGAGTTGTTAGGTAAGCTCCCAAGTGAGCTACTTGTCAAGCTCACAGGTGAGGTCCCTAATGAGCTTCTCGGTGAGCTCACATATGAGCTCAAGTCATACTACTCGGTGAGCTCCTAGGAGAGCTCCAAGGAGAGCTATTGGGTGAGCTCCCAGGTGAGTTGTTAGGTGAGCTTTAAGGTGAGAAACTTGGTGAGCTACTCGATGAACTCTGAGGTGAGCTACCAGATGAGCTCAAGGTGAGTTGGTAAGGTGATCTCCTCATTGAGCTCAAGGTAAGCTCGTAAGGTGAGTTGAAAGGTGAGCTCCCATGTGAGTTTGCAAGGTGAGTTGTTAGGATATCTCTTATATGAATTTTTGGGTGAGCTTCTTAATGAGCTCCCGTGTGAGTTCAAGTTGATCTAATGGGCAAGCTCCTAGGTGAGCTCAAGGTGAGCTGAGAAGGTGAGCTCCTAGCTAAGTTTCTAGGTAAGCTAAAGTTGAGTTGCTTTACGAGCTCTTGGATGAGCTACTTGCTAAACTCCTAGCCAAGTTCCTAGGTGAGCTGCTCACTGAGCTCCCAAGTGAGATCAAAGGTGAGCCATTTGGGAATCTCTAAGGTGAGCTTATATGTAAGCTACCAGATGAGCTTAACGTGAGTTAGTAAGGTGAGCTCAAGGTGAGTTGGTAATGTGAGTTATCAGGTAAGCTCCTAGGTGAGTTCCTAGGTGAGTTACTCGACAAGCTCCCAGGTGAGCTCAACTTGAAAAGATCAGCAAGCTCTGAGAAGAGGTCCTAAGTGAGCTACTTTGTGAGTTATTCAGCGAGCTCCCAGGTGAGATGCTTGGTAAGCTCCCAAGTAAGCTACTTGGCGAGCCCCTAGGTGAGGTCCCTAGTGAGCTACTCAACGATCTCATAAGCGGGCTCAAGTCAACCTACTCAGTAAGCTACTTAGTGAGCTCTCAGGTGAGCTGTTAGATGAGCTCCCATGTGAGATATTTGGCGAGCTTCTCGATGAAATCTGAGGTGAGATACCAGATGAGCTTAAGGTAAGTTGGAAAGGTGAGCTTATAGTCGATCTACCATGCAAGTTTTTGGGCTAGCTGTCAGGCAATCTCCTAGGTAAGCTTCTAGGTGAGCTCAAGTCAAGTTTCTTGATGAGCTCTTGGGTGAGCTACTTGCCAAGCTCCCAGCTGAGCTCCTAGGTGAATTTCTCGGTGAGCTCCAAGGCGAGGTCAAAGGTGAGCTTGTCAGAAATCTCTGAGGTTAACTTACATGCGAGCTACCAGATGAGCTCAAGGTGAGTTCACAAGGTGAGCTCAAGGTGAGCTTTCAGGAGAGCTCTCATATGAGTTTTTGTGTGAGTTGCTAGATGAGCTCCCGTACGAGCTCATATCGAGCTACTCGGTGAGCTACTGGGTGAGCTCAAGGTCAGCTAAGAAGGTGAGCTCCTAGATGAGTTTCTGGGTAAGCTAAAGTTGAGATGCTTTATGAGCTCCTGGGTTAGCTACTTTCCAAACTCCTAGCTGAGCTCCTATGTGAGCTGCTCAGTGAGTTCCCAAGTGAGCTCAAAGGTGAGCCATTCGGCAATCTCTAAGGTGAGCTTACATATAAGCTACCAGATGAGCTTAAGGTGAGTTGGCAAGGTGAGCTTAAGGTGAGTTGGAAATGTGAGCTATCAGGTGAGATCCTAGGTGAGTTCCCAGGTGAGTTACTTGAAAATATTCTAGGTGAGCTCAACTCGAGCTTATAGGCGAGCTCTGAGAAGAGCTCCTAGGTGAGCTACTTGGTGAGCTATTCAGTGAGCTCCTAGGTGAGATGATTAGAAAGTTCCCAAGTAAGCTACTTGGTGAGCTCTTAGGTGAGGTCCCTGGCAAGCTATTTAGTGAGCTCACAAGTGGGCTAAAGTTAACCTACTCAATGAGCTACTTGGTGAGCTCCCAGGTGAACTGTTAGACAAGCTCCTAGGTGAGCTACTTGGTGAGTAACTCGATGAAATCTGAGGTGAGCTACCAGATGATCTTAAGGAGAGTTAGAAAGGTGAGATGGTAAGGTGAGCTGATAGGTGATATCACATATAATTTTTTGGGCCAGATGTCAGGCGAGCTCCTAGGAAAGTTTCTGGGCGAGCTCAAGTCAAGTTGCTGGATGAGCTCCTGGGTGAGCTACTTGCCAAGCTCCCAGCAGAGCTCCTAGGTGAGCTACTCGGTGAGCTCCCAGGTGAGGTTAAAGATGATCTTGTTGGTAATCTCTAAGGTGAAATTACATGAGAGCTACCAGATGAGCTCAAGATGAGTTGGCAAGGTGAGCTCAAGGTGAGTTGGTAAGGCTAGCTCAAGGTGAGTTTAGAAGGTGAGCTTTCAGGTGAGCTCCTAGGAAAATTACCAAGAAAGTTACTCAACGAGCTCACAGGTGAGCTCAACTCAAGCTGATCAGTGAGCTCCCTGAAGAGCTCCATTGTGAGCTACTGGAAAAGTTGTTCAGTGAGCTCCCAGGTGAGCTGTTAGAAAAGTTCCCAAGAAAGCTTCTTGGTGAGCTCCTAGGTGAGGTCCCTGGTGAGCTGCTCGTCAAGCTCACAAGTGAGCTCAAGTCAACCTACTTAGTGAGCTCTCAGGTAAGCTATTAGGTGAGCTCCCAGCCAAGCTACTTGATGAGCTAAGCTAAAAAATCTGAGGTGAGCTACTAGATGAGCTAAAAGAGTTGGCAAGGTGAGCTCCTTAGCAAGCTCAAGGTGAGTTGAGAAGGTGAGATGATAGGTAAGATCCCATGCAAGTTGGCAAGGTGAGAATTCAGGTGAGTTACCATGTGAGTCTTTGAGTGAGCTATTTGATGAGCTCCTTGTTGAGCTCATGTTAAGCTACTCAGAGAGCTCCTAGTCGAGCTCAAGGCGAGCTAGAAAGCTAAGCTATTAGGTGAGCTCCCAGGTGAGTTTCTGGGAAAGCTCAAGTTGAGCTACTCTAAGAAGATCTCCCAAGTGAGATACTTGGTGAACTCCCATGCAAGGTCCCTAGTGAGTAGATCAGTGAGCTCTGAGGAGAGCTCGCACAAGAGATACTTTGTGAGATACTTAATGAACTCTAAGGCAAGCTACCAGATGAGCTCAAGGTGAGTTATAAAGGTGAACTCCTTAGCAAGCTGAAGGTGAGCTGGAAAGGCAATTTGATAGGTTAGATCCCATGTTAGTTGGCAAGGTGAGATGTCAGGTGATCTACCATGCAAGTTTTCTAGTGAGCTGCTTGATGAACTCTTGGGTGAGCTCAGGTTGAGCTACTCGGTGAGCTCTTGGGTAAGCTCAAGGTGAGCTGGCAAGGTGAGCTCCCAGGTGAGTTTCAGGGCAAGCGAAAGTTGAGCTAATTGATGAGCTCCTGGGTGAGCTACTTTTTGAGATCCCAAAAGAGCTCCTAGGTGAGCTACTAGGTGAGCTCCCGGGTGAGCTCAAAGGTGAACTTGTAGTTAATCTCTGAGGTGAGCTTACATGCGAGATACCAAATGAGATTAAGGTTAGTTGGAAAGGAAATCTCAATACGAGTTAGTAAGGCAACCTCAAGGTGAGTTAGTAAGGTGAGGTGTCATGTGAGCTCCGAGGTGAGTTACTTGAGGAGCTCCTGGGTGAGCTCAACTCAATTTGATCAGAGAACTCCTAGAAGATCTCTGAGGTGAGCTCCTTTGAGACCTATTCAGTGAGCTCCCAGGTGAGCTACTAGGTGAGCTCCTAGGTAAGCTATTTGGTGAGCTCCTAGGTGAGGTCCCTAGTAAGCTGCTTTGCGATCTCACAAGTGAGCTCACAAGCAAGCTCAAGTCAACCTACTCAGTGAGCTACTGGGTTAGCTCCTAGGTGAGCTGTTAGGTGAGCACCCAGGTGAGCTACTTGGTGATCTCCTCAGCAAGTTCAACATGAGTTGGCAAGGTGAGTTGATAAGTGAGTTCCCATGTGAGTTAGTAAGGGGAGATGTTAGGTAAGCTCTAATGTGAGTTTTTGGGTGATCTACTTGATCAGATCCCAGGAGAACTCAAGTTGAGCTGCTCGGTGAGCTCCTAGGTGAGCTCAAGGTGAGCTGGCAAGGTGAGCTAGTAAGGCAAGCTCACAAGGTTAGCTGTTAGAGAAGCTCCCATGTGATTTTCTTGGAAAGCTCAAGTCAAACTTCTTGATGAGCTCCTACGCAAGTTTCTTGCCAAGATCCCAGCCGAGCTCCTAGGTGAGCTACTCAGTGAGCTCCTAGGAGAGCTCAAAGGTGAGCTTTTTGGTACTCTCTAATGTGATCTTACATGCAAGCTACCAAATGAGCTTAAGGTGAGTTGGAAAGGTGAGCTCTAGGGAGTTGGTAAGGTGATATTTTAGGTGAGCTCCAAGTTAATTTCCCAGGTGAGTTACTTAATGAGCTTCCAAGTGAGGTCAACTCAAGCTAATTGTTGAGCTCCAAGAAGAGCTCCTAGGAGAGCTACTTGGTGAGTTTTTCGTTGAGCTCCTAGATAAGCTACCAGGTGAGCTCCTAAGTGAGCTACTTCATGAGTTCCCAGGTGAGGTCCTTGGTGAATTCACAAATGATCTCACAAGCAAGCTCAAATTAACCTACTCGGCGAGCTGCTCAGTGAGGTACTCAATGAAATCTTAGGTGAGCTTTGTAATTAACTCTGAGGTGAGCTACCAAATGAACTCAAGGTGAGTTGGTAAGGTGAGCTCCTCACCGAGCTCAAGACGAGCTAGCAAGGTGAGCTCCTATGTGAGTTTCTAGGTGAGCTGTCAGGCAAGCTCCAATGCAAGTTTTTGGGTGAACTACTTTACGAGCTCCCAGGTGAGCTCAAGTCAAGCTTCTCAGTGAGCTCCTAGGTGAGCTTAAGGTGAGCTAGCAAGGAGATCTATTAGGAAATCTTCCAGGTGAGTTTTTGGGCAAGCTTAAGTCAAGCTCCTAGTCAAGATCCTAGGTGAGCTCCGAGGAAAGCTCAAAGGTGAGGTTTTTGGCAATCTCTTAGGTGAGCTTAAATGTGAGCTACCATATGAGCTCAAGGTAAGTTGGTAAGGTGAGCTTAACTTAAACTGATCGAAGAGCTCCCAGAAGAGCTCCCGAGAGAGCTACTTGGCAAGCTATTCATCGAGCTGCTAGGTAAGCACTCAAGTGAGCTACTTGGTGAGCTCCCAGGTGAGGTCCCTAGTAAGCTACTCAGTGAGCTCATAAGTGAGCTATCAAGTGAGCTCAAGTCAACCTAATCAGTGAAATTCTCAGTGAGTTGCTAGATGAACTCTGAGGTGAGCTACCAAACGATTTCAAGGTGAGTTGGCAAGGTGAGTTGCTTAGTGAGCTCAATGCAAGATGGAAAGGTGAGCTCCCTTGTGATTTTTTAGGCAAGATGTCAGGTGAGCTCCCATTTAAGTGTTTAGGTGAGCTACTTGATAAGCTCCTGGGTGAACTCAAGTTAAGCTGCTCAGCGAGCTCTTGGGTGAGCTTACAAGGGGAGTTGTCAAGTGCACTGCTAGGTAATTTTCCAGGAAATCTTAAGTTGAGTTGCTCGATGAGATCCTAGGAAAGATGCTTGTTGAGCTCCCAGCCAAGCTCCTAGGTGAGCTACTCAGTGAGCTCACAGGTAAGCTCAAAGGTGAGATTGTCAGAAATCTTTGAGGTGAGCTTACATGCGAGCTACCAGATAAGCTCAAGGTGAGTTAGCAAGGAAAGCTCAAGGTGAGTTGAAAGGATGAGCTAGAGGTGAGTTAGTAAGGTTAGATGTTAGCTGCACTCCCAAGTGAGTTACCAGGTGAGTTACTTGACGAGCTCCCAAGTGAGCTCAAATTGATCTGATCGGTGAGCTCCCAGAAGATTTCCAAGGAAAGCTACTTGGTGAACTGTTCGGTGAGCTCCTAGGTGAGCCGTAAGGTAAGCTACCAAGCGAGCTACTTGGTGAGCTCCCAGGTGAGGTCCCCAGCGAGATGCTCACTGAGCTCACAAGAATGATCAAGTCAACCTACTAGGTGAGCTCCCAGGCAGTTGCTAGGTGAACTACCAGGCCTGCTGTTAGGAAAAATCCTAGGTGAGCTACTTGGTGAGCTATTCGGTGAGCTTCTAGGTGATATCTCAAGTTAGATACTTGGCGAGCTCCCAGGTGAGGTCCCTAGCAAGCTACTCAGTGAGCTCTCAAGTGAGCTCAAGTTAACCTAATCAGTGAACTCCTCAGTGAGTTGCTAGATGAACTCTAAGTTGAGATACCAGATGATCTCAAGGTGAGTTGGCAAGGTGAGCTTCTCAGTGAGCTCAATGTGAGATTTCAAGGTGAGCTCCCTTGCAAGTTTCTTGGTGAGTTGTCAGGTGACCTACCATTCGAGTTTTTGGGTCAGCTGCTTGATAAGCTCTCGGGTGACCTGAAGTCAAGTTGCTCGTTGACATCCTGGGAAAGCTGACAAGGGGAGTTATCAGGTGAGCTCCCAGGTAAGTTTCTGGGAAAGGTTAAGTTGTGCTGCTCGACCAGATCCTAAGAAAGCTGCTTGTTGAGCTCCCATCCGAGCTCATAGGTGAGATTCTCAGTGAGCTATTAGGTGATCTCAAAGGTGAGCTTGTCAGAAATCTTTGAGGTGAGCTTATATGTGAGCTACCAAATGAGCTTAACGTGAGTTAGCAAGGTGAGATCAAGGTGTGTTGGCAAGATGAGCTCAAGGTGAGATAGCTAGGTGAGCTATCATCCGAGCTCCCAAGTGAGTTCCTAGGTGAGGTACTTAACGAGTTCCTAGGAAAGCTCAACTTTATCTAATCAGAAAGCTCCCAGAAGAGGTCCTAGGAAAGCTACTTGGTGAGCTATTCGGTGAGCTCTTAGGTGAGTTGTAAGGTAAGATACCAAGAGATCTACTTCGCAAGATCCTAGGTGAGGTCCTCGGTAAGCTACTCGGTGAGCTTACAAGCAAGCTCAATTCAACCTACTCGGTGAGATTCTCGGTGAGCTCCCAGGCCTATTGTTATATAAAATTCCTAGGTGACCTAATTTCTGAGCTTCTCGACGAGCTCAAGATGAGTTGGCAAGGTGAGCTACTTGAAGAGCTCCAAGGAGAGCTCAATTCGAGCTTCTCGGTGAGCTCCTAGGTGAGCTCAAGGTGAGCTTGCAATGTGAGCTTCTAGGTGAGTTTTCAGGTAAGCTCAAGTAGAGCTACTCGACGAGCTCTTGGGTAATCTACTTATAGAGCTCTTAGGTGAGAAACTCAGTGAGATCCCAGGGGAGCTCAAAGGTGAGCTTGTTTGTAATCTCTGAGGTGAGCTTACATACAAGCTACCAGATGAGCTCAAGGTGAGTTGACTAGATGAGCTCCCAGGTAAGCTGCTTGGCATGCTCGAAGGTGATCTACTTGGTGCGCTCCTAGGTGAGCTACTTGGTGAGTTGTTTGGCAAGCTCCCTGACGAGCTGCTCACTAGCAAGTTACTTCAGGTCAAGCTACTTGATGAGCTCTCAAGCGAGCTCAAGTTGAGCTATTTTGTGAGTTCCTAGAAGAGCTCCTAACTGAGTTACTACATAAGCTCCCAGGTGAGGTCCCAATATGAGCTACTCTGTGAGCTCCCAAGCGAGTTACTTGGTGAGATCTTAGGTGAGATACTTAGCAAACTACTTAGTAAGCTCCCAGGTGAGCTGCTCGGTGAGCTCCTCAGCTGAGCTACTCTGTGAGCTCCTAGGAAAGTTGATCAGTGAACTCTCTAGGTAACCTACTTGGTGAGCTGTTTGGTGAGTACGAAGGTGAGCTCCTCAATATGTTTCTCTAGGGTGAGCTTTCCAAAAATCTTCAAGGCGAGCTTATAGATGAGCTACCAAATGAGTTCGTAATGTGAGTTTCCAAGCGAACTACTTGACGAGCTACTGGGTGAGCTACTACGGGAGCTTGCTCGGAGAGCTATCACACAAGCTCCTGGGTGAGCTCCTGAGAGAGCTGGTTGGTGAGCTACGTTGTGAGCTACATGGCGAGCTATTAGGTGAGCTCCTAGGTGAGGTACTAGATGAGATGCTCTATGAACTCTAAGGTGAGCTTACAGGTGATCTACCAGACAAGCTTAAGGTGAGTTGGCAAGGTGAGCTCCTCAGCGAGCTCAAGGCAAGTTGGTAAGGTGAGCTCCTAGGTGATTTTCTAAGCGAGCTACTTAATGAGCTCCTGGGTGAGCTCAAGTCAAGATGCTCGATGATTTCCTAGGTGAGCTCCTAGGCAAGCTTGTTGGTGAGCTAGAAGGTGAGCTCCTCGGTGAGCTCCTAGGTAAGCTCCCATAGGTGAGGTCCCCGACAAGCTGTAAGGTGAGTTCCCAATGTAAATTTTTAGGTGAGCTACTTGATGATGCTTATAGGTGAGCTCAAGTCGAGATGCTCAGTGAGCTCCTAGGTGAGCTCAAGTTGTGCTAACAAGGTGAGCTGTCAGGTGAGCTCCTAGGTGAGTTCTTTTGGAAAACTCAAGTTTAGTTGCTCGACGAGTTCTTGGGCGAGCTGCTTGCTGAGCTCCCAGCTGAGCTCCTAGGTGAGTTACTCAGGTGAGATCCCAGCTGAGCTTATTGGTAATCTCTGAGGTAAGCTTATACGTGCAAGCTACCAGATGAGCTCAAGGTGAGTTAGCAAGTTGCAAGCTCAAGGAAAGTTGGCAAGGTGAACTCAAGATGAGTTAGTAAGGTAAGCTCAACTTGATCTTATTAGTGAGCTCCAAGATGAACTCTCAAGGTGAGCTACTTTGTGAGCTATTTGGCGAGCTCCCAGATGATGCTATATATGAGCTCCCAAGAAAGCTACTTGGCGAGCTCCAAGGTGAGGTCCCCAGTGAGCTGCTCAGTGAGCTCACAAGCGAGCTCTAGTCAACCTACTTAGATGAGCTATAAGGTGAAGTCTCTCAAGTGAGCTACTTGGCGAGCTCCCAGACAAGGTCTCTCGGTGAGCTGCTCGGTGAGCTCAGCAAGTGATCTCACAAGTGAGCTCAAGTTAACCTACTTGGTGAGCTACTTGGTGAGCTCCCAAGAAAGCTCTTAGGTGAGCTACTTAGTGAGCTACTCGATGAAATCTGAGGTGAGCTACTAGATGAGATCAAGGTGAGTTGGTAAGGTGAGCTCCATAGCGAGCTCAAGGCAAGTAGGTAAGGTGAGCTGATAGGTGAGCTCCCATGTGATTTTCTGGGTGAGCTATTATCTGAGCTTACATGTGAGTTCTAGGGTGAGTTGCTTGATGAGCTCCCAGGTGAGCTCAAGTTAAGTGTATCAACGAGCTCCTAGGAAATATCAAGGAAAGTTAGAAAGGTAAGCTGTCAGGTGAGCTCCAAGGTGAGTTTCTGGGTAAGCTTAAGTCAACCTTCTCGATGAGCTTCTAGGTGAGTTGCTTGTCGATCTCCTAAGTGAGCTTAATTTTGAGCTACCAAATGAGCTCAAGGTGATTTGGCAAGCAAAGCTCAAGGTGATTTGGCAAGGTGAGATCAAGGTGAGTTGGCAAGGTGAGATGGTAGGTGAGCTCCCAGGTAAGTTACTCAATGAGCTCCTAGGAAAGCTCAAATCGAGGTGATCAGTGAGCTCCTAGAAGAGCTCCTAGGCGAGCTACTTGGTGAGCTCCCAGGTGAGGTCCCCAGTGAGCTACCTAGTGAGCTCATAAGTGAGCTCAAGTCAAGCTACTTGGCGAGCTATTTGGTGAACTCCCAAGTGAGCTACTTGGTGAGCTCCTAGGTGAAGTCCCCCAGCGAGCTACTCGGTGAGCTTAGAAGTGAGCTCAAGTCAACCTACTTGGCAAGTTACTTGATGAGCTCTTAGGTGAGCTATTAGGTGATCTCCCAGGTGAGCTACTTGGTAATCTACTCGATGAACTCCAAGGTGATCTAATAGATGAGCTTATGGTGAGTTGTTAAGGTGAGCTCCATAGCGAGCTTAAGGTAAGCTGATAGGTGAGCTCAAATGTGAGTTTCTGGGTGATCTGTTATGAGAGATCACATGCAAGTTTTTAGGTGAGCTACTTAGCGATCTCCTAGGTGAGCTCAAGTCAAGCTACTCAGTGAGCTCCATGGTGAGCTCAAGGTGAACTGGTGAGGAAAGCTATCAAGTGAGCTACGGACGTGATTTTTCAGGTATGCTCAAGTTGAGCTACTCGATGAGTTCTAAGGTGAGTTACTTACCAAGCTCCTAGGTGAGCTTACATGTGAGCTACCAGATGAGCTCAAGGTGAGTTTCCAAGGCAACCTAAAGGTGAGTTGGTAAGGTGAGCTCAAGGTGAGATGTTAGCTAAGCTCTCAGGTGAGTTACTCAATGAGCTCCTAAGTGAGCTCAACTTGAGGTGATCGGAAAGCTCTGAAAAGAGCTCCCAGGTGAGATACTTGGTGAGCTATTTGGTGAGCTCCCAGGTGAGCTACTAGGAGAGCTCCCAAGGGAGCTACTTGGTTAGCTCTAGGGAAAGGTCCCTGGTGAGTTACTCGATGAGCTCACAAGTGAGATCAAGTCAACCTACTCAGTGAGCTACTCAATGAAATCTGAGGTGAGCTACCATACAAGCTTAAGGAGAGTTAGTAAGGTGAGATCCTAAGTAAGCTCAAGGTGAGATGGCAAGGTGAGTTGATAGGTGAGCTCCCATGCAAGTTGGCAATGTGAGCTATCAGGTGAGCTCCCATGTGATTTTTCAAGTGAGTTTCTTGATGAGCTCCCAGGTGAGCTCAAGTTGAGATACTCGGTGACCTCCTAGGTGAGCTCAAGATGAGCTAGCAAGCCTAGCTATCAGGTGAGATCCCAGGTGAGTTTCAGAGTAAGCTCAAGTCGAGCTACTTGATGAGCTCCTGGGTGAGCTACTCGTTGAGCTCCCAGCCAAGCTCCCAGGTGAGCTACTTGGTGAGCTCCCAGGTGATCTCAAAGGGAAGCTTATCAGTAATCTCCTAGTTGAGATTACAAGTGAGCTACCAGATGAGCTCAAGGTGAGTTGGTAAGGTGAGATGTCAAGTGAGCTCCTAGGTGAGTTCCCAAGTGAGTTACTCAAAGAGATCCCAGGAGAGCTCAACTTGAACTGATTGGTGAGCTCCTAAAAGAGCTCCTTGGAGAGCTACTTAATGAGATGTTCGGTGAGCTCAAAGGCGAGGTGCTAGGTGAGCTATAAGGAAAGGTACCCGGGTGAGCTCACAAGCGAGCTCAAGTCAACCTACTCAGTGAGCTACTCAGTGAGATTCCAGGTAAGCTTATAGTTGAGCTCCACGGTGAACTACTTGGTGAGTTTCTCGACATTATCTTAGGTGAAATACCAGATGAGCTAGAGGTGAGTTGGAAAGGTTATCTCCTCAGCGAGCTCAAGGTGAGATGATAAGGTGAGCTCCCATGTGAGTTTCTAGGTGAGCTATCAGGTGAGCTCCCATGTGAGTTTTTAGGTGAGCTGCTTGATGAGCTCTTGGGTGAGCTCAAGTCAAGCTACTCGATGAGCTCCTTGGATAGCTCAAGGTGAGCTGGCAAGGTGAGATATCAGGCGAGCTCTGATGTGTGTTTCTGGGAAAACTCGAGTCAAGTTGCTTGATAATCTCCTGGGTAAGCTCCTTATCAAGCTCCCATCTATGCTTCTAGGTGAGTTGCTATGTGAGCTCCTAGCTGAGATTAAAGGTGAGCTTATCAACAATCTCTGAGGTGAGCTTACATGTAAGCTACTAGATGAGGTCAACGTGAGTTAGCAAGGTGAGATCCCAGGTGAGTTTCAAGGTGAGTTACTCGACGAGCTCTCGGGTGAGCTCAACTCGATCTGATCGGTGAGCTCCCAGAAGAGCTCCTAGGTGAGCTACTTGGTAAGTTATTCGGCAAGCTCCCAGGAAAGCTGTTAGGTGAGTTCCCAAGTGAACTACTTAGAAACCTCCTAGGTGAGGTCCTCGGTAAGCTCACAAGTGAGATCAAGTCAGCCTACTCAGCGAGATTCTTAGTGAGCTTCTAGGCTAGTTATTAGGTGAGATCCCAGGCAAGCTACTTGGTGAGCTACTCAATGAACTCAGAGGTGAGATACCAGATGAGCTCAAAGCAAGTTGGAAAGGTGAGTTCCTTAGCGAGCTCAAGGTGAGCTAGCAAGGCGAGCTGATAGGAAAGCTCCCATGTGAGTTAGCAAGGTGAGCTTTCAGGCAAGCTCCCATGTGAGTTTTCTGATTAGCTGCTTGATGAGCTCTTGGGTGAGCTTAAGTCGATCTTCTTGATGAGCTTCTGGGTGAGATACTTGCCAAGCTTGAAGCTGAGCTCCTAGGTGAGCTACTTGGTGAGCTCAAAGGTGAGCTTGTTGGTAATCTCTTAGGTGAGTTTACATGCAAGCTACCAGATGTGCTAAAGGTGAGTTGTCAAGGCAAGCTCAAGGTGAGTTGGCAAGGTGAGCTCAAGATGATTTGGAAAGGTGAGCTATCAGGTGAGTTTCCAGGTGATTTCTAAGTTGAGTTACTCCACTAGCTTCTAGGTGAGCTCAACTTGAGTGTATCGGCAAGCTCCCAGAAGAGCTCCTAGGTGAGCTACTTGGTGAGCTATTCGGTGAGCTCCCAAGTGAGCTGCTAGGTGAACTCCCAAGTGAGCTACTTGGTGAGCTCCCAGGTGAGGTCCTTGTCATGTTGCATGGTGACCTCATAAGTGAAACAAGTCAACCTACTTAGAAAGCTCCCAGGTGAGTTGTTAGGTTAGCTCCCAGGTGAGGTACTTGGTGAGCTACTCGATAAACTCCGAGATGAGATACCAGATGAGCTCAAGGTGAGTTGGCAAGTGAGCTCCTCAACAAGCTCAAGGTGAGCTAATAGGTGACCTCTCATGTGAGTTGGTAAGGCTAGCTATCAAGAGATATTCCATGTAAGTTTTCAGGAAAGCTGCTTGATAAGCTCCTAGGAAAGCTCAAGTCAAGCGGCTCAGTGAGATCCTGGGTGAGCTCAAGGTGAGCTGGCAAGGTGATATGTCAGGAGAGCTCCCAGGAAAGTTTCCAAAAAAGTTTAATTCAAGCTGCTAGATGAGCTCCTGGGCTAACTATTTGCTTAGCTCCCAGCCGAGCTCCTAGGTGAGCTACTCAGTGGGCTCCCAGGCGAGCTCAAAGGTGAGCTTGTCAACAATCTCTTAGGTGAGCTTACATGTGACCTACAAGACCTGCTCAAGGTGAGTTAGAAAGGAAATCTCAAGGTAAGTTGGCAAGGTGAGCTCAAGGTGAGCTACCAGGTGATTTTTTAAGTGAGTTACTCGACGAGTTCCTAGGTGAGCACAACTCGAGCTGATCGATGAACTCCCAGAAAAGCTGAGAGGCGAGATAATTTGTGAGCTATTTGGTGAGCTCCTAGGTGATCTCCAAAATGATCTACTTGGTGAGCTACCTGGTGAGGTCCCCCGTGAGCTGCTCGGTGACCTCACAAGCGAGCTTAAGTCCACCTAATTGGTGTTCTACTTAGTGAGCTCCCAAGTAAGTTGTTAGGTTAGCTCCTAGGTAAGCTGTTAGGTGAGCTACTTGGCAAGCTACTTGATGAAATTCGAGGTGAGCTACTAGAAAATCTCAAAGTGAGTTGGCAAGGTGATCTCTTCAGTAAGCTCAAAGTAAGATCCCATGCAAGTTGGCAAGGTGAGCTCCAATGCGAGTTTTCAGGTGAGCTGTTTGACGAGCTCCCGAGTGAGCTCAATTCGAGCTGCTCAGTGAGCTCCTAGGTGAGCTCAAGATCAAGCTTCTCGATGAGCTCCTAGGTGAGCTACTTACCAAGCTCCTAGCTAAGCTCCTAGCTGAGCTCTCATGCAAGCTCAAAGGCGATCTCTTTGAAAGTATCCGAGGTGAGCTTACATGTGAGCTACCAGATGAGCTCAAGGTGAGTTAATAAGGCAAGCTCAATGAGGAGTTGGTAAGGTGAGCTGTCTGGTGAGCTCCCAAGTGAGTTCTCAGGTGAGTAACTCAACGAGCTCCTAGGTGAGCTCAACTCAAGCTGATTAGTGAGCTCCAAGAAGGGCTCCTAGGCGAGCTACTTGGTGAGCTATTTAGTGAGCTCCCAAGGGAGCTACTTAGTGAGCTCCCAGGAAAGGTCCCTGGTGAGCTACTCGGTGAGCTCACAAGTGAGATCAAGTCAACCTACTTGATGAGCTACTCAGTGAGCTTCTAGGTGAGCTATTAGGTGAGCTACTTGGTGAGCTACTCAAGGAACTCTAAGCTGAACCACCAGACGAGCTAAAGGAGAGTTGGTAAGGTGATATCCTCAGCAAGCTCAAGGTGAGCTGGTAAGGTAACCTAGCAAGGTGATTTAATAGGTGAGCTCCCATGTAAGTTGGTAAGGTAAGCTGTTAGGTGAGCTCCCATGCAAGTTCTCTGGTGAGTTTCTTGATGAGCTCCTAGGTGAGCCCAAGTTGAGATACTTGGCAAGCTCTTGGGTGAGCTCAAGCAGAGTTGGCTAGGTGAGGTTTTAGGTGATCTCCAAGATGAGTTTCCAGGTAAGCTCAAGTTGATCTACTCGATGAGCTTCTAGGTGAGCTACTTGCTGAGCTCTCAGATGAGCTCCTAGGTGAGTGCTTGGTGATCTCACAAGCGAGCTCAAAGGTGAGCTTGTCGGAAATCTCTGGGGTGAGATTACATGTGAGCTACCAGATGAGCTCAAGGTGAGTTGGTAAGGTGAGCTATCAAGGGCGCTCCTAGGTGAGTTCCCAGGTGAGTTACTTGATGAGCTCCCAGGTGAGCTCAACTCGAGCTGATCGGTGAGCTCCCAGAAGAGCTCCCAAGTGAGCTAATTAGCAAGATGTTTAGTTAGCTCCCAGGTGAGGTTCTTGGCAATCTCCTAGGTGAGGTCCCTAGTAAGCTCAAGTCAACCTACTCAGCGAGCTACTTGGTGAGCTCCCAGGCGAGCTGTTAGCTAAGTTCCAAGATGACATACTTGGTGAGCTACTCAAAAAACTTTGAGGTGAGCTACTTAAGGAGCTTAAGGCAAGTTGGCAATGTTATCTCCTTAATGAGCTCAATGTGAGTTGACAAGGTGAGCTACCATATGAGTTTTTGGGTGAGCTTCTTTACGAGCTCCTAGGTGAGCTCAAGTCAAGCTATTGGGTGAGCTGTTGGGTGAGCTCAAGGTGAGTTGGCAAGGTGAGTGGTCAGGTGATCTCTGATGCATGTTTCTGGGCAAGCTCAAGTTGAGCTACTCAACGAACTCTTGGGTGAGCTCCATACTGAGCTCCCATCTGAGATCCTAGGTGAGCTACTAGGTGAGCTCCCAGGTGAACTCAAAGGTAGGTTTGTCAATAATCTCTTAGGAGAGCTTACATGTAAAGTACCAGATGAGGTCAAGGTGATTTGGTAAGGTGAGTTGTCAGGTGAGTTCCCAAGAAAGTTACTCAATGAGCTTCTATGTGAGCTCAACTTGAGCTGATCGATGAGCTCCTAGAAGAGCTCCCAGGCAAGCTACTTAGCGAGCTATTTGGTAAGCTCCTAGGTGAGTTGTTAGGTGAACTCCCAAGTAAATACTTAGTGAGCTCCTAGGTGAGCTACTCAGCGAGCTACTTGGTGAGCTCACAAGTGAGATCAAGTCAACCTACTTGGTGAGATGATCGGTGAGCTCCCAGGAGAGTTGTTAGGTGAGCTCACAGGTGAGCTACATTGTGAGCTGCTCAATGAACTCCAAGGTGAGCTACCAGATGAGCTCAGGGGTGAGTCAGGAAGGTGAGATCCTCAACAAGCTCAAGGTGAGCTAATAAGTGAGCTCCCATGCAATTTGACAAGGTGAATTGGGAAGGTGAGCTCCTCAATGAGCTCAAGGTGAGCTGATAGGTGAGATCCCATGCAAGTTGGAAAGGTGAGTTGTTAGGTGATCTCCCATGTGATTTTTCAAGTGAGCTACTTTACAAACTCCCAAGCAAGCTTAATTTGAGCTACTTGATGAGCTCCTGGGTCAGCTCAAGGTGAGCTAGTAAGGCAATATGTTAGGTGAGCTCCCAGGTGAGTTTCTGGGCAAGCTCAACTCAAGTTGGAAAGGCAAGCTCAAGGCAAGTTAGCAAGGTGAGCTCAAGGTAAGCTTCTAGGTGAGTTCTCAAGTGAGTTACTCAATGAGCTCCCAGGTGAGCTCAACATGAGCTGATTGGTGAGCTCCCAGAAGATCTCAGAGGAAAGATACTTTGTAAGCTATTTAGTGAGCTCCCAGGTGATCTCCCAAGTGAGCTACTTGGTCAACTCCCTAGCGAGGGTCGTCAGAAAGTTACTCAGTGACCTCACAAGTAGCTCAAGTTAACCTACTCGGTGAGCTCCCAGGTGAGATGTTAGGTGAGATCCCAGGTGAGCTGTTAGGTGAGCTCCTAGGTGAGCTGTTAGGTGAGCTACCAGGTGAGCTGTTAGGTGAGCTCCCAGGTGAGCTACTTAGTGAGATGCTTGACGAACTTTAAGGTGAGCTACAAATGAGCTCAAGGAAAGTTGGCAAGATGATCTCCTTAGTGATATCAAGGTGAGCTCCCATGCGAGTTTTTAGGTGAGCTACTTGATGAGCTCCCGGGTGAGCTCAATTCAAGCTGCTCAGTGAGCTCCTGGGTGAGCTCAAGGTGAGTTGGGCAACGTGAGATCGCATGAGAGTTTTTGGGCAAGCTCAAGTCGAGCTGCTCAACGAGCTTCCGGGTGAGCTACTTATCGAGCTCCTAACATAGCTCCTAGGTGAGTTACTTAATGAGGTCCCATGTGAGCTTAAAGGTGAGCTTTTTGGTAATCTCTGAGGTGAGTTTATATGTGAGCTACGAGATGGAGCTCAAGAAGAGTTAGAAAGTTGAGCTCAAGGTGAGTTGGCAAGGTGAGCTGTCAGGCGAGCTCCCAGGTGAGTTACTTGATGAGTTCCTAGGTGACCTCAACTCAATCTGATCGGCGAGCTCCCAGAACATCTTCTAGGTGAGCTACTTGGCAATCTTTTTAGCGAGCTCTCAAGTAAGCTATGAGGAAAGCTCCCAGGAAAGGTCCCCAATAAGCTGCTCAGTGAGCTCACAACTGAGCTCAAGTCAGCCTATTTAGGGAACTACTCGGTGAGCTCCCAGGAAAGTTATTAGGTGAGCTCCCAAGTGAGCTACTTGGTGAGTTGATCAACAAACTCTGAGGTGAGCTACAAAATGATCTCAAGGTGAGTTAGCAAGGTAATCTCCTTAGTGAGCTCAAGGTAATCTGGCAAGGTGAGTTGATAGGTGAACTCCCATGTATGTTTCTGGGTGAGCTATTAGGTGAGATCCCATGTGAGTTTTTAGGTGATCTGCTTGACAAGCTTCTAGGTGAGCTCAAGTTGAGCTGCACGGTGAGATCCTAGGTGAGCTCTTAAGGCGAGCTATCAGGCGAGCTCCCAGGTGAATTTTCAGGTAAGCTCAAGTCTTATTTCTTGAAAATCTCCTGGGTGAGCTACTTGCCAAGCTCCCAACTGAGGTCCTAGGTGAGCTGCTCGGTGAGCTCCCAGGTGATCTCAAAGGCAAGCTTGTCGGTAATCTCTAAGGTGAGCTTATATGTGAGATACTAGATGAGCTTAAGGTGAGTTACAAGGTGAGCTCAAGGTGAGTTAGCAAGGTGATCTCAAGGCGAGTTGGAAAGATGAGCTATTATGTGAGCTCCCAGGTGAACTACTCTGTGAGATTCTCGGTAATCTCAACTTGAGCTAATAGGTGAACTCCCATAAGAGCTCCCAGGTGACCTACTTGGTGACCTATTCAGCAAGCTCCGAGGTGAGCTACTAGGTGAGTTCCCATGGAGCTAATTTTTGAGTTCCCAGGAGAGGTCCACACTGAGCTCACAAGTGAGCTCAAGTCAACCTACTTGGTGAGCTACTTGGTGAGCTCTTAGGTGACCTGTTACGTGAGCTCCTAGGTACACTATTAGGTGAGCTCCCAGGTGAGCTTCTTGGTGAGCTTCTCAATGAACTTTGAGGTGAGCTACCAGACAAGCTTAATTTGAGTTATCAAGGTTATCTTCTCAGTGAGTTTAAGGTGAGTTGATAGTTGAGATCCTATGCAAGTTGGCAAGGTGAGCTGTAAGGTGAGCTCCCATGCAAGTTTTCCAGTGAGCTACTTGTCAGGATCCTAGCCGAGCTCCTAGGTGAGCTATTTGATGAGCTCCCATGTAAGCTTGTTGGAAATCTCTCAGGTGAGCTCACATACAAGCTACTATATGAGCTCAAGGTGAGTTGGCAAGGCGAGCTCAAGGTGAGTTGACAAGGTGATTTCCTAGGTGACGAGCTCTTGGGTGAGCTCAACTCGAGCTGATCGGTGAGCTCCCAGAAGATCTCCCAGGTGAGATACTTGGCAATATGTTCGGTGAGCTCCAAGGTAAGCTGTCAGGTGAGCTTCGAAGTGAACTACTTGGTGAGCTCCCAGTTGAGTTCCTCGGTAAACTACTTAGCGAACTCACAAGTAACCTCAAGTAAACCTACTCATCGAGCTACTTGGTGAGATATTAGGTGAGCTCCCCAGTGAGTGACTTGGTGAGCTACTCGATGAACTCCATGGTGAGCTACTAGACAAGCTCAAGGTGAGTTGGTAAGATGAGCTCCTCAACGAGCTCAAGGTGATCTGGTAAGGTGAGATGATAGGATATCTCCCATGTGATTTTTTGGCCGAGCTGTAAGAGGAGATCCCATATGAGTTTTTAGGTGAGCTACTTGACGAGCTCTTGAGTGAGCTCAACTTGTGTTTCTCAATGAAATCCTGGGTGAGCTTAAGGTGAGCTGGTATGGAGAGCTCCCAGGTGAGTTTTCAGGAAAGCTCAAGTCAAGCTGCTCGACAAGCTCCTAGGCGAGCTGCTTACCGAGCTCCCAGCTGAGCTCCTAGGTGAGTTGTTGAGCTACTTTGGTGAACTCCTAGGTGAGCTATTAGGTGAGATCCCATGTGAGCTACTTGGAGAGCTTCTCGAAAAACTCCAAGGAAAACTACCAGTCGAGGTCAAGGTGATTTGGAAATGTAAACTCCCCAGCGAGCTCAAGGAGAGCTGACAAGGTGACCTGCTAGGTGAGCTCCTATATGAGTTTCTAGGCAAGATGTCAGGTGAGCTCCCATGTGAGTTTTTAGGCGAGCTCCTAGGAAATCTACTAGGGTAGCTCCCATGCCAACTATTTGGTGAGCTCCCAGGTGGGGTCCCCGACGACCTGCTTGGTGAGCTCACAAGTGACCAAAGGTAAACCTACTCAGTGAGATACTCAATGAGCTCCTAGGTGAGCTATTAGGTGAGCTCCTAGGTGAGATGTTAGGTGAGCTCCCAGATGAGCTACTTGGTGAGTTACTCAATGAAGTATGAGGTGAGATATAAGATGAGCTCAATGGAAGTTGGCAAGGTGATATCATCAGCAAGCTAGAAAGGTGAGCTTATAGGTGAGCTCCCATTTGAATTGGCAAGGCAAGCTGTCAGGTAAGCTCCCATGTGATTTTTCAAGTGAGCTACTTGACGAGATCCTGAGTGAGCTCAAGTCAAGATTCTCAGTGATCTCCTAGGTGAGCTACAGGTGAGCTATCAGGTGAGATCCCAAGTGAGTTTCAGAGAAAGCTCAAGTCAAGCTACTCGATGAGCTCCTATGTGAACTATTTGTCGAGCTCCTAGGTGAGCTACTTGGTGAGCTCAAAGGTGAGCTTGTCGGTAATTTCTAAGGTGAGCTTACCTATGAGCTATCAGATGAGCTTAAGGTGAGTTGGCAAGGTGAGCTTAAGGTGAGTTAGCAAGGCAAGCTCAAGGTGTATTGGCAAGTCGAGCTATCAAACAAGCTCCCAGGTGAATTCCCGCCTGAGTTACTTGATTAGCTCTAAGGTGAGCTCAACTCGAGCTGATCGGTGAGCTCCTAGGCAAGCCCCTAGGTGAGATACTTGGCAAGCTATTTGGTGAGCTACCAGGTGAGCTACTAGGATAGTTCCTAAGTGAGCTACTTGGCGAGCTCCCAGGTGAGGTCCCCGGTGAGCTTTTAGGTGAGCTCCCAAGTGAGCTACTTGGTGAGATGCTCGATGAAATCTGAGGTGATCTACCATACAAGCTCAAGGATAGTTTGTAAGGTTAGCTCTTCAGTGAGCTCAAGGTGAGCTAGTAATTCAAGCTGATAGGTGAGCTCCCATGTGAGTTAGCAAGGTGAGCTGTCAGGAAAGCTCCCATGTGATTTTTCAGGTGAGTTGTTTGACGAGCTCCAAGGTGACCTTAAGTTGAGTTAGTCAGGAAAGCTCCCATGCAAGTTTTTAGGTGAGCTCAAGTCAATCTACTCAGTGAGCTCCTTGGTAAGCTCAAGGTGAGCTGATAAGGTGAACTGTCAAGTGAGATCCCATGTGAGTTACTAGGAAATCTCAATTCAAGCTACTTTATGAGCTCCTAGGTGAGCTACTTACTGAGCTCCTAGCTGAGTTCCTAGGTGAGCTACTTTGTAAGATCCCATGAGAGCTTAAAGGTGAGATATTAAGCAAGCTCCCAGGTAAGCTACCAAGTGAGCTACTTGGTGAGCTCCTAGGTGAGGTCCTTGGTGAGATGCTCGGTGAGCTCACAAGTGTGCTCAAGTTAACCTACTAGGTGAGCTACTCTCTTAGCTCCCAGGTGAGCTCTTAGGTGAACTCCTAGGTGAGCTACTTTTTGAGCTACTCGAAAAAATTTGAGGCGAGATACCATATGAGCCCAAGGTGAGTTGGAAAGGTGAGCTCCTCAGTGAGTTGACAAGGCGAGCTTATAGGTGAGCTCGTCAATGAGCTAACATGTGAGTTTGCAAGGCGAGATGTCAGGTGAGCTCCCATGTGATTTTTTAGGTGAGCTACTTGATGATCTCCTGGGTGAGCTCAAGTTTAGCTTCTCGGTGAGCTCCTAGGTAAGCTCAAGGTCAGTTGGCAAGGCGAGATCTCAAGCAGGCTTCTAGGTGAGTTTCTAGGAAATCTCAAGTCAAGCTACTTGATGAGCTCCTAGGTGAGATACTTACTGAGCTCCTAGCCGAGCTCCTAGGTGAGCTACTTTGTAAGATCCTAGGAGAGCTCAAAGATGAGCTATTAAGCAAGCTCCCAGGTAAGCTACCAAGTGAGCTACTTGGTGAGCTCCTAGGCGAGGTTCTTGGTGAGATGCTCGGTGAGCTCACAAGTGTGCTCAAGTCAACCTACTAGGTGAGCTACTCTGTGAGCTCCTAGGTAAGCTCTTAGCTGAACTCCCAGGTGAGCTACTTGTTGAGCTACTCGAAAAACTTTGAGGCGAGATACCATATGAGCCCAAGGTGAGTTGGCAAGGTGAGCTCCTCAGTGAGCTGACAAGGCAAGCTTATCGGTGGGCTCCTTAATGAGCTAACATGTGAGTTTCCAAGGAGAGATGTCAGGTGAGCTCCCATGTGAGTTTTTAGGTGAGCTACTTGATGAGCTCCTGGGTGATCTCAAGTCAAGCTTCTCGGTGAGCTCCTAGGTAAGCTCAAGGTGAGCTGGTAAGGTGAGATGTCAAGCAAGCTTCTAGTTGAGTTTCTAGGAAATCTCAAGTCAAGCTGCTTGATGAGCTTCTGGGTGAGCTTCTTACCGAGATCCCAGCTGAGTTACTAGGTGATCCACTTGGTGAGCTCTTAGGAGAGATCAAAGAAAATCTTTCCAGTAATCTCTGAGATGACCTCAAGGTGAGTTGGTAAGGAAAACTCAAGGTGAGCTATCAGATGATCTCCCAGGTGTGTTCCTAGGTGAGTTACTTGATGACCTCCCAAGAGATATCCACTTGAACTAATTAGTGAGCTCCTAGAAGAGCTCCCAGGTGACCTACTTTACGAGCTATTTGGTGAGCTCCCAGGTGATTTGCTAGGCAAGCTCCCAAGTCAGCTACTTGGTGAGCTCCCAGGTGAGGTCCCTAATAAGATACTCGGTGAGCTAATAAGTGAGCTCACAAGTGAGCTCAAGTCAACCTACTCCATGAGCTACTCATTGAGCTCCCAGGTGAGCTATTACATGAGCTCCTAGGAAAGCTACTTGGGGAGCTGCTCGATGAACTCCGATGTGAGCTACTAGACTAACTCAAAGCTAGTTGGCAAGGTGAACTCCTCAAGGAGCTTAAGGTGAGCTTGAAAGGTGAGCTGATAGGTGAGATCTCATGTGAGTTGGCAAGGTGAGCTATGAAATGAGCTCCCAATTGAGTTTTTAGGTGAACTACTTGACGAGCTCCTGGGTGAGCTCAAGTTCAACTACTCGGAGACCTCCTGGGTGAGGTCAAGGTGAGCTTGTAAGGTAAGCTATCAGGTGAGCTCCCAGGTGAATTTCTTGGTAAGATTAATTCAAGATACTTGATGAGCTCCTGGGTGAGCTACTTTCCAAGTGTCCAGTTGAGCTCCTAGTTGAGAAACTCGTGAGCTCCTAGGTGAGCTCAATGGAAATCTTGTTGGTAATCTCTGAGGTGAGCTTACATGTGAGCTACCAGATGAGCTTAAGGTGAGTTGGTAAAGAAATATCAAGGTGAGTTGGTAAGGTGAGATATCAAGAGAGATCCCAGGTGAGTTCCCAAGAAAGTTACTCAACAAGCTCCTCGATGAGGTCAACTTAAGTTGATCGGAAAGCTCCTGGAAGAGCTCCCAGGTGAGCTACTTGGCAAGATGTTCAGTGATCTCCCAAGTGATCTACTAGGTGAGCTCCCAAGTGAGCTACTTGGTGAACTCCCAAGAAAGGTCCTCAGCAAGCTGCTCAGTGAGCTCCTAGGACAGTTTCTAAGAAAGCTAAAGTTAAGCTGCTCGATGAGCTCCTAGGTGAGCTGCTTACCAAGCTCCCATCTGAGTTCCTAGGTGAGCTGCTCGATGAGCTCGCAGTCGAGCTAAAAGGTGAGCTTGTCAAAAATCTCTAAGGTGAGCTTACATGTGAGCTACAAGATGAGCTCAAGGTAAGTTGGAAAGGTGAGCTATCAGGTGAGCTCCTAGGCAAGTTCCCAAGCGAGTTACTCGACGAGCTCCTAGGTGAGCTCAACTCGAATGGATTGAAAAGCTCTAAAAAGAGATCCTAGGTGAGCTATTCGATGAGATCCCAGGTGAGCTCCCAAGTGAGCTACTTAGCGAGCTCCCAGGTAAAGTCCTTGGTGAGCTCACAAGTGAGCTCAATTCAACCTAGTTGGGGAGCTACTCATTGAGCTCCAAGGTGAGCTACTTGGCGAGTAGCTTGAGAAAGTCTGAGGTGAAATACTAGATGAGCTCAAGGCTAGTTGGTAAGGTGAGCTCCTTAAAAAGCTCAAGGTGATCTGGTAAGGCAAGCTCCCATGTGAATTCTCAAGGTGAGCTATAAGGTGAGCTCCCATGCATGTTTTTGGGTGAGCTTCTTGATGAGCTCCTGTGTGAGCTCAAGTCAAGGTGTTCCATAATGTGCTTGGTGAGGTCAAGGCAAGATGGCAAGGTGAGCTATCAGGTGAGCTCCTAGGTGAGTTTCTGGGTAAGCTCAGGTCAAGCTACTCGATGAGCTGCTGGGTGAGCTACTTCCCGAGCTCCCAGTCAAGCTCCTAGGTGAGTTACTTGGTGATCTCCCAAGCGAGCTCAAAGGCAAGCTTATCGGTAATCTTAGAGGTGAGATTCCATGCAAGCTACAAGATGAGCTCAAGGTGAATTGGTAAGCCGAGATGTCAAGTGAGCTCCTAGGTGAGTTCCTAGGAAAGTTTCTTGATGAGCTCCCAGGTGAGCTCAACTCGAGTTGATTGGAAATCTCCCAGAAGAGCTCTCAGGTGAGCTACCTAGTGAGATATTTAGTGAGCTCCCAGGTGAGCTACTAGGTGAGCTCCCAAGTGAGCTACTTGGTGAGGTCCCAGGTTAGGTCCCCAACGAGCTGCTCGGTGAGCTCATAAGCAAGCTAATAAGTGAGCTCAAGTTAACCTACTCGGTGAGCTACTTAGTCAGCTCCTAGGTGAGCTATTAGGTGAGCTCCCAGGTAAGTTACTTGGTGAGCTACTTGAAAAACTTTGACATTAGCTACCATTTCAGCTCAAGGAGAGTTGGCAAGGTGAGCTACTTAGTAAGGTCAAGGTGAGCTTGCAAGGCAAGCTGATAGGTGAGCTCCAATGTGAGTTTTCAAGGTGAGCTACTTGAGTGAGCTCCTAGGGTGAGCAAAATTGGGTGATCTACTCGGCGAGCTCCTAGGTGAGCTCAAGGTGAGCTGGCAAGACAAGGTGTCAGGTGAGCTCCCAGGTGAGTTTCTTGGCTAAGCTATCAAGTTGAGCTGCTCGATGATCTCATGGGTGAGCTATTTGCTAAGCTCTTAACCAAGATCCTAAGTGAGCTACTCGGTGAGTTCCTAGGTGAGCTCAATGGAGAGCTTATTTGCAATCTCTGAGGTGAGCTTAAATTTGAGCTACCAAGATGAGCTCAATGTGAGTTGGCAAGGAAAGCTCAAGGTGAGTTAGCAAGGAAATCCCAAGGTGAGCTCTGGCAAGGCGAGCTATTAGGTGACCTCCCAGGTGAGTTACTTGATGAGCTCCTGGGGTGACCTCAACTCGAGCTGATTGGTGAGCTCCCATAAGAGCTCCCAGGTGAGCTACTTGCTGAGTTGTACAATGAGCTCTTAGGGGAGCTAATAGGTGAGTTCTCAAGAGAGATACTTCATGAGCTCCCATGTGAGTTCCCTGGTGAGATTACAAGTTAACTCACAAGCGAGCTCAAGTCAACCTACTCGGAAAGCTTTGAGGTGAGCTTCGAGGTGAGCTGTTAGGTAGGCTCGCAGGTGAACTGTTAGGTGAGCTCTTAGGTGAGCTGTTTGACGAGCTGCTCAGTGAACTCTGAGGTGAGATACCAGATGAGCTCAAGGCAAGTTGGTAAGGTGAGATCCTCAAAGAGGTCAATGTGGGATGATATGCGAGCTCTCATGAGAGTTGGCAAGATGAGCTATCATGCGAGCTTTCCTTGAGCTAATATGGTAGCTTGCATGTAAGTTCACTTCAAATATTGTCGACAACCTCACCTTTGAGCTTGCCTAGGAGCTCACCTAGGAGCTTGTGTGGGAGATCAAAAAATAGCTTGCCTAGGATCTCGTTGAGTAGCTTGACTTAAGCTTGCATGGAAAATTTCCTGGGAGCTCACTTGAAATCTCACCTTGTCAGCTCACCCTGAGATCATCTAGGAGCTCATTGAGCAGCTGGAATTGAGCTCACCTAGAAGCTCATCAAGCAGCTTGCTCAAAAAATCACATGGGAGCTCACCTGATAGCTCACCCAAAAGCTTACATGGGAGCTCACCTATCAGCTCACCTTGCCAAATCACCTTGAGCTTGCTGAGGAGCTCATATTGCCAACTCACATTGAGGTCATCTAGAAGCTCACCTCAGAGTTGATCAAGTAGCTCGCCAAGTAGGTCACCTTATAGCTCACTTAGGAGCTCACCGAATAGCTCGCTGAGTAGGTTAACTTAAGCTCACTTGTGAGCTCACTTATCAGCTCATCGAGTAGCTCGCCAAGGACCTTGCCTAGGATCTCACCTAGTATATTTCCTAGGATCTCTCAGAATAGGTCACGAAGTAGCTCACTTGGGAGCTCTTCTGGGAGCTTGCTAATCAACTTGAGTTGAGCTCACTCAGGAGCTTGTCAAGTAACTCACTTGGGAGCTCACATGACAAATTACCTTACCAACTCACCTTGAGCTCACCTTTCCTACTCACCTTGAGCTCATATGGTAGCTTACATCTAAGCTCACCTCTAAGATTACCACCAAGCTTTCCTTTGAGCTTGCCTGGGAGCTTACCGAGTATCTCACCTAGGAGCTTGGTTGGGAGATCAGAAAAGCATCTCACCTTGATCTTTTCCTAAAACTTTCCCAGGAGCTCACCTGACATCTTTCCTGATAGCTCACCTTGCCTGCTCTCCTTGAGCTCACCCAGGAGCTCATTGAGTATCTCAACTTGAGCTCACCCGAGAACTCATCAAGAAGCTCACCTAAAAACTTACATGGGAGCTCACCTAATAGCTCACCTTGCTAACTCACATGGGAGCTCACCTATCAGCTTTCCTTTCCAACTTGCTTTGAGCTCACTGAGGAGCTTACCTAACAACTCACTTGGGAGCTCACTGCGCAACTTATCTAGTAGGTTTACTTGAGGTCACTTGTGAGTTGATCAAGTAGTTTGCTGGGGACCTCTCCTGTGAGCTCACAAAGTAGCTTGCTTCAGAGCTCACCTAGTATCTCACCAAACAGCCCTCCAAGTAGCTCACCTGAGAGCTCTCCTAGGAGCTTGGTAAGTAGCTTGGTAAGTAGCTCACCCAATAGCTCATCAAGTAGCTTTACTTGAGCTTACCTAGAAACTCACCTGGGAGCTCGCTTGACAGCTCACCTTGTCAGGTCACCTTGAGCTCACCTAGTAGCTCGACTTGAGCTTACCCGGGAGCTCGTCAAGTAGCTCACTCAAAAGCTAATCTGGTAACTCACCTAAGAATTTTCCAAGTAGCTTACCAAGTAGGTTGAGCTTGAGCTCACCAAAGACCTCACCTTGGGAGCTCACCAAGTAGCTCACTTGGGAGATCACCTAGAAGCTTGCATGGGAGCTTCACCGAATAGCTCGACCAAGTAGCTTGCACTTGGGTGCTCTTCTAGGAGCTCACTCGATCAGCTCGAGATTTGAGATCTCACCCAGGAGATCATCAAGTAACTCACCTAGGAGATCACTTGGGACCTAGCCTGACAGCTCACCTTGCCACCTCAGCTTGAGCATGCATTCCCAACTCACCTTGAGCTCACCTTACCAACTTGCCTTGAGCTCATCTGATAGCTCACATGTAAGCTCACCTCAGAGATTACTGACAAGCTCACATGGGAACTCACTTTGTAACTCACCTGGGAGCTCACATAGGAGCTCAGCTGGGAGCTTCGAAAAGTAGCTCACCTAGGAGCTTTCCTGGTAGCTCACCTTGTCAGCTTGACTTGAGCTTACCCAGGTAGCTTTCTGAGTATACCTGCTTGAGCTCACCTGACAGCTCATCCTTGAGCTCACCCGAAAACTTTCATGGGATCGTGCCGAACCTATCAGGTTGAAAAATTTCATGGGAGCTCAACTATCACCTTGATCCCTGAGATTGTTAAGGAGCTCACCTTGACCAACTTGCACCTTGAGCTTTTCTTGTAGCTTTCCTCAGAGTTTCATCAAGCAGCTTTCACCTGAGAGCTTTCCTAACTTACAGCTCACCTAGGAGCTCACATGAATAACTTGTCAAAGTAGATTGACTTGAGCTCACTTGTGAGCTCACCGAGCAGCTCACCAGGGACCTCACCTGGGATCTCACCAAGTAGATCACTTAGGAGCTCACCTAGTAGACTCACCTAGGAGGTCTCACCAAACAACTCACCAAGTAGCTCACCTGGGAGCTCTTCTGGGAGCTCTCTTCTCAATCAGCATGAGTTGATTTCACTCAGGAGCTCATCGAGTAACTTCACCTAGGGAGCTCGCATGACAGCTCGCCTAATAGATCATCTTGCCAACTTGCACATTGAGCTCGCCATGCCATCTCACCTTGAGCTCATAGGGTAGTTCGACATCTAAGCTCACCTCAAAGATTATCGACAAGCTTGTCTTTGAGACTCACCTGGGAGCTCACCGAGTAGCTCACCTAGGAGTTCGATCTAGGAGCTCAACAAGCAGCTTGCGCTAGGAGCTCATTGAGTAGCTTCAACTTGAGCTTGCCTAGAAACTCACCTGGGAGCTCTCCTGAACAACTCACCTTACCAGCTCACCTTGAGCTCAACCAAGGAGCTCACTGAGCAACTTAACTTGAGTTCACCCAAGGAGTTTGTGAAGAAGCTCACCTGAAAACTCACATGGGAGCTTACCTGATAACTCACCTTTCCAACTCACATGGGAGCTCACCTATCAGTTCACCTTGACTATCTCACCTTGAGCTCACTAAGGAGCTCACCTTGCTAACTCACCATGAGCTCATCTAGTAGCTCACCTTGGAGTTCTTCTAGGAGCTCACCAAGTAGCTCACACTGGGAGCTCACTTAACAGCTCACCTGGGATCTCACTGAGCAGCTCACCAAGTAGGTTGACTTGAGCTCAACGAGTGAGCTCATGGGGGACCTCACCTGGGAGGTCACCAAGTAGATCTCTTGGGAGCTCACCTGGGATAGCTCACCTAATAACTTGCCAAGTAGCTCTCCTGGGAGATCTTCTGGGAGCTTTTCACTGATGAGCTTGAGTTGAGCTCACTTCGGAGCTCATCGAGTAACTCACCAAGGAACTCACCTGGGAGCTAACATTAGGAGCTCATCTTACCAACACACCTTAAGCTCACCTTTCCAACTCACATTGAGCTCACCTTACCAACTCACCTTGAACTCATCTGGTAGCTCGCATGTAAGCTCACCTTAGAGATTTCTGACAAACTTACCTTTGAGCTCACCTGGGAGCTCACTTGAGCAGCTCAACTTATTAGCCCGACCTGGGATCTCGGTCAAGCAGCTTGACTTGAGCTTACCTAGAAACTCACCTAGGAGATCTCACTTGATAGCTCACCTTGCCATCTGGCCATGAGCTCACCCCAAGAGCTCGCTGAGTAGCTCAACTTGAGCTCACCCAAGAGCTCGTCAAGCATCTCACCTCAAAAACTCGTATGTGATCTCACCCTGAAAGCTCAACTTGCTAACTTGCATGGGAGCTCACCTATCAGCTTACCTTGCCAGCTCACTGAGGAGTTAACCTTGCCAACTTTCCTTGAGCTTGTCTGGTAGCTCTCACTCGGAGTTAGTCAAGGAGCTCGATCCTGTAGCTCACCATGGTAGCTCACCTAACAGCTTTCACCTGGGAGCTCACCGAGTAGCTCATGGTGAATAGGTTAACTTGACCTCACTTGTGAACTCACCGAGTCAGCTCATCAGAGGACCTCTCCTACGAGCTCACCAAGTAGCTCACTTCTAGTAGCTCACCTAGCATCTCACCTGGGAGCTCACCAAATAGCTCACCAAGTAGCTCACCTGAGAGCTCTTCTGGGAGCTCTCTAATCAGCTTGAGTAGAGCTCACCTGAGGAGCTCATCGAGTAACTCACCTAGGCACTTTCATGTGGGAGCTTACCTAATAACTCACCTTAACAACTCACCTTAAGCTCACCTTGCCAACTTACCTTGAGCTCATCTCGTATCTCACATGTAAGCTCACCTTAGAGATTACTAAAAAGCTTACCTTTGAGCTCATCTGGTAAGCTCACATGTAGTAGCTCACCTCAGAGATCCCAGCTGGGAGCTCGACAAGTAGCTCACCTATGAGTTCGTTGAGTAGCTCACCTTAGAGCTCATCTGAAAAGTCACCTAGGAACTAACCTGACAGCTCAGTTTTCCATCTTGCCTTGGGCTTCACCAAGTAGCTCACCCATGTAGCTTGACATCCAGTTCAACATCAGGATCTTTTCAAGTAGCTTTCGCTAGGAAACTCACTTGGGAGCTCACCTGATAGCTCACCTTGCCAACTCGCATAGGTGCTTTCTTACCAGCTCACCTTGCTTGGTGACCTGCTTCGTCACCTTACCAAGTCAGCTTGAGCTTGTCTAGTAACCTGCATCCCAGTTAATTTGTGTAGGCTCATCAAGCAGCCTCACCCAAAAACTCACATTACCAGATTCCCTTGAGCTTGTCTTGTGAGCTCGCTAAGCAGCGCGCCATAGGACCTCACCTAAGTAGCTCGCTAAGTAGCTCACCTAGGTAGATCACCTAGAAACTTTCTTGGGAGCTCACCTGGGAGCTCATCTGAGCAGCTCACCGAGTAGGTTGACTTGAGCTCTACTTGTGAGCTCGCTGAACAGCTCACTCATTGGGCACCTCACACTGGGAGCTCGCCAAGTAGCTCGACTTGGGAGCTTGCCCTAATAGCTCACCTAGAAAGCTCACCTAATAGATCGCCAAGTAGTTCACCTGGGATACTCTTCTGGGAACTCACCAATCAGCTCGAGTTGAGCTCACCTAGGGAGCTCATCGAGAAAGTCACCTAGGATCTCACCTGACAGCTCAACTTGGTAACTCACCTTAAGCTCATCTAGCTAGCTCGCATGTAAGCACACCTTGCAAACTCATATGGTAGCTCACATGTAAGCTCACCTCAGATATTTCTAAAAAGCTCAACTTAAGAGCTCACTGAGATAGCTCACCTAGGAGCTTGGCTTGGAGATCGACAAGTAGCTCACCCAGCAGCTCATCGAGTAGCTTAACTTGAGCTTATCACAGAAACTCAGCTAGGAGCTTGCACCTGACAACTCACCTTGCCTAGCTCACCTTGAGCTTGCACCTAGGAGCTCACCGAGCAGCTCAACTTGAGTTCTCCTGAGAGCTTGTCAAGCAGCACGGGATCAAAAACGTCAAATAGGATCTCACCTTACTGAACTCGCATGGGAGCTTTCCTTACCAACTCGCATGGCATCTCACCTATGAGCTCACCTTGCTTAGCTTGCCTTGAGCTCATTGAGGAGCTCACCTTGCTAACTCACCTAGGATATCACCTTGTCAGATTACCTTGATCTCATTTGGTAGCTCGATGACCTCTAGAGGTTCGCTACGAGATGAGCTCAACCAGAGTTGGTAAGGTGTGCTCACTCAAGTGAGCTCAAGGTGAGCTGGTAAGGTGAGCTCCCATGTGAGTTTTTTGGGTGAGCTAGTTTGACAAGCTCCCGGGTGATTTTTAAGTTGAGCTGCTTCAGCGAGCTCCTAAGTGAGGTCAATAGGAGCTGGTAAGGTGAACTATCAAGTGAGCTCCTAGGTGAGTTTCTAGAGAAAAATCAAGTTTAGTTTACTCGACGAGCTCCTGGGTGAGCTACTTGTTGAGCTCCCATTCGAGCTCCTAGGTGAGCTGCTAGGTGAGCTCCCATGTGCATGCTCAAAGGTGAGCTTGTCAGTAATCTCTAAGTTGAGCTTATATGTGAGCTACCAGATGAGCTCAAGGTGAGTTGGCAAGGCAAGCTCAAGGCAAGTTAGTAGGGTGAGCTCAAGGTGAGTTAGTAAGGTGAGCTCAACTTGATCTAATCGGTGATCTCCAAGAAGAACTCCTAGGTGAGCTTCTTTGTAAGTTGTTCGGTGAGCTCCCAAGTGAGCTAATAGGTGAGCTCCCAAGTGAGCTACTTGGTGAGCTCCCAAGCAAGCTACTTGGCGAGGTCCCCGGTGAGCTGCTCGGTGAGCTCACTAAGTGAGCTCCAAGTCAACCTATTCGGTGATCTCATTTGGTGAGACTCCTAAGTGAGTTCAAGTTAACCTACTAGGTGAGCTCTTAGGCGAGGTCCCTGAGTGATCTACTTAGCGAGATATCAAGTGAGGTCTCCTGCAAGCTGCTTGGTGAGCTCACAAGTAAGCTCAAGTCAACCTACTCAGAGAGTTTGCTTGGTGATCTCCCAAGTGTTCTGTTAGGCTGAGCTCCCAGGTGAGATACTTGATGAGCTACTCGATGAACTCTTATTTGAGCTACCAGATGAGCTCAAGGTGAGTTGGCAAGGTGAGCTCCACAGTGAGCTCAAGCTAGCTGGCAAGGTGAGCTCATAAGGCGAGCTCCCATGTGAGTTTTTAGGTTAGCTGCATGACGAGCTCACAAGGTGATTTTTTATGTTGAGCTGCTTAACAAGCTCCTAGGTGAGCTCAAGGTCGAGCTGGAAAGGTAAACTGGCAGGTGAGCTCCCTGGTGAAATCTCAAGGCAAGTTGGCAAGGTAAGCTACTCAAGGAAAGTTTTTACATAAGCTTAATTGCCAAGCTGCTTAGGCAAGCTCCTGGGTGAGCTTACATGCGAGCTACAAAATGAGCTCAAGGTGAGTTGGCAAGGCAATAGCTCAAGGTGAGTTAGCAAGGTGAGCTCAAGGTGAGTTGGCAAAAGGCGAGATGTTAGGCGAGCTCCTAGGTAAGTTACTCTATGAGGTACCAGGTGTGATCTCAAGTCGAGCTAATCGGTGAGCTCCCAGTAGGAGCATCCCAGGTGAGCTACTTAGTGAGCTATTCAGTGATCTCCTAGGTGAGATGCTAGGAGAGCTCCCAAGGGAGCTACTTGGTGAGCTCCTAGGTAAGGTTCCCGGTGAGCTTCTCAGTGAGCTCACAAGCAAGATCAAGTCAACCTACTTGGTGAGATACTTGGTGAGCTCCTAGGAAAGCTCCCAGGTGAGCTGTTAGGTGAGCTAATTAGGTGTACTCCTAGGTGAGCTGTTTGATGAACTCTGAGGTGAGCTACCAAAAAAGCTCAAGGAGAGTTGGTAAGGTGAGATCCGCAGTGAGCTCAAGGTGAGTCTGGTAAGGTGAGCTGGCAAGGTAAGCTGATAGGTGACCTCCCATGTAAGTTAGTAAGGTGAGCTGTAAGGTGAGCTCTCATGTGAGTTTTTAGGTGAGCTACTTGACAAGCTCCTAGGAGAGCTCAATTTGAGCTACTCGGTGAGCTCCTGGGTGATCTCAACACAAGTTGGCAAGGTGAGCTATCAAGTGAGCTCCTAGGTGAGTTTCCAGGTAAGCTTCAAGTTGGGCTTCTCGACGAGTTCCTAGCTGACCTGCTTGTTGAGCTCCCAGGTCCGAGCTCCTAATGTGAGCTACTGTCGGTGAGCTCCAAGGTGAGTTCTCAAAGGTGAGATTGTTCCAGATGATCTTTGAGGTGAGCTTGGCAATGTGAGCTCCTAGGTGAGTTCCCAAGTGAGTTACTCGACAAGCTCCCAAGAAATCACAACTTGAGCTAATCGAGTGAGCTCCCAGAAGAGCTCCTAGGTGAGCTACTTGGTGAGATCTTCAGTGAGCTCCCAGGTGAGGTCCCTGGTGAGCTCACAAGTGAACTCAAGTCAACCTACTTGGTGAGCTCTTAGGCAAGCTGTTAGGTGAGATACTTGGTGAGCTACTCAACATACTTCGAGGTGAGCTACAAGATGAGCTCAAGGTGAGTTGGCAAGGTGAGCTCCTCAGTGATCTTAAGGTAAGCTCCCATATGAGTTCTTAGGTAAGCTATCAGGTGAGCTCCCATGTGATTTTTTAGGTGAGCTGCTTGATGAGCTCTTGGGTGAGCTCAAGTCAAGGTGCTTAATGAGCTCTTGGGTGAGCTCAAGGTGAATTGACAAGTAAAGCTGTCAAGTAAGCTTCGATGCATTTTTCTGGGTAAGAGCAAGTTGAGCTACTTGACAAGCTCCTAGGTGAGCTCCTTACCGAGCTCCCATCTGGGCTCCTAGGTGAGCTCCCAAGTGAGCTCAAAGGTGAGCTTGTTAGAAATCTCCTAGGTGACCTTACATATAAGCTACCAGATGTGGTCAAGGTGAGTTGGTAAGGTGAGCTCCTAGGTGAGTTAATCGATGAGCTCCTAGGTGAGCTCAATTTGAGCTGATCGATGAGCTCCCAGAAGAGCTCCCAGGTGAGCTACTTGGTGAGTTATTCGGTAAGCTCCTAGGTGAGATGCTAGGCAAGGTCCCAAGAGAACTACTTGGTGAGCTCCTAGTGGAGGTCCTTGGTGAGCTACTCAGTGAGTTCACAAGCAAGATCAGGTCAATCTACTTAGCGAGCTGCTTGGTGAGCTCCCAAGTGAGCTGTTAGGTGAGCTCCCAGATGAGCTACTTGGTGAGCTGCTCAATGTACTCCAAGGTGAGCTAATAGATGAGCTCAAGGTGAGTTATCAAGGTGAGTTCCTCAGCGAGCTCAATGTGAACTGGTAAGTTGAGTTCATAGGAAAGATCCTATGTGAGTTAGTAAGGTGAGCAGTTAGGTGAGCTCCCATGTGAGTTTTCGGGAAACCTACTTGATGAGCTCCTATGTGAGCTCAAGTCAAGCTACTCGGTGAGCCCTTGGGTGAGCTCAAGGTGAGCTGATAAGGTGAGCTATCAAGCAAACTTCTAGGCAAGTTTTTGGTCAAGCTCAAGTCGATCTGCTCGACGAGCTCCTAGGTGAGCTACTTACCAAGCTCCAAGCCAAACTCTTAGGTGAGCTACTCAGTGAGCTCCCAAGCGAGCTCAAAGGTGAGCTTATCGGTAACCTTTGAGGTGAGATTATATGTGAGCTACCAGATGAGCTAAGGGTGAGTGGGAAAGGCAAGCCCAAGGTGAGTTGGCAAGGTGAGCTCAAGGTGAGTTGGAAAGGTGAGCTATCAAGTGAGCTTCTAGGTGAGTTCCTAGTTGAGTTACTCCACTAGTTCCCAGGCAAGCTCAACTTGAGTGTATCAAAAAGCTCATAGAAGACCTCCTAGGTGACCTACTTGGTGAGCTATTCAGTGAGATTCTAGGTGATATGCTAGGTGAGCTCCCAAGTGATTTACTTGGTCAACTCTGAGGTGAGGTCCCTGGCATGTTGCGCAGTGAGCTGAAAAGTGACTCAAGTGAACCTACTCAGTGAGTTGTTCAGTGAGCTCTCAGGTGAGCTATTAGGTGAGATCTCAGGTGAGCTACTTGGTGAGCTGCTTGATGAACTCTAAGGTGAGCTACTGGATGAGATAAAGGTGAGTTGGAAAGGTGAGCTCCTTAATGACCTCAAGGTAAAATGATAGGTGAGCTCTCATGCGAGTTGGCAAAGTGAGTTGTCATGCGAGCTCCCATGTGAGTTTTCAAGTGAGCGGCTTGACAAGCTCCTAGGTGAGCTCAAGTTGAGTGGCTCGGTGAGCTTTTGGGTGAGCTCAAGGTGAGCTAGCAAGGTGATATGTCAGGCAAGCTCCTAGGTGAGTTTCTGGGAAAGCTCAAGTTGAGCTGCCAGATGAGCTCCTAGTCTAGCTACCTGTTGAGCTCCCAGGTGAGTTCAAAGGCAAGCTTGTTGGTAATCTCTTAGGTGAGATTAAATGTGAGCTACCAGATGAGCTCAAGGTGAGTTGGCAAAGGAAAGATCAAGGTGAGTTGGTAAGGCAAGCTCAAGGAAACCTCCTAGGTGAGTTCTCAAGTGAGTTACTCGATGAGCTCCCAGGGTGAGCTCAACTCGAGCTGATCAGTGAGCTCCCAGAAGATCTCAGAGGTGAGCTACTTTGCAAGCTATTCAGTGAGCTCATAGGTGAGCTACTTGTCAAGCTACTTGATGAAATCTTAGCCAAGCTACTAGACAAGCTTAAGGTAAGTTGGCAAGGTGATCTCCTCAATGAGCTCAAGGTGAGATTATAGGAAAGCTCCCATGAAAGTTGGCAAGGTGAGATCCCCATGCGATTTTTCAAGTGAGCTACTTGAGGAGCACCTCGGTGAGCTCAAGTCGAGCTGCTCCTAGGTGAGCTCAAGGTCAGTTCCTGGGTGAGCTCAAGGAAAGTTCCCACGTGAGGTTACTGGGTAAGCTCATGTCGAGCTACTTGACAAGCTCCTAGGTGAACTGCTTGTTGAGCTCCCAGCTTAGCTCCTAGGTGAGCTACTCCATGAGCTCTCATTCGACGTAAAAGGTGATCTTGTCGGTAATTTCTAAGGTGAACTTATATGCGAGCTACTAGATGAGGTCAAGGTGAGTTGGAAAGGTGAGGTCAAGGTGATTTGGTAAGGTGAGGTGTCAGGTGAGCTCCCAGGTGAGTTTCCAGGTGAGTTACTTAACGAGATCCCTGTGAGCTCAACTTGAGTTGATTGGTAAGCTCCCAGAAGAGCTCCCATGTGAGCTACTTGGTGAGCTATTCAGCAAGCTCCCAGGTGATCTACTAGGAGAGCTCCCAAGGGAGCTACTTAGAAAGCTCCCAGGAAAGGTCCCGAGTGAGCTGCTTGGTGAGCTCACAAGTGAGATCAAGTCAACCTACTCGATGAGAAAATTTGTGAGTTCCTAAGTGAGCTACTTGGCAAGCTACTCAATGAAATTTGAGGCAAGCTACAAGATGAACTCAAGGAGAGTTTGTAAGGTGAGATCCTCAATGAGCTCAACGTGAGCTTGTAAGGTGAGCTAATAGGTGAGCTCCCATGTAAGTTGGAAAGGTGAGTTGTCAGGCAAGTTCCTATGTGAGTTTTCAAGTGAGCTACTTGATGAGCTCTCGGGAAAGCTCAAGTTGAGCTACTTGGTGATCTCTTGGGTGACCTAAAGCTGAATTTCATAGGTGAGTTTCAAGGTAAGCTCATGTTGAGCTGCTCAACGAGCTCTTGGGTGAGTTTCTTGCTAAGCTCTCAGTCGAGCTCTTAGGTGAGCTACTCGGTGAGCTCATAGGCGAACTCAAAGGTGAAATTTTTGGCAATCTCTGAGGTGAGATTACATGTGAGCTACCAGATGAGCTCAAGGTGAGTTAGTAAGGTGAGCTGTCAAGTGATCTCCTAGGTGAGTTCCCAGGTGAGTTACTCAATGAGCTCCCAGGTGAGTTACTCAACGAGCTCTCAGGTGAGCTCAGCTTGAGCTAAACATGAGCTCTAAAAAGAGCTCCCAGGCGAGCTACTTAGTGAGATGTTCAGTGAGCTCCAAGGTGAGGTGTAAGGAGAGGTCCTAGTTGAGGTCCCCAGTGAGCTAACAAGTGAGCTCAAGTCAACCTACTTAGCGAGATACTCGGTGAGCTCACAGGCGAGCTGTTACATAAGGTCCAAGGTGAGCTACTTGGCAAGCTAGTCAATGCACTCCTAGGCGAGCTACCAGATGAGCTAAATCTGAGTTTGCAAGGTTAGCTCCTTAATGAGCTCAAGGTGAGATGGAAAGGTGAGCTCCCATGTGAGTTTTTGGGTGAGCTACTTGATGATCTCCTAGGTGATCTCAATTTGAGCTAGTCGATGAACTCCTGTGTGATTTCAAGTCGATGCGTGTTTTTGGGAAAGCTCAAGTTGAGCTGCTCGATGAGATCCTGGGTGAGTTATTTACCAAGCTCCCATCTGGGCTCCTAAGTGAGCTGCTAGGTGAGCTCCCAGGTGAGCTCAAAGGTGATCTTGTCAACAATATCTAAGGAGAGCTTACATGAAAGCTACTAGATGAGGTCAAGGTGAGTTGGCAAGGTAAGCTATCAAGTTAGCTCCTAGGTGAGTTCCCACATGAGCTACTCGATGAGCTCCTGGGTGAGCTCAACTCAAGCTGATCGGCTAGCTCCCAGAAGAGCTCCTGGGTGAGCTACTTGGTGAGATATTCGGAAAGCTCCTAGGTGTTCTACTAGGTGAGTTCCTAAGAAAAATACTTGGTGAGATCACAGGTGAGGTCCCAATGAGATACTCAGTAAGCTCACAAGTGAGATCAAGTCAACCTACTCGATGAGAAAATTTGTGAGTTCCTAAGTGAGCTACTGGCAAGCTACTCAATGAAATTTGAGGCAAGCTACAAGATGAACTCAAGGAGAGTTGTAAGGTGAGATCCTCAATGAGTCACGGTGAGCTTGTAAGGTGAGCTAATAGGTGAGCTCCCATGTAAGTTGGAAAGGTGAGTTGTCAGGCAAGTTCCTATGTGAGTTTTCAAGTGAGCTACTTGATGAGCTCTCGGAAAGCTCAAGTGAGCTACTTGGTGATCTATTGGGTGACCCTAAAGCTGAATTTTCATAGGTGAGTTTCAAGGTAAGCTCATGTTGAGCTGCTCAACGAGCTCTTTGGGTGAGTTTCTTGCCTAAGTCCTCAGCTAGAGCTCTTAGGTGAGCTACTCGGTGAGCTCATAGGCGAACCTCAAAGGTGAATTTTTGGCAATCTCTGAGGTGAGATTACAATGGTGAGCTACAGATGAGCTCAAGGTGAGTTAGTAAGGTGAGCTGTCAAGTGATCTCCTAGGTGAGTTCCCAGGTGAGTTACTCAATGAGCTCCCAGGTGAGTTACTCAACGAGCTCTCAGGTGAGCTCAGCTTGAGCTAAACATGAGCTCTAAAAGAGCTCCCAGGCGAGCTACTTAGTGAGATGTTCAGTGAGCTCCAAGGTGAGGTGTAAGGAGAGGTCCTAGTTGAGGTCCCCAGTGAGCTAACAAGTGAGCTCAAGTCAACCTACTTAGCGAGATACTCGGTGAGCTCACAGGCGAGCTGTTACATAAGGTCCAAGGTGAGCTACTTGGCAAGCTAGTCAATGCACTCCTAGGCGAGCTACCAGATGAGCTAAATCTGAGTTTGCAAGGTTAGCTCCTTAATGAGCTCAAGGTGAGGATGGAAAGGTGAGCCTCCCATGTGAGTTTTTGGGTGAGCTACTTGATGATCTCCTAGGTGATCTCAATTTGAGCTAGTCGATGAACTCCTGTGTGATTTCAAGTCGATGCGTGTTTTTGGGAAAGCTCAAGTTGAGCTGCTCGATGAGATCCTGGGTGAGTTATTTACCAAGCTCCCATCTGGGGCTCCTAAGTGAGCTGCTAGGTGAGCTCCCAGGTGAGCTCAAAGGTGATCTTGTCAACAATATCTAAGGAGAGCTTACATGAAAGCTACTAGATGAGGTCAAGGTGAGTGGCAAGGTAAGCTATCAAGTTAGCTCCTAGGTGAGTTCCCACATGAGCTACTCGATGAGCTCCTGGGTGAGCTCAACTCAAGCTGATCGGCTAGCTCCCAGAAGAGCTCCTGGGTGAGCTACTTGGTGAGATATTCGGAAAGCTCCTAGGTGTTCTACTAGGTGAGTTCCTAAGAAAAATACTTGGTGAGATCACAGGTGAGGTCCCCAATGAGATACTCAGTAAGCTCACAAGTGAGATCAAGTCAACCTACTCGGTGAGCTACAGGGTGAGGTCCCAGGTGAGCTGTTAGGTGAGCTCCCAAGTGAGCTACTGAGTGAGCTAATCAATAAAATCCAAGGGAAGCTACTGGATGAGCTCAAGGAAAGTTGGAAAGGTGAGATTTTTGGTGATCTTAAGGTGATTCTTTAGGAAATTTGCTTGAGGAGCTCTTGGGTGAGCTGAAGTCGAGCTACTCAGTGAGCTCCCGGTGATCTCAAGGTGAGTTGTCAAGCAAACTCCTAGGTGAGTTTCTGTGTAAGTTCAATTCGATCTACTCGATGAGATCCTAGGAGAGATGCTTGCTGAGTTCCAACCTGAGCTCCTAGGTGAGCTACTTGGTGAGTTCCCAAGCGAACTCAAAGGTGAGCTTGTCAGAAATCTCTGAGGTGAGCTGAAATGTGAGCTACCAGATGAGCTAAGGGTGAGTTGGCAACGTAAGATTAGGGTGAGATGGAAAGGTGAGCTCAATGCAAGTTAGAAAGGTGAGCTTCTAAATTAGTTCCCAGTCAAGTTACTCCACGAGCTCCTAGGTGAGCTCAACTTGAGTGTAGTGGTGAGCTCTCAAAAGAGCTCCTAGGTAAGCTACTTGGCAAGCTATTTGAAGAGCTCCCAGGAGAGCTTATAGGTGACCTCCCAAGTGAGCTACTTGGCAAGATTCTAGGTGAGGTACTTGGCATGCTACTCAGTGAGCTCACAAGTGACTCAAGTCAACCTACTCGGTGAGATCTTAGGTGAGCTCTCAGGAGAGCTACTTGGTGAGCTACTCGACAAACTTTGAGGCAAGCGACTAGATGAGCTCAAGGTGAGTTGCCAAGGTGAGCTCCTTAACAAGCTCAAGGTTAGTTGACAGGTGAACTCCCATGTGAGTTTTTAGGTGAGATACTTGACAAGCTCCTAGGAAAGCTCAAGTTAAGTTTCTCAGCGAGCTCTTGGGCGATCTTAAGGTGATATGGGAAGGCAATATGTCAAGAAAACTACTAGAAGAGTTTCCAGGCAAGCCAAAGTAAAGCTACTAGATGAGCTCCTAAGCTAGCTGCTTTTCAAGCTCCCAGTCAAGCTCCTAGGTGAGCTGCTCAGTGGGCTCCCAGGTAAGTTCAAAGGAGAGATTATTAGCAATCTCTTAGGTGAACTTACATGTGAGGTAGCAGATGAGCTCAAGGTGAGTTGGCAAGGAAATATCAAGGTGAGTTGGCAAGTCAAGCTCAAGGTGAGCTCCTAGGTGAGTTCTCATGTGAGTTACTCGACGAGCTCTCGGGTGAGCTCAACTCGAGCTGATCAGTGAGATCCTAGAAGAGATCAGAGGCAAGCTACTTTCTGACCTATTCGATGAGCTCCCAGGTGACTCCCAAGTGAGTTACTTGGTGAGATTTGAGGTGAGGTCCCCGGTGAGCTACTTGGTGACCACACAAGTGAGCTTAAGTCAACCTAATTGGTTAGCTTCTCGGTGAACTTGTAGGTGTACTATTATGTGATCTCCCAGGTGAGCTGTTAGGTGAGCTCCTAGGTGAGCTACTTGGTGAGCTAGTCGATGAACTCCAAGGTGAGCTACCAAAAGATCTCAAGGTGAGTTGGTAAGGTGATCTCCTTAATGAGCTCGAGGCAAGCTGATAGGAGAGCTCCCGTGCGAGTTGGTAAGGTGAGTTGTAAGGTGAGCTCCCTTGGGATTTTTAAGGTGACCTTATTTGATGACCTCCTAGCTGATCTCAAGTCGAGCTGCTCAGTGAGCTCTTGGGTGAGCTCCAGGTGAGATCCCATGTGATTTTTTGGGCAAAATCAAGTCAAGCTACTCGACGAGCTCCTAGGCAAGCTACTTGTCGAGCTCCCAGCCGAGCTCCTAGGTGAGCTTCTCGGTGAGCTACCATGTGAGCTCAAAGGTGAGCTTGTTGGCAATCTATGAGGTGAGCTTACATGTGCGCTACCAGATGAGATCAAGACAAGTTTTCAAGGTGAGTTCAAGGTGAGTTGGCAAGGCAAGCTATGAAGAAATATCCCAAGTGAGTTCCCACGTGAGTTACTTGACGAGCTCCTAGGTGAGCTCAACTCGAGCTGATCACCGAGATCCCAAAACATCTCCTAGGTGAGCTACTTGGTGAGATTTTCGGTAAGCTCCCAGGAAAGCTATTAGGTGAGCTCCAAATTGAGATACTTGGTGACCTCCTAGGTGAGGTCCCTAGCAAGCTGCTCAGTGTGCTCACAAGAGAGCTCAAGTCAACCTACTCTACGAGCTACTCAGTGATCTCCCAAGTGAGCTATTAGATGAGCTCCTAGGAAAGCTACTTGGTGAGCTGATTGATAAACTCTGAGGTGAGCTACCAGATGAGCTATGGGTGAATTAGTAAGGTGAGCTCCTTAGCAAGCTCAAGGCAAGCTAGCAAGGTGAACTCCCATGCGAGTTTCTGGGTGAGCTGTCAGGTGAGCTCCCATACGAGTTTTCAGGTAAACTACTTGATGAGCTCCCAAGCGAGCTAGAGTCGAGCTGCATGGTGAGCTCCTGGGTGAACTGAAGGTGAGATGATAAGGTGAGCTGTTAAGTAAACTCCTAGGCAAGTTTCTGGGGCAAGCTCAATTCGATCTACTTGACTAGCTCCTGGGTGATCTATTTTTTGAGCTCCAAGTTGAGCTCCTAGGTGAGCTTCTCGGTGAGCTCCCAGGTGAGCTCAAAGGTGAGCTTGTCAGAAATATCTGAGGTAAGCTCACATATGAGCTACCAGATGACCTAAGGGTGAGTTAGCAAGGCAAGCTTAGTTTGAGTTGGCAAGGTGAGCTCCCTGGTGAGTTCCCAGGTGAATTACTTGATGAGCTACCAGGTGAGCTACCAAATGAGCTCAAGGAGAGTTGGCAAGGTGAGGTCAAGGTGAGTTAGCAAGGTGAGGTCAAGGTGAGTTGATAAGGTGAGCTCCCAGGTGAGTTCCAAGGTGAGTTACTTGACGAGCTACCATGCGAGCTCAACTCAAGCTGATTGGCAAGCTCCTAGGCAACCTACTTGGTGAGTTGTTTAGTGATCTCCCACATGAGCTACTACAGAAGCTCCCATGGAGCTACTTCGTGAGATCCTAGGGGAGGTCCCAACCAAGCTCACAAGTGAGTTCAAGTCAACCTAATTAGAGAGCTGCTCTGTGAGCTCCTAGGTGACCTATTAGGTGAGCTCCCAGGTGCACTATTAGGTGAGCTCCTAAGTAAGCTTCTTGGTGAGCTACTTGAATAAATCTGAGGTGAGCTACAAGATGAGCTCGAGGTGAGTTAACAAGGTTATCTTCTCTGCAATCTACCATGTGAGTTAGAAAGGCAAGCTGTAAGGTGAGATCCCATTTGAATTTTCAGGTGAGCTTCTTGATGAGTTTTCTAGGCAAGCTCAAGTCGAGATACTCGATGAGTTCCTAGGTGAGCTCCTAGCCGAGCTCCTAGGTGAGTTTCTTAGTGAGTTCCCATGTGAGCTTATTGGGAATCTCTGAGGTGAGCTTACATGTGAGCTACCAGATGAGCTCAAGGTGAGTTGGCAAGGTGAGTTCAAGGTGAGTTGGCAAGGCAAGCTTCTAGGTGAGTTATTTGACGAGCTCCTAGGTGAGCTCAACTCGAGCTCATTGGTGAGCTCCCAGAAGATCTCCCAGGTGAGCTACTTGGCAAGCTGTTTGGTGAGCTTCGAGGCAAGCTGCTAGGTGAGATTTGAAGCTACTCGGTGAGATCAAAAGTGAGCTCAAGTAAACGTACTTATCAAGCTACTCATTGAACTCCTAGGTGAGCTATTAGATGAGCTCCCAAGTGAGCTAATTGGTGAGCTACTTGATGAACTATGAGGTGAGCTTCCAAACTAGCTCAAGGTGAGTTGACAAGGTGATCTCCTTAACGAGCTCCCATGTGAGTTTTTAGGTGAGCTACTTGATGAGGTCCCGAGTGATCTCAAGTTGAGCTGCTCAGTCAGATCATGGGTGAGCTCAATATTAGCTATCAAGCATGCTCCCAGGTGAGTTTTTAGGCAAGCTCAATTTGAGCTACTCGACGATCTCTTGGGTGAGCTACTTTCTGAGCTCCTAGGTGAGATGCTGAGCTACTTGGTGAGCTCCTAGGTGAGGTATTAGGTGAGCTCCCAGGTGAGCTACTTGGAGATATTGTCGACAAAATCCAAGGTGAGCTACCAGATGAGTTCAACATGAGTTGGCAAGGTAAGCTCCTCAGTGAGATAAAGTCAAGCTGGAAAGTCCAGGTACTAGGTGAGCTCCCATGTGAGTTTCTAGGTGAGCTGTCAGGTGAGCTCCCATGTGAGTTTCTAGGTGAGCTCTCAAGTGAGCTCCCATGTGAGTTTTCAGCCAAGCTACTTGATGAGCTCCCAGGTGAGCTTAAGTAGATCTACTTTGTGATATCCTAAGCAAGCTGAAGGTGAACTGGTAAGGTGAGGTGTCAGGAAAGCTCCCAGGTGAGTTTTTGGGTAAGCTTAAGTTGAGATGCTTGACAATCTCTTGGGTGAGCTACTTGTTGAGCTCCCAACCGAGTTCCTAGGTGAGCTGCTTGGTGAGATCTCAAGTGAGATCAAAGGTTATTTGGTCTATAATATCTGAGGTGAGCTTAAATTCATGCTACCAGATGAGATCAAGGTAAGTTGGTAAGGTGAGCTGTCAGGGGATCTCCCAGGTGAGCTCCCTGGTGAGTTACTTGACAAGCTCCTAGGAGAGCTCAACTCAAGCTGATCGGTAAGCTCCCAGAAGAGATCCTAGGTGAGCTACTTGGTGAGCTATATGGCAATCTCCCAGGTGAGCTACTAGCTGAGTTCCCAAGAGAGATACTTGATGAGCTCTCAAGAGAGCTCAAAGATAATCTTATCGGTAATCTCTGAGGTGATCTTATATGCGAGCTACTAGATGACCTCAAGGTGAGTTAGCAAGGTACACTCAAGGTGAGTTAGAAAGTGCAAGCTATCTCGGTGATCTCCCAGGTGAGCTATCCTAGGTGAGGTTACTCGAGTGAGCTCCCAGGTGAGCTCAACTCAATCTAATCGGTGAGCTCCCAGAAGAGCTCCCATGTGAGCTACTTTACAAGCTAAGCTTCTTAGTGAGCTCCAAGGTGAGCTGCTAGGTAAGCTCCCAAGTGAGTCTAGTTTGGTGAGATAATCAAGTGAGCTCCTAAGTCAATTTAATCTGGGTGAGATACTTGGTGAGCTCCCAGGTGAGGTCATTAGTCTGAGCTACTTGGGGAAGCTACTCAATGAACTCTGAGGTGAGCTGGCAACGTGACAAGCTCAAGGCTAGTTGGCACAGGTGAGATTCCTCAAGAAAGCTCAAGGTCCAGCTGACTAGATGAGCTCCCATGGGATTTGTTAAGGCAAGCTTATCAGGAGAGCTCCCCATGCTGAGCTTTTCAAGTAAGCTGCTTGACGAACTCTCAAGTGAGTTCAAAGTTCAGATACTTGGCAATAGCTCCTGAGGTGAGCTTACATGATGAGCTCCCAGATGAGTTTCTGGGTAAGCTCAATTGCAAGCTGAGCTCAATGAGCTCCTGTTAATTTGGCAAGGTGAGTTGGTAAGGTGAGCTATCAAGTGAGCTCCTAGGTGAATTCCCATGTGAGATACTCAATTAGCTCTTGGGTGAGCTCAAATCAAGTTAATCGGTGAGCTCCTTAGAAGAGCTCCCATGGCAAGCTACTTGGAAAAAGCTGTTTAGCGAGCTCCCAAGTGAGATTCTAGGCAAGCTCCCAATGTGCAAGCTACTTGGTGACCTCCTAGGTAAGGTCCTCACCAAGCTACTTAGTGAACTCCTACGTGAGTTTCTAGGAAAGCTACTCGGTGAGCTATGTGGTGAGTTCCTAGGTGAGCTATTAGATGAGCTCCCAGGTGAGCTATTAGGTGAGCTCCCAAGTGAGCTACTCGATGAACTCTGAGGCAAGCTACCAGATGAGCTCAATGTGAGTTGGAAAGGTGATCTCCTCAGTGAGCTAGCAAGGCAAGCTTATAGGAAAGCTCCTATGTGAATAGGCAAGGTGAGCTATCAAGAAAGCTCCCATGTGAGTTTTCAATCGAGCTACTTGATGAGCTCCTAAGTGAGCTCAAGTGGAGCTACTCAACAATCTCCTTGGTGAGCTCAAGGTGAGCTGGCAAGGCAATCTATCAGGTGAGCTCCGAGGTGAGTTTCTGGGCAAGCTCAAGTTGAGTTTCTCGATGATTTTCTAAGTAACCTACTTCCCAAGCTCCCAACGAAGCTCCTAGGTGACCTACTTGGTGAGCTCCTAGGTGAGCTCAAAGGCGAGCTTGTTGGAAATGTCTGAGGTGATTTTACCTGTGAGCTACCAGATGAGCTCAAGGTGAGTTGGTAAGGTGATCTCCTAGGTGAATTCCCAAGTGAGTTACTCAAAAATCTCCCAGGTGAGCTCAACTCGAGCTGATCGATGAGCTTCTAGGTGAGCTCCCAGGAGAGCTACTTGGTGAGCTATTAAGTGAGCTCCCAGGTGAGCTTCCAAGTGAGTTACTTGGTGAGCTCCAAGGTAAGGTCCTCAATGAGCTATTGGGAAAGCTCCCAGGTGAGCTACTTGCTAAGCTACTCGATGAACTCTGAGCTGAGATACCAGACAAGCTCAAGGCAAGTTGGTAAGGATAGCTCTTTAGCAAGCTCAAGGTGAGATGGAAATTCAAGCTGATAGGTGAGCTCTCATGCGAGTTGGAAAGGCAAGGTATCAGGTGAGCTCCCATGTGATTTTTAGGGTGAGATTTATGACAAGCTCCGAGGAAACCTCAATTCAAGTTAGTCAGGTGAGCTCCCATGTGAGTTTTTGGCCAAGATACTTGAGAAACTCTTGAATGATCTCAATTCAAGATGCTCGGTGATCTCCTTGGTAAGCTCAAGGTGAGCTAGGAAGGTGACCTATCAAGTGAGCTCCCATAGGTGAGTTCCTAGGCAAGATCAAGTCAAGATGCTCAATGAGCTCTTGGGTGAGCTTCTTGCCAAGCTCCTAGCTAAGCTCCTATGTGAGCTCAAAGGTGAGCTTGTTAGTAATCTCTGAGGTGAGCTCCCATGTGAGCTACCAAGATGAGCTCAAGGCGAGTTGGCTTGGTGAGCTCAAGGTGAGTTGGCAAGGCAAGCTCCTAGGTGAGCTGGTAAGGTGAGCTATCAAGCGAGATCCTAGGGAGTTCCTAGGTGAGTTACTTGATGAGCTCCTAGGGGAGCTCAACTTGAGTTGATTGGTGAGCTCATAGAAGAGCTATCCCAAGCGAGATATTAAGTGATCTCTGAGTAATCTTCTAGAAGTGAGCTCCCAAGCGAGCTTCTTGGTGAGCTCCTAGGTGAGGTCCCGGTGAGATACTTGGTGAGCTCACAAGTAAGCTCAAGTCAACCTACTTGGTGAGCTACTTGATGAGCTCTCGAGGAGAGCTATATAGCTCCTAGGTGAGCTACTTGGTGATCTACTTGACAAACTTTGAGGTGAGCTACAAGACTAGTTTAAGGTGAGTTGGCAAGGTGAGACTCCTCAGCAAGCTCAAGGTGAGCTGGAAAGGTGAGCTCCCATGTGAGTTGACAAGGTGAGATGTCAGGTGAGCTCTCATGTGAGTTTTTAGGTGAGCTAATTGATAAGCTCCTGGGTGAGCTTCAAGTTAAGAGCTATCCAAGGTGAGCTGATCTGACAAGGTGAGCTATTAGGTGAGCTCCCATGTGATTTTTCAAGCAAGCTCAAGTCGAGCTACTCGATGAGCTCCTGGGTGAGCTACTTGTCAAGCTCCAGCCAAGCTCCTAGGTGAGCTACTCGAGTGAGCTCCTTAGTGCATGTTCAAAGGTGAGCTTGTTGGTAATCTTTGAGGTGAGGTTACATGTGAGCTACTCGATGAGCTCAAGATGAGTTGGCAAGGTGATCTCAAGGCAAGTTAAAGGTGAGAAGGTGAGTTGGAAATCAAGATATCAGGAGCTCCCAAGTGAGTTCTGAGATGAGTTAGTCAATGAGCTCCTGGGTGAGCTCAACTAGATCTCATTTGAGATCCCAGGTGAGCTCTGGCGAGCAAGTAAGCTCCCATGTGAGCTACTTGGCGAGCTACTTGGTGAGCTCCCAGGTGAGGTCCCCAGTGAGCTACTCAGTGAGCTCACAAGTGAGCTCAAGTCAACCTACTAGGTGAGCTACTCTGTGAGCTCTCCAGGTGAGCTCTTAGGTGAACTCCCAGGTGAGCTACTTGGTGAGCTACTTGACGAACTACTGAGGTGAGCTACCATATAGTCCAAGGTGAGTTGGCAAGGTGAGCTCCTTAGCAGAGCTCAAGGTGAGATGACAAGGTGAGCTCCCATGTGAGTTGACAAGAGCTGTCAGGTGAGCTCCCATGTGAGTTTTTGGGTGAGCTAATTGATGAGCTCCTGGGTGAGCTCAAGTCGAGCTACTCAGTGAGCTCCTTGGGTGAGCTCTTAGGTGATGGACAAGGTGAGCTTTCAAGCAAGCTCCCAGGTCAAGTTTCTGGGCAAGCTTAAGTCAAGCTCTTGAGGAGCTCTTAGACTGAGCTACTTAACGAGCTCCCAGATGAACTCCTAGGTGAGCTACTCGTGAGCTCCTAGGCGCATTCAAAGGTGAGCTTGTTGGTAATCTCTGAGGTGAGCTTACATGTGAGCTACTAGATGAGCTCAAGGTGAGTTGGAAAGTGATCTCAAGGTCAAGGTGAGTTGGATCAAGGTGAGTTGGAAATCAAGTGTGAGCTCTTAGGTAAGGTCTGAGATGAGTTACTCAATGAGCTCCCGGGTAATCTCAACTAGATCTCATTGGCAAGCTCCCGAGATCGCCTTAGGTGAGCTACTTGGCGAGCTGTTCGGTGAGCTCCCATGTGAGCTACTTAGGTGAGCTCCTCAAAGTGAGCTAACTTGGTGAGCTCCTAGGTGAGGTCCCCAGTGAGCTACTTGGCGAGCTCACTAAGTGAGCTCAAGGTCACACCTACTAGGTGAGCTACTCGGTGAGCTCCCAGGTGAGCTCTTAGGTGAACTCCCAAGCAAGCTACTTCGCGAGCTACATGATGAACTCTGAGGTGAGCTACCAGATAAGCTCAAGGTGAATTGGCAAGGTGAGCTCCTTAGTGAGCTCAAGCTGAGATGACAAGGCGAGCTGATAGGTGAGCTCCCATGTGAGTTGGCAAGGTGAGCTTTTTAGGTGAGCTAAGGGTGAGTTGACAAGGTGAGCTATCAGGTGACAAGCTCCCAGGTGAGTTTTTGGGCAAGCTCAAGTTGAGCTACTTGGTGAGCTCCTGGGTGAGCTACTCAATGTGAGCTGGCCAGTTGAAGCTCCTAGGTGAGCTCCAAGGTGAGCTTTTTGGGCATTAAAAGGTTAAAGCTAATTGCTTAAGCTCTGAGGTGAACTTACATGATTACCGAGCTCCAAGATGGAGCTCCTAGGTGAGAAAGTTGACAAGGTGAGCTCTCAAGTGAGATCAAGGTGATCTTATTCGGTAATCTCTGAGGTGAGCTTACATGCAAGCTACTAGATGAGTTACTCAAGGTGAGTTGGACAAGTGAGCTCAAGGTAGAGTTGATCGGTAAGCTCCCAGGTGATCTACTCCCAGGTGAGTTCCTAAGTGCCAGTTACTCAAGAAAGCTTCTCCATGTGAGCTCAACTCGATACTAATCGGTGAGCTCCCAGGAAGAGCTCCCAGGTGAGCTACTTTGCCAAGCTGTTCAAGTGAGCTCCCTATGTGAGCTGCTAGGTAAGCTCCCAAGAAGAGCTACTTAGGAGAACTCCCAAACAAGTGTGCTACTTAGTCAAGCTGCTCAGTGAGCTCACGAAGGTGAGCTCCCATGTGATTTTGAGGTGAAATTCTTGATGAGCTCCTAGTGAAAGCTACTTTATGAGCTACTCAGGTGAGCTCCTGAGGTGAGCTTCAAGGTGAGCTGGCACTTGGTGAGCTATCAAACGAGATCCGAAACTTTTTGAGATGAGCTTAACTCAATGAGCTCAAGGTGAGCTTCTGGGAATAGGTGATTATCCTCCAGTGGAGCTCCTAGGTGAGCTGGTAAGGTGAGCTGATAAGAGATCTCCCATGTGAGTTTCTAGGTGAGCTGTCAGGTGAGCTCCCATGTGAGCTGGCTAAGCTACTTGACAAGGTGAGCTGGATGATTCAAGTCAAGCTCCTAGGTGAGCTTAGAGGTGAGCTCAAGGTGAGCTCCCAGGTGAGTTTCCTAAGTGGAAAGCTCAAGTTAAGATGCTCGATGAGCTCCTAGGTATAATGCTTGTATGAGCTCCCAGACTGAGCTCCTAGGTGAGCTACTTAGTGAGCTCCCAGGTGAGCTCCAAAGGTGAGCTTGTCAGGTAAGCTCTTAGGTGAGCTTACATGCGAGCTAACAAGATGAGCTTCAAGGTGAGATTTGCAAGGTGAGCTCAAGGTGAGTTGGTGAGTAAGCTATCAGGTGAGCTCCAAGTGAAAGCTTCCTAGGTGAGCTACTCAATGATCTCCTAGTTGAGCTACAAGAAGCTCAAGGTATTGGTAAAAGATCTCTCAGAAGAGCTCTTAAGTGAGCTACTTAGGTGAGTTGTCTGCAGGAAATCTAAGGTAAGCTGACTAGGTGAGCTCTCATGTGAGTTTTCAAGTCAAACTTACTTTGATGAGCTCCTCGGTGAGCTCCTAGGTGAGCTACTTGGTGAGCTCCTGAGACAAGCTCAAGGTGAGCTCCTAGATGAGTTTCTGGTTAAGGCCAATTAGAGGTCAACTCCTCAATGAGCTCAAGGCGAGCTGGTAAGGCAAGTTGATAGGTGAGCTCCCATGTGAGTTGGCAAAGTGAGCTATCAGGTGAGCTCTCATCAGCATTTCCCAGGTGAGCTACTTGATGAGCTCCCGGGTTACCTCAAGTTGAGCTTGATTCGGCAAGCTCCTAAGGTGAGCTCAAGGTGAGCTAGTAAGGTGAGCTATTAGGTGAGCTCCCAGGTGAGTTTTTGGGAAAGCTTAAGTCAAGCTGCTCGATGAGCTCCTGGGTGAGCTACTTCCAAAGCTCCTAGTCGAAATCCTAGGTGAGCTACTTGGTGAGCTCGCAAGTGAGCTCAAAGGTGAGCTTATTGTTAGCAATCTCTAAGGTGAGCTTACAATGAGCTACCAAGTGATCTCCAAGGTGAGTTTCCCAGGCAAGGTTAGCTTGATGAGGTTCTGGGTGAGCTATCAACTGAGCTGATAGGTGAGCTACCAGAAGAGATCCTAGGTGAGCTACTTGGTGAGCTATTCATTGAGCTCCCAAGTGAGCTGCTAGGTGAGCTCCAAAGTGAGCTACTTGTTGAGCTCCCAAGGTGAGGTCCTTGGTGAGCTATCTCGGTGAGCTCATAAGTGAGTTCAGAAGGAAGCTCAAGTCAACCTACTTGGTGAGCTACTCGGTGAGCTGTTAGGTGAGCTACTACATGAGATCCAAGGTAACTACTTGGTGAGCTACTGATGAACTATGGCAAGTTGAGCTACCAGATGAGCTAAAGTGAGATTTGGCAAGGTGAGCTCCTTAGTGAGGTTCTAGGTGAGTTGATAGGTGAGCTCCCATGTGAGTTGGCAAGGTGAGCTGGTCAGGAGAGCTCCCATGTGAGTTTTTAGGTCAAGCTACTTGATGAGCTCCTAGGTGAGCTCAAGAGGTGAGCTGGCAAGCTGAGCTGATCAGGTGAGCTCCAAGTGAGTTTCTGGGAAATCTCAAGTCGAGCTACTCGACGAGCTCCTGGTCGCAAGCTTCTCGATGAGCTCCTAGGTGAGCTACTTGGTGAGGTCCCAGGTGAGCTCAAAGGTGAGCTTGTCAGTAATCTCTGAGGTGAGCTTACATGTCGAGCTATAAGATGAGCTCAAGATGAGTTGGTAAGGTGAGCTCAAGGTGAGTTAGCAAGGTGAAATCCTCAAAGTGAGATGAGCTCCAAGGTGAGCTCCCATGTAATTCAAGATGTCAGGCGAGCTCCCATGTGAGTTTTTGGGTGAGCTTCTTGATGAGCTCCTAGAGTGAGCTCAAGTTGAGCTACTCAGCGAGCTCCTAGGTGAGCTCAAGGCATAAGTTAGATAAAGGCGAGCTTTCAAGCAAACTCCCAAGTGAGTTTCTGGGTAATCTTCAAGTTAAGCTAATTGTGAGCTTCTGGATGAGCTACTCAAGTGAGCTGGAAAGGTGAATCTCCTAGGTGAGCTACTTGGTGAGCTACTTAGGTGAGCTCAAGTTAAGCTTGTCGATGAGCTCTGAGGTGAGTTTTTACACTTGGCTCTGTGAGCTTCTAGGATATGCTAGCTACTAGATGAGCTCAAGGTGAGTTACCAGGCAAGCTCAAGGTGAGTTGGTAACGTGAGTTGTCAGGTGAGCTCTTAGGTAAGCTCCTAGGTGAGCTACTTGTTGAGCTCCAGTGAGCTCCCGGGTGAGTTCCTATGTGAACTCGAGTTTGATTGGGAAAGCTCCCAAAGGTGATTGGTGAGCTCATAGAAGAGATCCCAAGTGATCTATTCAGCGAGCTCCTAAGTGAGCTTTTAGGCGAGCTCTCAAGTGAGCTTCTTGGTGAGCTCCTAGATGAGGTCCTCGACGAGCTGCTCAGTGAGCTCACAAGTGAGCTCAAGTCAAACTACTCTGGTGAGCTACTCAGGTGAGCTCCCAGGTGAGCTGTTCGATGTGAGCTCCTAGGTGAGCTACTTAGGTGAGCTACTTGATGAACTCTGAGGTGAGCTACAAGACTAGCTCAAGGTGAGTTGACAAGGTGAGCTCCTCAGTGAGCTCAAGGTGAGTTGGAAAGGTAAGCTGATAGGTGAGCTCCCATGTGAGTTGGCAAGGTGAGCTGTCAGGTGAGCTCCCATGTGAGTTTTTAGGTGAGCTACTTGACAAGCTCACGAGTGAGCTCAAGCCATGAGCTGTTTGGTGAGCTCCTGGGTGAGCTCAAGGCAAGCTTTCAAGGTGAGCTATTCAGGTGAGCTCCCAGGTGAGTTTTTGGGTAAGCTCAAGTTAAGCTAATTGATAAGCTCCTGGGTGAGCTACATGTCAAGCTCTAAGCCGAGCTCCTAGGTGAGCTACTTGGTGAGCTCCTAGGTGAGCTCAAAGGTGAGCTTGTTGGTAATCTCTGAGGTGAGCTTACATGTGAGCTACCGGATGAGCTCAAGGTGAGTTGGAAAGGTGATCTCAAGGTGAGTTGTGAAGGTGGAAATGTTAGGTGAGTTGGCAAGGCAAGTTACTCAGGCAAGCTCTTAGAGTGAGTTACTGAAGATTGTTGGTAAGGAGCTCCCAAAAGAGCTCCCATGTGACTACTTTCAAGTAAGCTGCTTGAGTGAGCTCCCAAGTGAGCTGCAAGTTGAGATCCTTGGTGAGCTCTTGGTGACCTCCAAGGTGAGCTCCTAGTGAGCTACTCAGGTGAGCTCACAAGCTAGCTCACAATGAGCTCTTGTTAACCTACAAGTGAAGCTATGGTAAGGTGAGCTATCAGGTGAGCTGTTAGGTGAGCTACTTGGTGAGTTACTCAATGAACTTTGGATGAGCTACTAAATGAGCTCAAGGTGAGTTGGAAATGGTGAGCTCCTAGTGAGCTCCAGGTGAGCTGGCAAGGTGAGCTGATAGTGAGCTCCCATGTGAGTTTCTGGTGTAGCTGTCAGGTGAGCTCCCATCGAGCTACTTGGGTGACCTGTTTGACAAGCTCCTTGGTGAGCAAGCTGAGCTTGGTAAGGTGAGCTCCTAGGTGAGTTTCTAGGAAAGCTAAATTCAAGCTTCTCGATGAGCTCCTGGGTGAGCTACAAGCTTGTTGAGCTCCCATCTGAGCTCCTAGGTGAGCTACTCAGTGAGCTCCTAGTTGAGCTCAAAGGTGAGTTTGTCAGAAATCTCTTAGGTGAGCTTACATGCGAGCTACTAGATGAGCTCAAGGTGAGTTGACAAGGTGAGCTCAAGGTGAGTTGGAAAGGTAAGCTATTAGGTGAGCTCCCAAGTGAAAGTTCCTAGGTGAGTTACTCAATGAGCTCCTTGGTGACCTTAACTCAAGCTTAATCGGAAAGCTCTAAGAAGAGCTCTTAAGTGAGCTACTTGGTGAGTTATTCAGTGATCTCCCTACTTGGTGAGCTCCTAAGTGAGGTCCCCACTGAGCTCACAAGTGAGCTCAAGTCAACCTACTCGGGGAGCTACTCGGTGAGCTCCCAGGTGAGCTACTTGACAAGAAGCTTGATGAACTCTGAGGTGAGCTACCAGATGAGCTCAAGGCCAATTAGTAAGGTGAGCTCCTCAATGAGCTCAAGGTGAGCTGGTAAGGCAAGTTGATAGGTGAGCTCCCATGTGAGTTGGTAAGGTGAGCTGTCAGGTGAGCTCTCATGTATTTTTGGGTGAGCAGCTTGTGAGCTCCCGGGTTACCTCAAGTTGAGCTGATTCGAGCTCCTAGGTGAGCTCAAGGTGAGCTAGTAAGGTGAGCTATCAGGTGAGCTCCAGGTGAGTTTTTAGGCAAGCTCAAGTCAAGCTACTCGATGAGCTCCTGGGTGAGCTACTTCCAAAGCTCCTAGTCGAGCTCCTAGGTGAGCTACTTGGTGAGCTCCCAAGTGAGCTCAAAGGTGAGCTTATCGGTAATCTTTGAGGTGAGATTACAATGTGAGCTACAAGATGAGCTCAAGGTGAGTTGGAAAGGTGAGCTATCAAGTGAGCTCCTAGGAAAGTTACTTGATGAGGTCCTGGGTGAGCTCAACTTGAGCTGATCGGTAAGCTCCCAGAAGAGCTCCCAGGTGAGCTACTTGGTGAGCTATTCAGTGAGCTCCCAAGTGAGCTGCTAGGTGAGCTCCAAAGTGAGCTACTTGGTGATCTCCCAGGTGAGGTCCCCGGTGAGCTACTTGATGAGCTCATAAGTGAGTTAACAAGTGAAGCTCAATTCAACCTACTCAGTGAGCTACTCAGTGAGCTCCTAGGTGAGTTACGTGAGCTCCAAGGTAAAAGCTACTTGACGAACTCTGAGGTGAGCTACTAGATGAGCTCAAGGAGAGTTGGTAAGGTGAGCTCCTCAGTGAGGTCAAGGCAAGCTGATAGGTGAGCTCCCATGTGAGTTGGTAAGGTGAGACTGGTCAGGTGAGCTCCCATGTTAGTTTTTAGGTAAGCTACTTGGTGAGCTCCTAGGTGAGCTCAATCAAAGGGAGAGCTGGCAAGCTGAGCTGTTAGGTGAGCTCCAAGTGAGTTTCTAAGGAAATCTCAAGTCGAGCTACTCGATGAGCTCCTAGTCAGAGCTTGAGCTCGACTGAGCTCCTAGGTGAACTACTTAGTGAGCTCTCAGGTGAGCTCAAAGGTGAGCTTGTTAAGTAATCTCTGAGGTGATCTTACATTCGAGCTATAAGATGAGCTCAAGGTGAGTTGGTGAGGTGAGCTCAAGGTGAGTTAGCAAGGAAAGCTCAAAGCTGAGTTACCAAGGTGAGTTATCAAGGTAGGAAAGTTCCCTCGATGAGCTCCTGGGTGAGCTCAACTCGAGCTAATTGGTGAGCTCCGAAAAGAGCTCTGAAGCTACTTGGTGAGTTATTCAGTGAGCTCCCAGGTGAGCTACTAGGTAATCTCCTAAGAGAAACTACTTTGCGAGCTCCCAGGTGAGGTCCTTGGAAAGATGCTCGATGAGCTCACAAGTGAGCTCAAGTCAACCTACTCGACGAGCTACTCGGTGAACTCCGAGGTAAGCTACCAGATGAGCTCAAGGAATTTTGGCAAGGTGATCTCCTCAGGTGAGCTTAAGGCAAGCTGGTAACTCACCTAGGAGCTCACAAGCTTACCCAGGATCTCATCGAGGAACTCACCTGGGAGCTCACATGACAGCTCACCTTGATAACTCACCTTGAGTTTTCCTTGCCAACTCACCTTGAGCTCACCTTTCCAACTCACCTTGAGCTCATATGGTAGCTCACATGTAAGCTCACTTCAGAGATTATTGACAAGCTTACCTTTGAGCTCACCTAGGAGCTCACCAAGTAGCTCACCTAGGAGTCTCACTAGGAGAAGCAAAGTAGCTTACCAAGGAGCTTGTCGAGCAGCTCAACTCTGAGCTTGCCTAGAAACTCACCTAGGAGCTCACCTAAGCTTGACTAAGCTCACCTTTGCTCACCCTTGAGCTCACTGAGTAGCTTAAATTGAGCTCACTCAGGAGCTCTTCAAGTGACTTACCCAAAAACTCACATGGAAATTTCTTGAGCTCACCTATCATAGATGAGCTCACCTTACTAGCTCACCTTGAGCTCACTAAGGAGCTCACGTTTCTAACTCACCTTGAGCTCATAGGTAGAGCTCAGTGTTCATCGAGTTCGTCACCAAGTATCTCACTCGGGTGAGCTTGCCTTATAGCTCACCTAGGAGCTCACCTTATAGCTCACTGAGTAGGTTAACTTGAGCTCACTTGTGAGCTCACGCTGAGTAGCTCACCAGGGACCTTGTCTAGGAGCTCATCAAGTAGCTCACTTGGGAGCTCACCTAACATTCACCTAGGATCTCACAAAATAGCTCACCAAGTAGCTCACCTGGAGAGCTCTTCTAGGAGCTTAACCAATTAGCTCGAGTTGAGCTCACTTGGGAGCTCATCGAACTAACTCACTTGGGACCTAGGAGATGACAGCTCGTCTCACCTTAGGAACTTACCTGCCTAGCTCATGACAACTCACCTTGAGCTCATATGGTAGCTCACATGTAAGCTCACCTCGGTGAGATTACTGAAAAGCTCACCTTTGAGCTCACCTGGGAGCTAACTGAGTAGCTCACCTAGGAGCTCAGAGGCTAAGAGCTTCAACAAGTAGCTCACCCCAGAATCTCATTGATTAGCTCAACTTGAGCTTGCCTTGAAACTCACCTGGGAGCTCACCTGATAGCTCACCTTACCAATCTCACCTTGACCTCACCTAGGAGCTCACTGAGTAGTTTGAATTGAGTTCACCTGGGAGCTCATCAACTAGCTCACCCAAAAACGCACATGGGAGCTTACCTAACAGCTCACCTTGCCAACTCACATGGGAGCTCACCTATTAGCTCACCTTGCCAGCTAGAATTAAGCTTGCTGAGGAGCTCACCTTGCTAACTCACCTTAAGCACATCTGGTAGCAGATTTCATAGGAGCTCACCAAGTAGCTCACCTTGGAGCTCACCTAACAGATCACCTAATAGCTCACATGGGAGCTCACTAGTGAGCTACTGAGTAGCTCACTGAGTAGGTTAACTTGAGCTCGCCTGAGGTGAGCTCAGCTTGCCAAGAAGACTTGGGAGCTCACCTGGGAGCTCACCTAGGGAAGCTCACTTGGTGAGCTCACCAGGTAGCTCACCTAGGTGAGCTTTCTAGGAGATCACCGATCAGCTGAGTTGAGCTAGCTGCTCCAGGGTGAGCTTCGTCAAGTAACTCACCTGGGAGCTCACTTGACAGCTCTCACCTTACCGAAGCTCGAGTTGAGCTCACTTGCTCCAGGTCATCGACTTAAGCTCACCTGGTGAGCTCATGTAAGCTCACCTTATTGCTCGATAAACTCACCTTGAGCTCACCTTGACCAACTCACCTTGAGCTCACCTAGGAGCTTTGTATGTAAGCTCAAGTATGAGATTACCCATAAGCTCACCTTTTAGCTTACCTGTGAGCTTACAAGTGAGCTCACCTAGGAGCTTGAAGGTGAGTTGAGAAGTAGCTCACCTTAAGAGCTCATTGAGTGAGCTTGAACTCTACTTGAGCTTCACTTGGTGAGCTTGCCTAGGAGCTCACTGAGTAGCTTCTACTTGAGCTCACCTAGGAGCTCTTGCCAATCGTAAGCTCACCCAGGTGAACTGCTCATGGTGAGCTCACCTGAGCTCATAGCTCACCTTGCTTAACTCGCCTTGAGCTCATCAAGTAGTTTTCCTCAGAGTTCATCAAGTAGCTCACCAACTAGCTCACCATGGAGCTCACCTGGGAGCTCACCGAGTAGCTCGTCGAGTAGGTTGACTTGAGCTCACTTGGGAGCTCACCGAGTGAACTCATCTAGGAGCTCACCTAATAACTCACCTTGCCAGCTCACCTCAGAGCTCACCTCAAGTTTAGCTTACCTGGGAGCTCACCTGATAGCTCAAGCCTTGCCAGCTCACCTGAGCTCCTAGGTGCTCGCCAAGTGAGCTCACCTAGTAGCTTACCTTAGAGCTCTCCAAGTAGCTCATTTTTATACATGAGCTCACCTAGGAGCTCACCTAACATCTCACCTGGGAGCTCACCAAGTAGCTCGCTGAATAGGTTGACTTGAGCTCAGTCTTATGAGCTCACTAAGCAGCTCACTAGGGACCTTGCATAGGAGCTCCAAGTAACTCACTTCAGAGCTCACCTAGTAACTTTCACTTGGGAGCTCACCAAATAGCTCACTAAGGTAGCTCACTAGGGAGCTCTTTTGGGAGCTCACCGATCAGCTCGAGTTGAGCTTTCCTGGGAGCTCGTCAAGTAACTCACTTAGGAACTCACCTAGTGAGCTCACCTGACAGCTCACCTTGCCAACTCACCTCGAGCTTGCCTTACCAACTCACCTTGAGTTCCTTGCCGAACTCTTAGGTGCTTATCATGGTAGCTCACATGTAAGCTCACCTTAGGAGATTTCTGACAAGCTCACCCTTGAGCTTGCCTGGGAGCTCACTGAGCATCTCACCTAGGAGCTCAGCTATGGGAGCTTCAAGTGAACTTACCCAGTGAGCTCGTCGAGCAGCTTGACTTGAGCTTGCCCAAAAACTCCCTGGGAGCTCACTTGACAGCTGCACCTTGTCAATCACCTTGAGCTCACCCAGGAGCTCACTAAGTAGCTCAACATGAGCTCACTTGGGAGCTCATCAAGTAGCTCACCTGAAAATGCACATGGGAGCTCAACTAATAGCTCACCTAGAAACTCACCTAGGAGCTCACTTATCAGCTCACCTTGCCAACTCAGGTGAGCTGGGAAAAATTTCAAACACCTTGAGAAAATCAAAGGGTCTTGATGAATTACATAAGGTGAGCTATGAGATCAAGCTCAAGGAGCTCACCTTGCCAAATCACCTTGAGCTCCTCTGGTAGATCACCTCAGAGTTTATGAAGTAGCTAGCCAAGTAACTCACCTTGGAGCTCACCTAATAACTCACCTGGGATCATACTGAGCTTACTCAGTAGATTCACTTGAGCTCACTTGTGAGCTCGCTTGTGACCTCACCTAAGAAGCTCATCAGGGAGCTCACCTGGGAGCTTGCCAAGTAGCTCGCTTGGAATCTCACCTAGCTAGCTCACCTAACATGGAGCTCACCTGAACAGACTCTCTAAGTAGCTCACCTAGGAGCTCTTCTGGGAGCTCACCAATTAGCTTGAGTTGAGCTCACCTTGGGAGCTCATCAAGTAACTCACCTAGGAAGCTAGCCTGATAGTTCACCTTGTCAACTCACCTTGAGCTCATCTGGTAGCTCACATGTAAGCTCACCTTGAGCTCACCTAGGAGCTCAACCAAGCTCACCTAGGAGCTCAATTGGGAGCTCACCAAGCAGCTCATCCTTGAGCTTTCATCGAGATGTAGAACTTGACTTCACCTTGACATGTGGGAGCTCACCTTGCTAGCTCACCTTGATCTCACCTAGGAGCTCAGCCAAGTAGCAACTTGACTTGAGCTCACCTAGGAGCTCATCAAGTAGCTCATCCAAAAATTCACATGGGAGCTCGCTTGACAGCTCACCTTACCAACTCACATGGGAGCTCACCTATCAGCTCACCTTCAATCAGCCTAGAGCTCGCTGAGGAGCTCACCTTACCAACTCACCTTGAGCTTGTCTGGTAGCTCACCTCGGAGTTCGTCGAGTAGCTCACTGAAGTAGCTTGAGCTCACTTGTGAGGTCACTTGTGACCTAACTGAGTAGCTCGAATGGGAGCTCACCCAAGTAGCTCATTTGGGAGCTCACCTAGTAGCTCACCTAGGAGCTACCGAACATAGCTTATCGAGTAGCTCACCTTGGAGCTCACCTGGGAGCTCACCTGATAGCTCACCTTGCCATCTCAACTTAAGCTCACCTAGGAGCTCACCAAGTAGCTCGACTTGAGCTCACCCAGGAGCTCATCAAGAAGCTTACCTTAAAAACTCACATGGGAGCTCACCTGACAGCTCACCCAGAAACTCGCATGGGAGCTCACCTGACAGCTCACCTTACCAACTCACCTTGAGCTCACTAGAGGAGCTCACCTTGCCAACTCACCTTGAGCTCATCTGGTAGCTCACCTCAAAGTTCATCGAGTAGCTCACTAAGTAGCTCACCTAGGAGCTCACCTAACAGCTCACCTGGGAGCTCACCGAGCATCTCACCGAGTAGGTTGACTTGAGCTCACTTGTGAGCTCACCAAATAGCTCACCAGGGACCTCGCTTGGGATCTTACCAAGTAGCTCACATGGGAGCTCACCAAGACAGCTCACCTGGGATCTCACCAAATAGCTCACCAAGTAGCTCACCTAGGAGCTCTTCTAGGAGCTTGGCGATTAGAGTTGAGCTCGCCTAGGAGCTCATTGAGTAACTCACCCATTTAGGAGCTCATCGTGTAACTCACCTTGAGCTCACCTTACCAACTTGCCTTGAGCTCACCTTACCAACTCACCTTGAGCTCATATGGTAGCTTCACATGTAAGCTCACCTCAGAGATTACCAACAAGCTCACCTTTGAGCTCACCTGGGAGCTCACCGAGTAACTCACCTAGGAGCTTGGCTGGAGAGCTCAGCAAGTAAGCTCACCGAGTAAGCTCACCTTAGAGCTCGTCTGAGTAGCTTGACTAGAGCTTTCCTAGAAACTCACTTGGGAGGTTGCCTGATAGCTCACCTTGCCAGCTTACCTTGAGCTCACATTGAGCAGCTCACCTAGTAGCTCAGTTGGGAGCTCAGGACAAGTAGCTCATCCTATGGAGCTCATCGAGGAGCTCAACTGGAGCTTTCCTAGAAACTCACCATGGGAGCTTTCCTGATAGCTCACCTTGCCAGCTTGCCTTGAGCTCACCCAGGAGCTTGCTGAGTAGCTTGAACTTGAGTTCACTCAAGGACCTCATCAAGCAGCTTGCCTGAAAACTCGCATGGGAGCTCACCAAGCTCATCTATCTCACCTGGGAGCTCACCTAATAGCTTACCTGGGAGCTCACCTAACAGCTTACCTTGGGAGCTCACTAAGTAGCTCACCGAGGACCTCACCTGGGAGTTTGCCAAGTATCTTGCTTGGGAGCTTGCCTAGTAGCTCGCCGAATAGCTCACTTGGGGGCTCTTCTCAGAGTTTCCTGATCAACATGGGATCTCACCTGATAGCTCATGAGTAGCTCCAACTTTCCTTGAGCTCACCTTACCACTGAGTTACCTTGGAGCTCATCTGGTAGCTCACATTTAAGCTCACCTCAATAGATTTCTGACAAGCTCACCTTTGAACTCACCTAGGAGCTCACTGAGTAGCTCACCGAGTAGCTCACCTAAGAGCTCACTTAGAGCTCTTGGCAAGTAGCTCTCACCCTGGGAGCTCGTTGAGTAGCTCGACTTGAGCTTTCCCATAAACTTGCTAGCTCACCAAGTGAGTTTTACCAAGGAGCTCTCCAAGCTCAGCTCGATTAACTTGAGCTCACTCGGGAGCTCGTCAAGCAACTTGACTGAAAACTCACATGGAAGCTCACGTGATAGCTAATTTAGAAACTCACATGGGAGCTCACCTATCAGCTCGCCTTGTCAAGTCACCTTGACCTTATCTGAGGAGCTCACCTTTCCAACTCACCTTGAGCTCGTCTAGTATCTCTCCTCATAGTTCTTCGAGTAACTCGCCATATAGCTTATCTGAGAGCTCACCTAACAACTCACTTGGGAGCTCACCGAGCAGCTCGCCGAGTAGGTTTACTTGAGCTCACTTATGAGCTCGCTTGTGAGCTCATCGAGTAGCTCGTTAGGGACCTCATCTTGGATCTTGCCAATTAGATCACTTGGGAGCTTGTCTTGTAGCTCACCTAGGGTCTCACTGAACAGCTTACCAAGTAGCTCACTTGGGAGCTCTTCTAGGAGCTTTCAATCAGCTCGAGTTGAGCTACCTGGGATCTCATTGAGTTAACTCACATGGGAACTAATGTGGGACCTCGTCATGAAGCTTGCCTTGATCTCACCTTGAGCTTGCCTTGCCAACTCGCCTTGAGCTCATCTTTCAAACTCACCTTGAGCTCATATGGTAGCTCACGTGTAAGTTCACCTCAGATATTTTCCGACAAGCTCACCTTTGAGCTCACCGTGGGAGCTCACCGAGTATCTCACCTAGGAGCTCACGATGGGAGCTCACCAAGTAGCTTGACTTAAGGAGATCATTCAAGCAGCTCACCTGGGAGCTCACCTTGAATAGCTCTCACCTTGGGAGCTCACCTTGAGCTCAACCAGATCAGCTTGACTGAGAAGCTCATCTAGGAGCTCACCCAAGAGCCTCACCAAGCAACTCACTCTTGGGAGATCACCCTGTCAGCTCACATGGGAGCTCACTGAATAGCTCACCAAGTAGCTCACCTAGGAGATCTTCTGAAGGAGCTCACCCTGCCAACATCTTGAGCTCATCTTGGAGCTCACCCAAGAGTCTCATCGAATAACTTCACCTAAAGTACTCTCCTGGGAGCTCACCTAACAGCATCACCCTGAGGAGCTCACCGAGTAGCACAGTCACCACTTAGCTTGAGTTGAGATCTTATCTGTAAGCTCACCTAAGAACAAGTCAGCTCAGGGACCTCATTTCTGGGAGCTTGCCTTAGCAGCTCACTTGGGAGCTCACCAAGCAGACTCACCTAGGAGCTTTGGACTGGGAGCTCACCTATGACCGTCAGCTTGCCGAGTAGCTCACCTTGAGCTTACTTCACCTGGGAGCTCACCGAATAACTCAGAAACTAGCTCACCTTGAAGCTCACCTAGGAGCTCATTAAGTAGCTCACTTGAGAACTCACCTAGGAGCTCACCTGATAGCTCACTTGAATCAACTTACCTTGGGCAGCTTCACATTTTACCTTGAGCTCACCTTGCTAACTCACCTTGAGCTCACTGCCAACTCGTCAGCTCACCTTATCAACTCACCTTGAGCTCATCACCTATAGCTCTCACCTTTGAGCTCACCTCAGAGCTCACTTGAGTATCTCACCTAGGGAGCTCACCTGGGAGATCACTTAGGAGCTTACCGAGTAGGAGCTGCAACTTGAGCTTACTGAAAGCTCACCTAGGAGTTCACCTTGCCAGCTCACCTTGAGCTCACCCAGGAGCTCACCGAGTAACTCAACTTGAGCTCACCTACAGGAGCTCGTCAAGTAGCTCACCTGAAAACTCACATGGGAGCTCACCTAATGATAGCTTACCTTGCTTAGATCTCACCTTGAGCTCTTGAGCTCACTAAGGAGCTCACCTTGCTAACTCACCTTGAGCTCGGATGGTATCTCACCTCAGAAGCTCATCAAGTAGCTCACCAAGTAGCTTGCCTAGGAGCTTCACCTGGGAGCTTCACCTAATAGCTCACCTTATCAGGTGACCTTGAGTAGCTCACCGAGGAGTTTAATTGAGCTCAGCTTGTGATCTCGCCAGAGTAGCTCACCAGGGACCTCTGGGAGCTGGAGCTCACTAAGTAACTCACTTAGGAGCTCACCTAACAGCTCACTCATCTGAATAGCTCGCCAAGTAGCTCACCTGGGAGCTCTTCTGGGAGCTCTACCGATCAGCTCAAGTTGAGCTCACCCTGGGAGCTCATCGAGTAACTCACCTAGGAACTCACCTGGGGAGCTCACCTGATATCTCACCTCCAACCCACCTTCCAACTCACCTTCCCAACTTGCCTTGAGCTCACCTTGCCAACTCACCTTGAGCTCATCTGGTAGCTCACATGTAAACTCACCTCAGAGATTAGCTGACAAGCTCACCTAGGATCTCACCAAGTAGCTCACCTAGGAGCTCAACTGGGAGCTCAGCAAGTAGCTCACCTAGGAGCTCATCGAGAGCTCGACTTGAGCTTACCAAGAAACTCACATGGGAGCTCACCTGATAGCTCACCTTGCCATCTCACCTTGAGCTCACCTAGGAGCTCCCCAAGTAGCTCACCTTGAGCTCACCTAGGAGCTCATCAAGCAGCTCACCTAAAAACTCACATGGGAGCTCACCTGATAGCTCACCTTATCCAACTCACATGGGAGCTCACCTATCAGATTCACCTTGCTAGCTCACCTTGAGCTCACTTAGGAGCTCACCTTGTCAGCTCACCTTGAGCTCATCTGGTAGCTCACCTAAGAGTTTGTCAAGTAGCTCACCAAGTAGCTCACCTGGGAGCTTACCTAACAACTCACCTGGGACCTCACCTAAAAGCTAGCCCGGGGACTCACTGAGTAGCTCACAGAGTAGGTTGACTTGAGCTCACTTGTGAGCTCACTGAGCTGCTCACCAGGGACCTCACCTGGGAGCTCACCAAGTAGCTTGCTTGGGAGCTCACCTAGTAGCTCACATGGGAGCTCCCTGAATAACTTGCCAAGTAGCTCACCTGGGAGCTCTTCTTTGAGCTTGCTGATCAGCTCGAGTTGAGCTCACCTTGGAGCTCATCGAGTAACTCACCTAGGAACTCACCTAGGAGCTCACCTGACAGCTCACCTTACCAACTCACCTTGTGCTCACCTTACCAACTCACCTTGAGCTCACCTTGCCAACTCACCTTACGTCTCATCTGGTAGCTCACATGTAAACTCACCTCAGAGATTTCCTTTAAAACTCACCTTTGAGCTCACCTGGGAGCTCAGTAAGTAGCTCACCTAGGAGCTCAGCTAGGAGCTTAGACAAGCAGCTCACCCAGGAGCTCGTCAAGTAGCTCAACTTGAGCTTACCTAAAAACTCTCTTGGGAGCTCACCTTGATAGCTCACCTTGCCATCTCACCTTGAGCTCACCTAAGAGCTCACCGAGCAGCTTGACTTGAGTTCACCCAGGAGCTCTTCAAGAAGCTTACTTGAAAACATGCATGGGAGCTCACCTGATAGCTCACCTAGAAACTTGTATGGGATCTCACCTATCAGCTCACCTTGCCAACTCACCTTGAGCTCACTGAGGAGCTCACCTTGCCAGCACACCTTGCCTAGCTCACCATGGTAGCTCACCTTGGAGTTCATCAAGTAGCTCGCAAGTAGCTCACCTGGGATCTCACCTAAACAGCTCACCTAAAAGCTAAGCTCACTGAGTAGGTTGACTTGAGCTTGCTTGTGAGCTCACTAACCAGAGACCTCACCTGGGAGCTCACCAAGTAGCTCACCTTAGGAGCTTCACCTAGTAACTCACCTGGGAGGTCACCTAAATAGCTTGCCAAGTAGCTCACCTAGGAACCTCTTCTAGAAGCTCACCAATCACTTGAGTTGAGCTCACCAGGAGCTCGTCGAGTAACTCACCTAGTACCTGGGAGCTCACCTGATAGCTCACCTTGCCAACTACCTTGAGCTCACCTTGCCAACTCACCATGAGCTCACCTTGCCAACTCATCTGGGATCTCATCTAGTGCTTGCAGTAAGCTCACCTCAGGTAGATTTCCGACAAGCTCACCTAGAAGCTCACCTCGGAGCAACACTGAAATAGCTCACCTTGGAATCACATGGGAGCTTGCCTAACAGCTCACTTGCCAGCTCAGCTTGAGCTCACCCAGACAGCTCACTGAGTAACTCACTTAAGCTCACCCAGGTAGCTCGTCAAGTAAGCTCACCTCAAAAACTTCACAAGGAGCTCACCTGACAAGCTCACTTGAGTTTACCAACTCACATGGGAGCTCACCTCAGAAACTCAGTTTCTAGCTCCCTTGAGCTCACTAAGGAGCTCACCTTGCCAACTCACCTTGAGCTCATCTCAGTAGCTCACCTTGGAGTTCATCAAGTGAGTAGCTCACCAAGTAGCTCACTGGGAGCTCACCTAACAGCTTGCCTGGGAGCTCACCAAATAGCTCGTCGAGTATGTTAACTTAAGCTCTTATGAGCTCATCTGAGTAGCTCACTAGGGACCTCACCTAGGAGCTCACCTAAGTAGCTTACCTGGGAGCTCACCTAGCAATGGAGCTCACTAAACAAATCATGAAGTAGCTCTCATGGGAGCTCTTCTGGGAGCTCACCGATCAGCTCGAGTTGAGCTCACCTAGGAGCTCATTGAGTAACTCACCTAGGAACTCACTAGGAGCTCACCTGATAGCTCACCTTGCCAACTCACCTTGGCTCACCTTGCCAACTCACCTTGAGCTCACCTTGCCAACTCACCTTGAGCTCATCTCGTAGCTCAAATGTAAGCTCACCTCAGAGATTACCTAAAAAGCTCACCTTTGAGCTCACCTGGGAGCTCACCGAGTAGCTCACCTAGGATCTCAGCTGGGAGCTTGGCAAGCAGCTCACAGAGGAGCTCGTCAAGAAACCTAACTTGAGCTTGCCCATGAAAACTCACCTGGGAGCTCAATTGATAGCTCACCTTTCCAAGTCACTTAGCTCACCTTGAGCTTACCCAAGAGCTCAGACTTGAGCTCACCTGGGAGCTCACCTCAAAAACTCACATGGGAGCTCACCTAACATAGCTCACCTTACCCAACTCACATGGGAGCTCACCTATCAGCTCACCTTGCCAACTCACCTTGAGCTCCCTAAGGAGCTCACCTTGCTAACTCACCTTAAGCTCATCTTGTAGCTTGCACCTCAGAGTTCGTTGAGTAGACCTTCACCTAGCAACTCACCAAATAGCCTGGGAGCTCACCTAACAGCTCACCCAGGAGCTCACCGAGTATCTTGCCAAGTAGGACTTGACTCACATGTGAGCTCACCTGATAGCTCACCTTGCCAACTCACCTTGGGAGCTCACCTTACCAACTCACCTTTGGGAGCTCATCTAGTAGCTTCACATGTAAGCACACCTCAGAGATTGCCAAGTAGCTCAGCTGGGAGCTCTTTGAGCTCATCGCAGCTGGACTTGAGCTCGTCTAAACTTAAGTAACTCACCTAGGAACTCACCTGGGAGCTCACCTGACATCTCACCTTGCCAACTCACCTTGAGCTTACCTTGCCAACTCACCTTGAGCTCACCTTGATAACTTGCCTTGAGCTCATCTTGGAGCTCACATGTAAGCTCACCAGAGAGTGACAAGCTCACCTTTGCTCACCTGGGAGCTCACTAAGCAGCTCACCTAAAGGAGCTTAGCTAGGAGCTCACAAGTAGCTCACCTAGGAGCTCACCTAGTAGCTCACCTTGACCTCACCTAAAACTCACCTAGGAGCTCACCTTGCCAACTCACCTTGAGCTCACCTTGGAGCTCACCCAAGAGCTCGAGTAGCTCAATTGAGCTTTCCTGGGAGCTCACTCAAGTAACTCACCTGAGGAACTCACATGGGAGCCTCACCTTAAGTTCACCTTGAGCTCACCTGAGGAGCTCACCTAAGTCAGCTTACTTGAGCTCACCTAGCAAGCTCACCTAAATAACTTGCCTCAGTAAGCTTTTCTGGGAGCTCACCTCAGATTTCACTCGAGTTAGCTCACCAAGTAGCTCACCTGAGGAGCTAAGAGATACCTAAAAGCTCAGCCTGCGAGCTCACCAAGTAGCTCACCTTTTCCAAGTAGGTTCAACTCACCTTACCAAAGCTAGCCTTGAGCTCACCTTGCAGCTCACCGAGAGCTCCCCTGAGCTCACATGGTAGCTCACCTCAGAGTTCATCTTAGCTTAGTAAGTAGCTCACCTGGGAGCTCACCGAGCAGCTCACTACGAGCTCAACTTGAGCTCTTGAGCTCACCAAGCAGCTTCAAGTCAACTCACCTTGAGCTCACCTGAAAACTCACCTAGGAGCTCACCTTGACAGCTCATCCTTGAGAGGAGCTCACATGGGAGCTCACTTGAGATAACTCACCTTAGGAGCTCATAAAGTAGCTCATCTAAGAGCTCACCTGGGAGCTCGCCTGAGTAGCTTGACATGAGCTCACATGGGAGCTCACCTTTCTAGCTCACCTGAAAACTCACATGGGAGCTCATCTAGTAGCTCACCATGTAAGCTCACCCAAATTACATGGGAGCTTACCTAAGTAGCTCACCTTGTAGCTCACCTGAGGAGCTCACCTTACCAGCTTCACCTGGGAGCTCACTTGGTAGCTCACCCCTGGAAGCTCATCGAGTAGCTTGACTTGTAGCTCACCTGGAAGCTCACCTAATAGCTCACCTGGGACCTCTCCTTAGCTCACCCAAGCTCACCTGAGTAGCTCACCTTGAGTAAATTGACTTGAGCTCACCAAGCAAGTACTCACCTGGGAGCTCACTGGGAGCTCCTGATCAGCTCACCTGAGCTCACATGGGAGCTCAGCTCAGCCCAAGTAACTCACCTAGGAACTCACCTGGGAGCTCTTCTTGACAGCTCACCTTACCAACTCACCTTATGAGCCTTGAGCTCACCTTACCAACTCACCTAGGAGAGCTTCACCTTACTAACTCACCTTGAACTCATAGGTAGCCTCACATGTAAGCTCACTGTAGACCTCACCTTACCAACCAACAAGCTCACTTGGGAGCTCACTTGAGCAGCTCACCTAGGAGCTCAGCTGGGAGCTCAGCAAGTAGCTCCCAGGAGCTCATCGAGCAAGCTCAACTTGAGCTTACCCAAAAACTCACCTAAGAGCTCACTTGATAGCTCACCTTGCTATCTCACCTTGAGCTCACCCAGGAGCTCCCTGAGTAGCTTGACTTGAGCTCACCCAGGAGCTCATCAAGTAGCTCACCTGAAAACTCACATGGGAGCTCACCAGATAGCTCACCTTGAATAGCTCACATGGGAGCTCACCTACCAGCTCACCTTGAGCTCATATGAGTAGCTCATCTTGAGCTCACCTTGAGCTCAGTTGAGTAGCTCATCTTGAGTTCACTCAAGGAGCTCACCAAGTAGCTCACCTTGAGAGCTCACCTAAAAGCTCACCTGGGAGCTCACCTAGCAAAGCTCACCGAGTAGCTCAACTTGAGCTCATGAGTAGCTCACCTCAGAGCTATCAAGGAGCTCACAAGTAGCTGCCACTTGAGCTCATCTGGTAGCTCCCCTCAGAGTTCATCAAGTAGCTCACCAAGTAGCTCACCTGGGAGCTTGCCTAACAGCTCACCTTGGAGCTCACTGAGTAGCTCAGTCAAGTAGGATGACTTGAGCTCATTGAAGTAGCTCACCAAAGACCTCACCTGGGAGCTCACCAAGTAGCTCACCTATGAGCTCACCTAGCAACTCACCTGGGTGGTCACTGAATAGCTTCCTTGAGTAGCTCACCTGGGAAATCTTTCCTAGAGCTCACCGATCAGCTTGAGTTGAGCTCACCTGCAGGAGCTCATTGAGTAACTCACCTGGGAGCTCACCTTGGGAGCTTCACCTGGTAGCTCACCTTGCAAACTCACCTTGAGCTTGCCTTGCCTAACTCAGTCATGAGCTCGCCTTGCCAACTCATCTTGATCTCATCTGGTAGCTCACATGTAAGCTCACCTCAGAGATTTTCTCGATAAGCTCACCTTTGAGCTCACCTAGGAGCTCACCAGGAGCTCACCTAGGAGCTCACCTTGCCAGCTCACCTTGAGCTCACCCAGGAGCTCTTGCCAGCTTGATCTTGAGCTCACCCTTGGGAGCTCATCAAGAATCTCACCTCGAACTTGAGCTCACATGGGAGCTCACCTCAACAGCTCACCTTAAAACTCACATGGGAGCTCACCTATCAGCTCACCTTGAAGCTCATTGAGGAGCTCACCTTGCCAACTCACCTTGAGCTCATCTTGTAGCTCACCTTGGAGCCATCGAGTAGCTCACCAAGTAGCTCACCTGGGAGCTCACCTAACAGCTCACCTGAGAGCTCACCTATCTCACCAAGTAGCTTGACTTAGGAGCTCACTAGTGAGCTCACCAACCTAGGTTGACTTGAACCTCACTTGGGAGCTCGCTAAGTAGCTTCACTTGGGAGCTCACCTAGCAGCTTACATGGGAGCTCACCAAATAGCTCACTAAGTAGTTCACCTAGGAGCTCTTCTGGGAGCTCACCGATCAGCTTGAGTTGAGCTCACCTGGGAGCTCATCGAGTAACTCACCTAGGAACTTACCTAGGAGCTCACCTAATAGCTAGCCTTGCCAACTCACTTGAGCTCACCTTATCACCTCACCTTACCAACTCACCTTGAGCATCTGGTAGCTTGCATGTAAGCTCACCTCAGAGATTACTGAAAATCTTACCTTTGAGCTTGCCTGGGAGCTCACCGAGTAGCTCACCTAGGATCTCAGCTGGGAGCTTGGCAAGTAGCTCACCAAGGAGCTCATCAAGCAGCTTGACTTGAGATTTCCTGAAAACTCACCTGGGAGCTTACTTAAAAGCTTCACCCTTTCCAGGTCACCTTGAGCTCACCTAGGAGCTCAACAAGCAGCTCAACTTGAGCTCACCTTGGGAGCTCATCAAGCAGCTCACTCAAAAACTCACATGGGAGCTCACCTGAATAGCTTCACCCAGAAACTTGCATGGGAGCTCACCTATCAGCTCACCTTGAGCTCACCTTGAGCTCACTTGAGGAGCTCACCTTACTAACTCACCTTGAGCTCATCTTGTAGCTCACCTAGAGCTTTTTTGAGGAGCTCACCTAGCATGCCTGGGAGCTCACCTAACAGCTTGCCTGGGAGCTCACCTGAGAGTAGGTTCACTTGAGTTCACTTGTGAGCTCACCAAGCAGCTCACTTTGAGACCTCACCTTGGGAGCTCTCTTCTCACTTGGGAGCTCACCTAGGACAGCTTGCTTGGGAGCTCATCGCTCACCAAGTAGCTCACCATGGGAGCTCTTCAAGGAGCTCATCGATCAAATTGACTTGAGTACATCTAGGAGCTCAGCCAAGTAACTCATCTAGGAACTCACCTGGGAGCTCACCTGACATCTAACCATGCCAACTCAACTTGAGCTTGCCTTGCCAACTCACCTTGAGCTCACCTTTACCAGCTCTTGCCTTGAGCTAATCGGGGAGCTCACATGTAAGCTCACCTCTGTCAAAGATTGCTGACAAGCTCACCTTTGAGCTCACCTGGGAGCTCACTTAGCAGCTCACCTAGGAGCTTGGCTAGGAGCTTGACAAGTAGCTCACCCAGGAGCTCATCGAGCAGCTCAACTTGAGCTTGCCTAGAAACTCACCTGGGAGCTCACCTTGCCTTGTCAACTCACCTTGAGCTCCCCTAGGAGCTTGTCTGAGTAGCTTGACTTGAGCTCACCTGGGAGCTCATCAAGTAACTCACCTAAAAACTCACATGGGAGCACACCTTACAGCTCACTTTGAAAACTCTCATGGGAGCTCACCTATTAGCTTTCCTTGAGCTTCGCTGAGGAGCTCACCTTACCAACTCTCCCTAAGCTTTTCTGGTAGCTCACCTCAGAGTTCATCAAGTAGCTCACCTGTAGCTCTCACCTGGGAGCTCACCTAACAGCTCACCGAGTAGCTCACTAAGTAGGTTGACTTGAGCTCACTTGTGAGCTCACCGAGTAGCTCACCATAGGAGCTCACATGGGAGCTCACCAACCTCACTTGGGAGCTCACCTAGCAGCTCACCTGGGAGCTCACCAAATAACTCACTAAGTAGCTCACCTGGGAGCTCTTCTGGGAGCTCACCGATCAGCTTGAGTTGAGCTCACCGAGGAGATCATTGAGTAACTCACCTGGGAACTCACCTGGGAGCTCACCTGATAACTCATCTTGCCAACTCACCTTGAGCTCACCTTGCAACTCACCTTGAGCTCATCTAGTAGCTCACATGTAAGCTCACCTCAGAGATTACCGAACAAGCTCACCTTTGAGCTCACCTAGGAGCTCACTGAGTAGCTCACCTAGGAGCTCAGTTGGGAGCTCAGCAAGTAGCTCACCTAGGATCTCGTCGAGCAGCTCAACTTGAGCTTACCCAAAAACTTCACATGGGAGCTCACCTGATAGCTCACCAAGTAGCTCACCCAAAAATCATGGGAGCTTACCGAGCAGCTCGACTTGAGCTCACCTTGAGCTCGTTGAAGTACTCACCCAAAAACTCACATGGAGCTCACCTGGTAGCTCACCTCAGAAGTTCATCATGGGAGCTCACCTAAGTAGCTCACTTGGGAGCTCAGAGCTCATCTGGGAGCTCACCTAAGAGCTCACCTTGGGAGCTCACCTAGGTAGCTCACTGAAGTAGCTCATCAAGGAGCTCACCTAGTAGCTCACCTGGGAGCTCACTAAACAATAGCTCACCGAAGACTTGAGCTCACCTCAGCAGCTCACTGGGATCTCACTGAATAGCTCACCAAGTAGCTCACTTAGGAGCTCTTCTGGGATCTTGCTGATCAACTTGAGTTGAGTTTGTCCCAAGAGCTAAGTAACTCACCCAGGAACTCACCTAGAAGCTCGCATTACAGCTCATCTTGCCAACTTGCCTTGAGCTCACCTTACTAACTCACCTTGAGCTTGCCTTTACCAACTCACCTTGAGCTCATATGGTAGCTCACATGTAAGCTCACCTCAGAGATTACAATAAGCTCACCTTTGAGCTCACCTGGGAATCACAGCTCACCTAGGAGCTCAGCTTGGAGCTTAGCAAGTAGCTTGCCCAGGAGCTCATCAAGACAGCTCAACTTGAGCTTGCCTAGAAACTCACCTAGGAGCTCACTTGATAGCTCACCTTGCTAGCTCACCTTGAGCTCACCTAGGAGCTTGCTAAGCAGCTCAACTTGAGTTCACCCAGGAGCTCGTTAAGTATAGCTCACCCAAAAACTCACATGGGAGCTCACCTGACAGCTCACCTTGCCAACTCCCATGGGAGCTCACCTATTAGCTCACCTTGAGCTCTTGAGCTGACTAAGGAGCTCACCTTGCCAACTCACCTTGAGCTCATCTGGTAGCTCACCTCAGAGTTCATCAAGGAGCTCACCAAGTAGCTCACCTAAGAGCTCACCTAATAGCTTGCTGACTAACAGCTTGCCTAGGAGCTCACTTAGTAGCTCACCGAGTAGGTTGACTTGAGCTCACTGAGTAGCTTATCCTAGGGACCTCACCTAGGAGGTCACCAAGTAGCTTGATTGGGAGCTCTCCTAGTAGCTCACATGGGATTTCACCAAATAACTCACCAAGTAGCTCACCTGGGAGCTCTTCTGGGAGCTCACCTGATCAGCTCAGAGTTGAGCTCACTCAGGAGCTCATCGAGTAACTCACCTGGGAACACTTGGGAGGTCACCTGATAGCTCACCTTATAAACTCACCTTGAGCTCACCTTACCAACTTTCCTTGAGCTCATCTGGTAGCTCACATGTAAGCTCACCTCAGAGATTACCAATAAGCTTACTTTGAGCTCACCTGGCCAGCCCATCGAGCAGCTCACCTAGGAGCTCGACTGGGAGCTCATTAAGTAGCTCACCCAGATTTCATCGAGTAGCTCGACTTGATCTTTCCTAAAAACTCACCTAGGAGCTCACCTGACAGCTTCACCTTGCTAGCTTGCCTTGATCTCACCCAGGAGCTCACTGAGCAGCTTAACTTGAGCTCACCCGGAGCTCATTAAGCAGCTCACCAGAAAACTCACATGGGAGCTCACCTGACAGAGCTCACCTTGCCAACTCACATGGGTGCTCACCTATCAGCTTGACCTAACCTTGCCAGCTCACCTTGAGCTCCTAGGATCTCACCTTACCAACTCACCTTGAGCTCATCTGGTAGTTCACCTCAGATTTTTTCATGTAGCTCACCAAGTAGCTTACTTGGGAGCTCCCCTAACAACTCACCTGGGAGCTCACCGAGCAGCTCGTTGAGTAGGTTGACTTGAGCTCACTTGTGAGCTCAATGAGCAGCTCACCAGGGACCTCACCTAGGAGCTTGCACAAAGTAGCTCACTTGGGAGCTCACCTAATATCTTTCCTGGGAGCTCACCTAACAACTCACCTAGGAGCTCACCTGAGTAGCTCTCCAAGTAGGTTGACTTGAGCTTACTTGTGAGCTTACTGAGCAGCTTGCTAGGGACCTCAACTAGGAGCTCACAAAGTAGCTCAATTTTCAGCTCACCTAGCAGATCACCTCTCACCAAATGGCTCACCAAGTAGCTCACCTGGGAGCTCTTCTGGGAGCTCGCTGAACAACTCAAGTTGAGCTCACCTCGGGAGCTCGTCGATTAACTCACCTGGGAGCTCACCTAACAGCTTCCCTTTCAACTCGAGCTTGAGCTCACCTTGCTAACTTACCTTAAGCTCACCTTTCCAACTCACCTTGTGCTCATCTGGTAGCTCACATGTAATCTCACCTAAGATATTTCCAACAAGCTCTTGCCTTTGAGCTCACCTGGGAGCTCACCAAGAAGCTCACCTAGGAGCTCTACTGGGAGCTTGGCAAGTAGCTCAACTTGAGCCCAAGAGCTCATTCGAGCAACTCAACTTGAGCTTACTTGAAAACTCACATCAGGAGATCACCTGATAGCTTGTCTTGTAAGCTAAACTTGAGCTCACCCAGGAGCTTGCACTGAGCAGCTCGACTTGAGCTCACCTGGGAGCTCGTCAAGGCAGCTCACACAAAAACTCACATGTGAGCTCACCTTGAGCTCACTCACAGGCAGCTCACCTATCAGCTCACCTTGCTAACTCCCCTGGGAGCTCACCTTACCTCACAGCTTAGCTTGTCTTGAGCTCATCTGGTAGCTAGCATATAAGCTCATCTCAAGATTACCAAAAATCTCACCTTTGAGCTCACCTTAGAGCTCACCAAGTAGCTCACCTAGGAGCTCACCTAGGAGCTCATCAAGTAACTCACCCCAGGAGCTCGTCGAGCATCTTGACTTAAGCTTGCCCATAAGCTCACCTGGGAGCTCACCTGAGCAGCTTTCCTTTGAGCTCACCCGAGAGCTTGCGTAGAAGCTCACCGAGCTTGACTTGAACATACCTGGGAACTTGTTAAGTAGCTCACCCAAAAACTTCACATGGGAGCTCACCTATCAGCTCGCCTTGCCAAGCATGGAAGATCACCTATCAGCTCACCTTGAGCTTGCTAAGGAGCTCACCTTGCCAACTCACCTTGAGCTCATCTTATAGCTCACCTCAGAGTTCATTGAGTAGACTCACAAAGTAGCTCACCTGGGAGCTCACCTAACAGCTCACCTGGGAGCTCACCGCTCAGCTCGCTGAGTAGGTTGACTTGATTTTCCTTGTAAGCTCACCGAGTAGCTCACTAGTGACCTATCCTAGGAGCTCACCAAGTAGGTCACTTGGGAGCTCACCTAACAGCTTGCCTAAGAGCTCAATAAATATCTCACCAAGTAGCTTGCTTGGGAGCTCTTCTAAAAGCTCACCAATTAGCTTGAGTTGAGCTCACCATGGAGGTCATTGAGTAACTCACCTGCGAGCTCACCTAACAGCTTACCTTATCAAATCACCTTGTGCTCACCTTACCAACTTGCCTTGATCTTGCCTTGATAACTCACCTTAAGCTCATCTGGTAGCTCGCATATAAGCTCACCTTAGAAATTACTAACAAGCTCACCTTTGAGCTGACCTGGGAGCTCACCAAGTAGCTCACCTAGGAGCTCGACCAGGATGTCAGCAAGAACCTCACCCAGGCACTTGTCGAGTAGCTTAACTTGAGCTTGCCTAAAAACTCACCTGTGAGCTCACCTGACAGCTCACCTTGCCAGCTCACCTTGAGCTCACCTAGGAGCTTGCTGAGTAGCTTAACTTGAGCTCACCCAGGAGCTCATCAAGTAGCTCACCCAAAAAATGACATAAGAGCTCACCTGACATCTTGCCTTGCCAACTCACCTGAGCTCGGTAAGGAGCTCACCTTGCCAACCAACCTTGAGCTTGTCTAGTAGCTCACCTCAGAGTTCATCGAGAAGCTTGCTAAGTTGCTCACTTGGGAGCTTTCATAACAGCTTTCCTTTGAGCTCACCTTGAGTACCTCACCAAGTAGGTTGACTTCAATTCACTTGTGAGGTCACTGAGTAGCTCATCAGGGACCTCTCCTAGGAGCTTGCTTAGTAGCTTACCTAGGAGCTCTCCAAATAGCTCACCAAGTATCTCACCTGAGGAGCTCTTCTGGAAACTCACCCATCAGCTTGAGTTGAACTCGCCCGGGAGCTCATCAAGTAACTCACCTGGGAACTCACTTGGGAGCTCACCTAATAGCTTTCCTTGCCAACTCACCTTGATCTCACCTTGAGTTGAACTTTCCTTGAGCTCTCCTTTCCATCTCACCATGAGCTCATTTAGTAGATCACATTTAAGCTCACCTTAGAGATTACTGACAAGCTTTCTTGGGATCTCACTGAGTAGGTCACCTAGCAGCTCGACTGGGAGCTCAGAAAGTAGCTTGCTAACAGGAGCTCGTCAAGTAGCTCGACTTGAGCTTCCCTGAAAACTTGTCTAGGAGTTCACCTAATATCTCACCTTGCCAAGTTACCTTGAGCTCACCAAGGATCTCACTGAGTAGCTCAACTTGAGCTCACCCAAGATCTCCTCAAGAAGCTCACCCAAAAACTCACATGGGAGCTCACTCGATAGATTGCCTTACAAACTCACATGGGAACTCACCTATCAGCTTGCCTTACTAGATCACCTTGATCTCACTGAGGAGCTCACCTTGCTAACTCACCTTGAGCTCGTCTGGTAGTTCACCTCAGAGTTCTTCATGTAGCTCACCAAGTAGCTCATTTGGGAGCTCACCTAACAGCTTACCTAGGAGCTCACTGGACATCTCATCGAGTAGGTTAACTTGAGCTCCCTTGTGAGCTCACCAAGTAGCTCACCGGGGACCTCTCCCAGGATCTCATTAACTAGCTCACTTCGGAGGTCACCTAGTAGCTCACCAAATGGATTTCAAAGTATCTCACCTAGGATCTCTTCTTGGAGCTCACCGATTAGCTCAAGTTGAGCTTGATCAGGATCTCATTGAGTAACTTTCCTTAAGCTCACCTTGCCAAATCACCTTGAGTTCACCTTGCTAACTCACCTTGTGCTCATCTAGTAGCTCTCTTGTAAGCTCACCACAGAGATTGCTGACAAGCTCACCTTTGAGATCTCCTGGGAGCTCAATGAGTATCTCACCTAGGAGCTCAGTATGGTGCTCAGCAAGTAGCTTGCCTAGGATCTCATCAAGCTTCTTGACTTGAGCTTACCCAGAAACTCACCTAGGATCTCACCTGACAGCTCACCTTGGGCTCACCTAGGAGCTTTCTGAGTAGCTCAAATTGAGATCACCTAGTTGTTTGTCATGTAACTAACCTAAAAACTCACATGGGAGCTCACCTGATAGCTTGCCTTACCTACTCTCATGGGTGCTCACCTATTAGCTCCCCTTGCCAGCTCACCTTGACCTCATTGAGGAGATCACCCTACCAACTCAGCTTGAGCTAATCTGGTAGCTCACCTTAGAGTTCATCGAGCAGCTCATCAAGTAGCTCACCTCAGAGTTCACCAAACATCTCGCCTAGGAACTCACCGAGCAACTCACCAAGTAGGTTGACTTGAACTTCCTTGTCATCTCAATGAGTATCTCACTAGAGACGTCACCTAGGAGCTCACCAAGTAGCTCACTTGGGAGCTCACCTAGAATCTCATTAAACATATTTCCAAGTAGCTCAACTGGGATCTCTTATACGAGCTCATCGAGTAACTCACCTGGGAACTAGCTTGGGAGCTCACCTGACAGCTCGTATTACCAACTCACCTTGAGCTTCCCTTACTAACTCACATTGAGCTCACATTGTGAACTCGTCTTGAGCTCATCTGGTAGCTTGGTTGGTAGCTCAGCAAGTAGCTCACCCAGGATCTCTTCAAGCAAATTGACTTGAGCTTTACAACTCACGTTTAGCTCACCCAGGAGCTCACCGAGCAACTTGACTTGAGCTAACATAGGAGCATTGCAAGCAGCTTGCCTGAAAACTCACATGAGAGCTCACCTGATAGCTCACCTTGCTAATTCGTATTAGAGTTGACCTATCATCTCACCTTGAGCTCACTGAGGAGCTCACCTTGCCAACTTGCCTTGAGCTCATCTAATAGCTCACCTCGGAGTTTGTCGAGCAACTTGCCAAGTAGCTCACCTAGGAGCTTGCTTAACAGATCACCTAGGAGCTCACTGAGTAGGTTGACTTGAGCTTTCTTATGAGCTCACCAAGTAGCTCACTGGAGGCCTCACCTAAGAGCTCACCAAGTAGCTCACTTAGGAGCTCACCTAGTAACTTGCCTAGGAGCTCACCAAATAGTTCACCAAGTAGCTCACCTGGGATCTTTTCAGAGAGCTCACCAATCAACTTGAGTTGAGCTCACCTAGGAGCTTGTCGAGTAACTCGCAAAAGAAATCACCTAGGAGCTCACCTGACAGGTCACCTTGCCAACTCTCCTTGAGCTAGCCTTACCAACTCACCTTAAGCTCATCTTATAGCTCGCATGTAAGCTCACCTCTAAGATTACCAAAAATCTCACCTTTCAGCTCCCTGGGAGCTCACTGACTAGCTCACCTAGGAGCTTATCTGGGTGTTTGGAAAGCAGGTCACCTATGAGCTTGTCAAGAATCTCAACTTGAGCTTACCCAAAACCTTACCTAGGAGCTCACCTGATAGCTTGCCTTGATAGTTCAACTTGAGCTTATCCAGGAGCTTGCCGAGCATCTCGACTTGAGCTCACCTAGGAGCTCATCAAGTAGCTCACTTGGAAACTCACATGAGAGCTCACCTTGCCAACTCACCTTAAGCTTGTCTCTTAGCTAGCCTCAGAGTTTGTCGAGTAGCTCAATAAGTAGCTTATATGTGAGCTTAGTGAGTATCTCACTAAGTAGGTTAACTTGAGCTCACTTATGAACACATTTTTGAGCTTACCGAGTAGCTTGCCAGGGACCTTGCCTGGGAGCTCACCAACTAGCTCACTTGGGAGCTCACCCAACAGCTTGCCTACAAGTTGGCTGAATAGCTTGCTAAGTAGCTCACCTTGGATGTCTTCTAGGAGCTCACCATGTAGACACAAAATTCGTGTCATACGACCCCTTGTGACCCGCATCCCATTTCGCAACCTAACCTCATTACCTAAACTTTACACAATTATTTATTAATTACCTTGTAATTGATAAATCCACATCACCTTACCCACCACTTCACTTTGCCACCTCATCATGACCTAGCCCTAACCCTAAACTAACCTAATTAAGACCCATGACTTGGTCTAGAATCACATCCATAACTAATGCCTCCTTACTCGCACCCAAAGCCGACCTTCTAGCCACTTGACCAATCTTGTAACTGATCTCTTAGGAGAAAAGCAGGGAAGGTGGGCTATTTTACTAAAAATAGCCTACCTTTTCCTTACCGATGCCGGTTCCTACTCGACCGCCGTTGGTTACGCAACCGCCATCGGTTCCCTGTAAATGGGCTCCCCAAACCAAAACAACGGATCAGAATTTCATTTTGGAGATCAGTCAAAGGATTTCTGGATCAACAGAGAGCATTGCGAGCAAGGAACAAAGTCCAGATCTTCACTTGACAGAGCAGAGACGAGTAAAGAAACCAGAAGTGTTTACAACCAAGGAGATCAACTTGCATCTTGGTCAAAACCAGTAAGTCACATCTTGCATGTCCTTTGTTATAACATTGCTTATGCTTCTTGAATCTCAGTCCTCCTAAATCTGTTTCTGAATCCACTACCCAACGTGCCATTGCATCTAACTGTCATTCTTTTGCTTCTAATCATCCCATTTCCTAATACCATCCAAAAACCAGCCATTAAAAACACCATAGCTACCAAGAAGATCCTAGAACCCACCGGTGTCGGTTATTAGTAACCGGCATCGATTCCTCTGATCAAAACCAGAAAACCAGCCTTTCCCCCTACCCAGTTTAACGAAACAATTTAATTGATATTTTGTAAGTATTTTGTGTTAATTCATATTAGCAGGGGAACTAACCACCTTCGAAAGGAAGTTTTATATTTCCTAGGCCCAAGGTAGTTTCCTCATTTATTGTTTAATCAAAATCTTGTGGTCTTGTGTTCTTATTTGCAGGTAGTCCTTCCAAGACAAAAAGGAGTTCTCCACAGTCAGCCTGATCTTTCTCTACGGTACACGCACACCATCTAGACATTCAATAGGTATTCCTCCTAACCCTAACCTCATCTGTTTCTAAAAGGAATGAAAGGATAGAAGCAACTCTATTCCCAAAAGCCGAAACATTCCGAGTGAAACATTTTGGCATGCCCGGTGGGACAGCAGTACCCCCAATAATGACGACCCATCTTCTTTGCCCCTTCTTTATCCATAGACCCTGAATCCATCCCTCCTAACTTTTTTTTTTCATAAATGCTATCTTCATAGGTCCTCTCACTTATCAACGCGATAATGACGACCCATCTTCTTTGCCCCTTCTTTATCCAGACATGATCGAAGAGGATTCGCCTTTGATTGATGTTGTTGAATGCCAGGATGATGACTCCATCCTCACTTACCTTGGCGCGGATGATTCTTATATTCAACGAGCCTTACCATCTGAAACCCAAACTATGCTGAATGAATCTACCATAGAAATCAATATCCACACGGAGGAGGATCCTCACATTGTGAAGATTGGAAAATCCCTTAACACATCAGAACAAGCCACCTTTACTACCTTTCTCCGTGCTTGCAACCAAGATTTCGCATGGTCTTACGCTGACATGCCAGGAATTGATCCTACCATCGCTGTCCATAACATCACCCTAAACCCCGATTCCAAACCAGTCAAACAGAAATTGAGAAAAATACATCCACGGATTGCTCTCTTGGTCAAAGAGGAGCTCCAACGACTCCTTTCTATTTCCTTCATCTTGCCTATTGACTATCCTCAATGGATTTCTAACATCGTACCTATCACTAAAGCGACAGGGGGACTTCGGATATGCATAGATTTCCGAGATCTTAACCTCGCTTGCCCTAAGGATGACTTCCCCTTACCTAGCATTAACCAACTTGTTGATCTAACTGTAGGTCATGAGATGCTCTCTCTCATGGATGGCTTTTTAGGATACAACCAAATTTTGGTTGCCCCTGCCGATCAACACAAAACTTCCTTCATAACTCCTTGGGGAACCTTCTGTTATCGTGTCATGCCATTTGGCCTTAAGAATGCTAGTGCTACCTATCAGCGGGCTATGACCTACATTTTTCATGACATTATGCACACTATCCTTGAAGACTATGTCGACGATCTTCTCGGCAAGTCTAAACATCGTAGTGAACATCTCAATGTTTTAACCATTATTTTTGATCGCCTGTTACAATATTCTGTCCGCCTTCAACCGAAGAAATGTGTCTTTGGTGTTCTTTCGGGAAAACTTCTTGGCTTTATCGTCTCTTTGCGTGGCATTTAGGTCGATCCATCTAAAGTCAAAGCTATCCTAGAAATTCCCCCACCCAAAAATCTGAAACAATTACGTAGTTTACAAGGTAAGCTTCAATCTATCCGATGTTTCATCTCCCAACTCTCGGATCGGTGTCAACCTTTCCATCACCTCCTTAAAAAGGATATTGCATTCCAATGGAGTGAAGAATGTCACCAAGCCTTTGAAGCTCTCAAATCCTATCTCTTGCAGCCACCCGTGCTTATCCCACCCCAAGACGACCACCCTTTCTACCTTTACCTTTCCGCCACTGACCACGCTGTAGGAGCCATGCTTGCACATCGTGACTCTGAGAATCGCGAACAAGCCGTTTATTATATAAGTCGTACTTTGGTGGACTATGAGACTAGGTACACCTCGACCTTGAGTTTGTCCACCAAAAATCAATCAAAGGACAAACCATCGCAGACCAACTTGTAGAAGCTCCTTTACCTGGGGAACAATTTACCAATTTCACATTTCCCGACGAACTCATCACTACTCTTTCCCTCACGGAGGAGTCGTACCTAATGACCCTCTTCTTCGATGGATCTAAATGCCAGCATGGCAGAGGAGCCGGCATTGTTCTCATTCCTCTCAACGCTAAACCTATGCCTCTTTCATTCCGACTTGTTTTCCCTTGCACTAATAATACAGCGGAATACGAGGCCCTTGTTCTGGGTCTCCAAGTTGCGTTACACTTAGGTATCAAATCTATCAACATTTTTGGTGACTCTCAATTGGTAGTCAATCAAGTTATGGGCGTCTACCAATGCAAAAACGAGGAACTTCAAAATTACAAACACTACATGGATTCACTTCTAGCCTTATTTACCCACTATTCTATACAAACCATTCCCCGCTCCACTAACAAATTTGCGGATACTATGGCTTTCTTAGCCTCGAAAATTCCCGCCACGCCAACTGACTCTGAATTATTCGTCATGGTCCAACAACTTTTTACCTCATCCTATTCAACCCCGGTAGTTTGTATGATAAATACTGTGTCTACTAATTCACAGGATACCTGGTACCACCAATTTCATGACTACCTTACAATCTCTGTCCTCCCACCTGACCTTACTAGTAATGGCAAACGTGCTTTTCTTAAAAGTGTTTCGCGTTATGTTGTCATGGGGGGACTCCTCTATAAACGTGGCTTTGATGGCATCCTCCTTCGCTGTCTAACTGGTGTGGAGGCCACTCATACCATCCAATAGGTCCATGACGGTATTTGTGGTGGACATTTTAGCGGCCTTGCCATGGCCAAACGAATCCTTCGCCTTGGTTATTATTGGCCTACTCTCAATAACGACTGCTATGAATATGTTAAGCATTGTGTTATGTGTCAGCAACATGCCAACCTTCAACATACTCCTAGCCACCCGCTCCAGATTGCTCGAGATCTTTGGCCCTTCTCACAATGGGGTTTAGACCTTATTGGTGAGATTCACCCAACCTCTTCACAACTTCACCGTTGGATAATCACAGTGACCGAATATTACACAAAATGGGTGGAGGCTATTCCACTCATTTCAATCAAAAAATAAAAAATTGTCGAGTTCATTAACCACCACATTATCTGTCGTTTTGGTGTTCCTCATCGCCTGATAACCAATAATGGAAAATCTTTCAAAAACAAGTTGTTGCAAGACCTGTGTGACAACTTTGGTATCAAACTTAGTTTCTCATCACCTTACTATCCACAAGCCAATGGGCAAGCCGAGTCCTCTAATAAAACACTAACCAAAATCCTCGTGAAAGTTGTCAATGAATCCGGAATAAATTGGCACGATCACATTCCCTTTCCCCTTTGGGCTTATCGTACTAGCATTCGTACCTATACTAATGCCACAACTTTTTCTTTGGTATACGGTACCGAGGCTATTTTTCCTCTCGAAATACAAATACCCTCCCTTAGAATATCTCTTCAGGATATTCTCACCAATGATGATTTCCACCAAGAGCGGTTAGCCCAATTGGAGCTTCTTGACGAACGCCGTCTTACAGCTCTTGATCACCTTCAAATCTATCAAAAACGCATTAAACGTGCTTATGATAAGTGACTTCATGAGCATACCTTTAAGGTTGATGATCTTGTTCTCAAAGAGAATCAACATGTAACCAAACTAGAAAAGAGCAAACGTGGAAAATTTGCTCCCAATTGGATTGGGCCTTATATAATCACTCATACCTATGGATCTGGTACTTATCATTTAGCTTCGCTTAATGGTAAACCTGAGCCTGAACCCCTTAATGCCTTGTACCTTCGACCATTCTACTGTTGAAATTAGTGTTATATCACTTCTTATCTACCTGCCGCTCGTCCCTTGAGCTCACTTACCACTACATACACTCTGTTTCCTACACTTCATAATAACAATCAAGCTCACATAGTTTGATCCTCACCTCCCCTTGATGATGCCTTCCCCTTTTTTAGTCTAGTCCATGACTTCAAAATATTAAAATAAGCTGTATTCTTATGGGATTTTCTTGAGTCAAACTTCCTACTAAACTAGATGCTTCACGCCAAATGAACATCTAGTCATCTAAATTAAATATAGACTGCTCCCTCGAAGGACAGCTATATGCCAAACTATTGCTGCTATTATATATAGACTACTCCCCCGAAGGACAGCTATGCACTAAAATCATATCTGCTACCATAAATAGACTGCTCCCTCGAAGGACAGCTATACACAGTCAGCCTTTATCAGAAGCTTCTCGCATTGATCAGCTTCGTGAAGACCTCAAGAATAATACAATCAATATCCCTTGTAGACTTCCCGCATCGATCAGTCTACATTCAATAAAAGAAAAGCCTCATTCAAAAGGACTTTTGAGTCATGGACTTGTCTATTTAGGGTAGGTTCTCTTTCGTCAGAACACTCACTTAGTAATAAGTTCTCTGTACCTCAGCTATACCATCCACCTCACCTCACCATTTGTTTCAACTCAAGGGATGTAATGTACGCTCGATATATTGTGATCACACAACTCTTTTCACCTATTGACTTCTCATCTATGCACGGTACCTAGGGCTCCAAGCTTGTTCTACGTGGTGTGGTTTATTTATCTCTCTCCATCTACAGAGCACTCTTTCTGCTTTACCTCGCATCTAGGATTGTGTGTTGACCTTAATCAGGACCCGATTCCCTACTGCTTGGGTAGGCTAACGTTCGCTTCCCTCATACCTTTTACAGCATCACCAATTCATTACCAACACCATCCACCTTACCTTTACTAATCTTAATATTTTTACCAACCAATCAATTACCTAAGCCGTACCCAATTGCCTGAATTCACCTCTCCCTGATCCTAAGGGAGAACTACATCAGTTTGAGGCCCCTCCTTGCTTTGTGCAATGGGCTATGTAGGCAGCACTTTGGAGACATGGGGTCTCCCAAGGTTAGCTCGACCATCCCCTACCATAACCTATCTTGTGTGGTGAATATAAATATTTTTGTGTATTTCTATTTAATCACAGTCCTCTTTATCCTTTTTCAAAACACCGAAAATAAAAACACAAACAATCTTATTATTATCGTAACTCAAATCAACATACATATTCAGTTTTATTTAGATGTTAAACAAATACATCTTCTCTATCATCGACACGCAGGTCGGCATCCTTATTTATTCTTATACCTTGCTAACATTTACTCAGACCCTCACGCCTCATCCCAAACTAGGTGATGATCGTGATCGTCGACCCCTCTCGTCGGGCCTTTCTATCCTCAAAAGGTACCACGGCTATTGGTACCGCCCACTGATCTTCCAATCTCTCCTGTAACATATGAATACGCCCTCTCGCATGGAGGACTCTAGCCTCTAGTCTCCCCACCCGTGACTCCGCAACCACTAACAATCCTCTTGTCTCATTCACCTGCGTTTGGAGCTGCTGAACCAAATGCTGTAGATGATCCCTCTCTGCTGTAATCACCGCTATGTCAGGGAACTCACGTACACCTCGCAGTTCTGCTACCCACCATAATCTATAGGCCTCTGTCGTTCCCGCATCCATTACCCTATGATCGGCTGCTACCTCTTCAGGCCCTTCTGGAGGTGTTGGCCGGGGAGGTGAGAATGCTGCCTCGGCGTCGATCCTCATATATGGTCTATAAGCCAGGGGTATATCCTGCACAAATCCAAATTGTCACCACACACGATCTATAGGAATCCTCTCATACTCACCCGGCATGTGCCCTGCGATCCACCTCAATCACTCTACACCCCTCAACTCCTCAGCTATGTTCTCTGTTACCATATAGTTTCCGTATGGCCTCCAACAGATATCCGTAACCGTCACTCTCTCCCATACCTGCCTGTAATACTCAATATCACCCGTCACGGCCTGGGATCTGGCCTCTTGTTCTGTCTGGACCCATCGTCTGAATCCCAACCTCTGCACTCCGGTTTCTCCCGACTGGATGGGTCAGCCTATTGGTCGCACACAAACAATGTGATCATAGGCCCAAAAGTGTAATAAGTATGAAGTATCCAGTGTCGTCCTGTGATTTCGCCTATAAGCCCATAAACCCCTGTATAGCTCCGCCAAATATGCAGGTGCCCATGCAAAAGTCACGTTCCTTTCTATCATCTCCCAAACAACACACATCAATGCCTTTGGAAATATTCCCCCTTCCGCCCTCGGTAACGCATAATACCCTACCGCTATCATTAATATCACTGCTAACCTTGTCTCCTCAGGGTGTGCTGCATACATTACCCCATATGTAAAAGATAAACCTCGCTGTGTCAAATCTCGTGCGTATGGACCAAATACTACTGTTATCGCTCCCCGTGCCATGCTAGGTAGTGCCTGATATACTGGTTCCCCTGTAATAGGGAGTCTCAAAATCTGAAACACATCTTCCAATGTTATTGTCATCTCCCCTATTGGCAGATAAAAGGTATTTGTCTCAGGATTCCATCTCTCAATCAATGCCTGCAACATAGCATTATTACGTGCGATTCGTGAATAATAGCGGATTCCACTTAACCCCAAACGATTTATCAATGTCCATTCAGCTGGTATTACATCTGCTCGGATTCGTGACAACAGCGCTGGCACACTATCATTCATCCTCAATCCTGCCTCTGCCTGCATACACCAAAACAACAAACAACCATTCAATCCGTCAGGGTTTTTCAAACATTCTGGAAATTCCTCTAGTAATCGGTATCGGTTATACATAACCGATATTGGTTGAGTAACCGATACCGGTTCTTTCTAACCACTACCAGTCACTGTCAATTACATACATCTTGCCTAAAACAACCACCTACAATAATAAATTGCTCGTTTATTCCTCTCTGTATATACAGACATACCCAAAACCCTTGATTATCTACCACGTAACACTCACCTCATTTATAACTCTTGTTATCATCTTTTCTTTCTCATATCTACCCACATACTCTCCCCCATCTTATTCACAAAACATGCAAAAATCAGATCACAATCAAAACGTTTACCTCTTGGGTTGCAGTGGCTTGAGGTGGCCCTTGTCTTCCCTCTTGTCCCTGCCTGCTGGATGCTTCTCCTCGTTCTGCCATGATCACCACCCTTTTCAAATTCACCTTTCTACTTTCTGAATCTCATATTGCATTCACCTTCCCAGTCTCTTTTCTTATCACCCAAATCTCTCATGCAATTTCCTGTCTCTTTTCTCCTTATCACTCAAATCTCTCATGCAAATATCTGTCTCAGTTGTCAAAAGCGTCGCGTTCGTGTATTTAACCTCTTGCATGGCTCTAAAATTAAAACTTAAGTTGCCACCCTAGCTTTTCTATTTTTAGAAAAGCTCATACCTAAATAACCGGTATCGGTTACTTAACCGATATCGGTCTATCAGATACCGATATCGGTTCCTTAACCGATATCAGTTACACACCTATCTTTTCTCAACAACGTTCTTTTCTTCATTTCTCACCTAAATTTTTGTCGCGCCCGCCTCTTTTCCTGCATAAACAACACAATTTACCACATTGTTCATCCACCACATATAGCATTACACTTTCATTAACATCATTTATTTATACAAATACACAAACCATCAACTACGGATATCAAGCAACTATCAATCTATACATCATTTAGATCCAACTCATCAGTTACATATATCAAAATGCCACAAAACCAACAATTCATCACATAACCTGTATTTCATATATATGTGCAAAAACAAAAACATCAACATCATCCATCTATCAACATGTCAACTAAAACTTATCATACATTATATATTACTAACCATTAACAAAATATTTAAACACATTTTGAACACTGCATGTGGATCAAAACATCATCTCTATCTATATATACAAATTTTCAAATATACAATGTGCCCTGCATCGGGGCCTCTATGATCTCATCATACAACTAAGCCGGCACACAGGCCGCAATAACTATCCAAAATCTCGACTCAACTCGCAGGCCGGTCCCTCATATCAAAAATATACTCAGCTCGCAGGCCGGTATCAAATATACAACCCGTACTCGACTCGCAGGCCGATATATAATGAATAAATGAATCCATACATGAATAAATGATGGCACGCAGGCCTTTATCAACACAACCGGTTCACAGACCGGTGCCCATGTCCCTATACAAAAACTATGTGGGGATCCCTCAGCTCTCCCCACCGCCCTCGGCACCTCTCCCTACTAGTCCCTATGGCGCCTCTCGCCTCCTGCCTGTAACAGACATGCTGGCTGTGGCTGCCACCTCCCTGCGATCTCTTACTACGTGAGGTATCCACCGTGTGCCGCATATGGCTGATACTCAGCTCTGGTACTATCAGAAACATCCTGGATATTACCGGGCCTCCCGCTCTCGCCTCCATGTATCTATCACGTGCCAATGTCGGGTACTTTGGCTGGTCCCCGACTCTACTGTAGTACCCCTGTGACTGTGGCTGGTGGTGCCTTGTGGTGTGTGTCGCTGCTGGCAGTGGTATCTGTACTGCTGACTGGGCTGTGGCTGTGCTGCTGATGGTAATTGATGCCGTGACTGCTAACTGCACTGGTTGTGCTGCTGTGGGTACTGTGCCGTCTGTGCCTTGTACTTGCAACCTGGGATATGCCTAGGTGTGGTAACTGCCTATGCCGTGCCTAAGCCTGGGCTAGCTGCCCTGTAAGACCCCTATCTGTGCCTGCGCGAGCGCAAGCGCCACTGTGTTGTAATAACTGCCACCTGGCCCCTGAGCTTGATCTTCTCCTGCCTCACAGCTTGCCAAGTCTGCTGTGCGGGCTGTGATACCTCGCCGCTCTCTGAACAGCCCAACAAAACCTGTATGCTCCCGTGCACCCAGCCATCATCTACGCATCATCTGCTGGCCTCTCTGCAACCCAAATCGGGATCCAAGGGCTGTTGGTTGCAGGCAGTGGGGCCTCTACATCAGCCCTCCTATAATAAGGAACGGGAGGTGGCTCGTCCTGTCACAGCCCCATTGCCGCGTACCCTCTCCAGGGGGTTCCGCTCGTACTCTCCTTGGCCTCCGTCCTCTATCCAGAATGTGTACTGGATTAGGCGACCAAATGTAAGCGGGCTCATGCTGCCAGGATGGTGACCCTCTGTAGGGTTCCCATATCAATGTCTACTGCTGTAGGCCCTCTAGCAAAATGTCATAGTATGCCACACCCGGACCTGCCCATAACTGCTCGGGGCGGGCCCTAGGACCCCAACACCGCTGGAAAGCCTAATCGGTATATGACCTGTGGCCCTGGCTGCTGGGGTAACCCTACTAGCCTGATGCATACGATGTGCTCGTATGCCCAACAATGCAAAAAAAATGGTAGAACAAATACCAATCACCTCCTCCGGCGATAGCCCCATAGCTCCCTGTATAATTGCACCAGATATACTGGTGCCCAGGCGTAACAGGTGTGCTCCTTCCACCATCTCACAGCAGTACCCCCATCAATGCTCGTGGGAAGTGGCCTCCCTCTGAGTCTGGGAGGGCGAAGCAGGTGATCCCAACCATCATCAACACAGCTAGTCGTGTCTTGTGTCGATGCGCACGGTACATGTCACCGTACCCGATACTCGCACTATGGTAGGTCAGTAGCGCGGCTGCTGCATCCCCCAAAAAACCTGCAGTATGTTGTCCCATCAACAGTCTCTAAATCTACCTGGAAGACTACCTCTCCCTCGATAGGTAACCGAAGGATGCGATACACATCCTCCAATGTGACGGTCATCTCCCCAGTCGGGAGATGGAACACATTGGTCGCCGGATCCCATACTCTCGATGAGGGCGACCATCAGGCTGTGATCTCTCTCTAGCGATCTGTACCTCTAGACTCCGCTGTGTCCCACCTCACTGCATGATGGCCCAATGAGCCGCAGATACGTGTGGCCTCATCCGCACCAACAGTGGGGGCATCCTATCCCGCATCATCACTGCTGACGTGCCCTGCAAAAACAACCCACATCCTTAGACCTAATCTTTATTAAAACATCTACTTTTCTCTAAACACCCCTTTTTATCCCCCCACCCTTACACCAAACCCTTCTCCCACCTCCAACTCAAACCCAACCCCAACACAAAACCAACTCCCACATAAAAACCCCCAACCCAACACCCACACCGACCCACAACCCAACCCAAAAAACCAAAAACCCAACCGTGCACCAAACCCTTCTCCCACCTCCAACTCAACCCAACCCAACCCTACACCAAACCCTTCTCCACTCCCAACCAACACCCACCCACAACCCACCCAAAAACCCAAACAACCAACCCAAACCAACCCCCACTCCCACCCACAACCCAAACCCCCCACCCAACCTTACACCAAACCCTTCTCCCACCTCCAACTCAAACCCAACCCCAACACAAAACCAACCCCAACACAAAACCAACTCCCACATAAAAACCCCCAACCCAACACCCACACCAACCCGTAACCCAACCCAAAAACTCACAACCCAACCCCACCCAAAAAACCCAAAACCTAACCCCACACTAACCCTTCTCCACCCCTAACCCAACCCCCACACCGCCCCGCAACCCAACCCAAGAAGACCCAAAACCCAACCCCAACCCAAAAACCCAAAAACCTAACCCCACACCTAACCATTCTCCACCCCTAACCCAACCCCCACTCCCACCCACAACCCAACCCAACAACCCAAAACAACCAACCCAACCCCACACCGACCCCTACCAACCAAAACAACCAACCCCAACCCACTGCCCACCCCACTTCCCACCCACAACCCAAAACAACCACCCAACCCCACACCCACCCCAACCCAACCCAATCCCTACATAAACCCACAAACCGACGCCAGCCGATACATGACCGATGTCGGTCACCAATACCCTCCCTTTCCCTAAAATTGTGCGACCGATACCGATCGCTTAGTGACCGACATCGATCACTGTCCTCTCCCAGAGCCGAACCCCCGCACGGCCCCCAAAACCCATTTTTTAACCTATTTCTACCCATCTACCCACCCAAAAACCCTAAAAACTTACCCACCTACCCACCTTATCCTATCTAACCTATCTACCCTCTCCCTTTCTCAAATCATTTCCATTTTCTCATTATTTCCTAAAAAGGTTAATTCCTACCCAAACCCCAAATTTTAGCATAATACAACCAAATCAACCAAATTAAAGATGTTTCAAATCTACCCGAACGATGACATTCATCGTGGTGGGATGGGTGGTGGCGGTCCAGCTGGTCCAGCCCTCCAGCTCCTCCTGACTGTCCATGCGCTATCCTGATTGCTGGGCGCGTCCCTAGCCAATCAACTGCTGCCTCCTCCTTAATCGGCCCAATCAACTCTCCCGCCAATACAATAGCTCACCTCCCCTCAATCAGCCTTATCCAAGTCTCCACGTCATACAAGTAGATTTGGATTACAATAACAAAAGTGACAATGACAAGCCAATTTTTCTTTTTATAGGTTTTTCACTTTCAACCAATACGGTGTCATTTTGCCCTAAGGAACTGGTATTCGGTCCCTTAACCGATATCAGTCATGCAGAAGCGACATCGGTTCGCTACCAAACTTTCACCCCATTCTTTGCCTTATTTTACTACTGGCCTCTTTTCACCAATTATCGGCCTCTATCCACTTTGCTGCACAACATTTGTTCACTTGTCCTCCTGGACCTAAAGGCTCAAACCTACCATTCGGCCTGACTAAGGCCTCAACTTACCATTGGGCCCGAACCAAGCCTCGCACCTCCCTAAACTATTTGGCCCGACCCAAGGCCTCAAACTACCATTCGGCCCAACCTAAGGCCTCAACATACTAATTGGCCCGACCCAAGGCCTCGCCCTAACCTATTTGGCCCGACCCAAGGCCTCAGCCCTAACCTATTTGGCCCGACCCAAGGCTCAACATACCATTCGGCCCGAACCTAAGGCCTCAACTACAATTGGCCTGACCCAAAGGCCATCGCCCAAACCAGCGACACGGATCGTGGACTCGAACCCAAGGCCTAAACCTACCATTCGGGCCCGACCTAAGGCCTCAACCTAACCATTCCGGCCTACCTAGAGGCCTCACCCTTACCAATTGCCCGACCCAAGGCCTCGCCTAAACCTATTGGCCCGAACCAAGGCCTCACCTACCATTCGGCCCAACCTAATGCCTCAACCACTAATTGGCCCGACCAAGGCTCCCCTAACCTATTTGGCCCGCCCAAGGCCTCGCCCTAACCGTTTGGCCCGACCCAAGGCCTCAACCTACCATTCGGCCCGACCTGAAGGCCTCACCCTACCAATTGGCCTGACCCAATGCCTCGCCCTACCTATTTGGCCGACCCCATAGGCCTCACCTACCATACGGCCCTACCTAAGGCCTCAACCTACCAATTTGGGCCCGACCCAAGGCCTCCGCCCTAAGAACGTATTGGCCCTGACCTAATGCCTCGCCCTAACTATTTGGCCCGATCCAAGCCTGCATCCCGCCCTAAAAATTGGCCTCAACCCAGGCCTCAACCTGACCTATTTGGCCCGACCAAGGCTCGCCCTACCTATTCGGCCCAACCCAAGGCATCAACCTACCTATCCGCCTGACCCAAGGCCTCAACCTACCAATCTAACCTGACCCGGGCCACCGCCAAACCACTGGCCTGACCCAAGGCGTATCACTTCAATACCATAACCACATCAATGTTTTATTTTATCCATCCATCATGTACCTTTGTTCAACGAGACTCACCTGTTCGTGTTTTAGCATGATTTAGGGTCCTTGACTTGATTTGTTGACCAACTTTGCCTAGACCTAGACCGTGACGTTTATCTCAACCAAACCAACCATTTGGTACTTCCGAACATGCCTAAATATTCCTGTACCTCACCTGTTATATACCCTGGAGCTACTTCCTATGCCTTGGATACCAGGATTATATCACCCTTGTTTGGATAAACTATCGACCTTTACCTAAACATTGCTGGTTTACTTGTCAAATCATGTACCTCGTCATATTATTGCATTTCAACATGTGTCTACTTCCTTGGACCTACCCCACCACCTTACCATCCTCTCTACAACATATACCCTTTATCAACCCTATCCCTGATTTCTCGTTCACTCAATCTATGATAGATTTGAGGGGGATTACCTATATCCTTAACATGAGAAACCACTTCATATTATTTTCCGCGCAGATTTACAGAACAAGCTACACGACAATAAGGGGCTAATGTAGACACTAAATTCATGTCATACGACCCCTTGTGACCCGCATCCCATTTCGCAACCTAACCTCATTACCTAAACTTTACACAATTATTTATTAATTACCTTATAATTTATAAATCCACATCACCTTACCCACCACCTCACTTTACCACCTCATCATGACCTAGCCCTAATGCTAAACTAACCTAATTAAGACCCATGAATTGGTCTAGAATCACATCCATAACTAATGCCTCCTTACTCGTACCCAAAGCCGACCTTCTAGCCACTTGACCAATCCCGCAACTGATCTCTCGGGAGAAAAGCAGGGAAGGTGGGCTATTTTAGTAAAAATAGCCTACTTTTTCCTTACTGATGCCGGTTCCTACTCGACCTCCGTTGGTTACGCAACCACCATCGGTTCCCTATAAATGGGCTCCCCAAACCAAAACAACGGATCGGAATTTCATTTTGGAGATGAGTCAAAGGATTTCTGGATCAACAGAGAGCATTGCGAGTGAGGAACAGAGTCCAGATCTTCACTTGACAGAGTAGAGACGAGTAAAGAAACCAGAAGTGTTTACAACCAAGGAGATCAACTTGCATCTTGGTCAAAACCAGTAAGTCACATCTTGCATGTCCTTTGTTATAACATTGCTTATGCTTCTTGAATCTCAGTCCTCCTAAATCTGTTTCTGAATCCACTACCCAACGTGCCATTGCATCTAAACTGTCATTCTTTTGCTTCTAATCATCCCATTCCTAATACCATCCAAAAACCAGCCATTACAAACACCATAGCTACCAAGAAGGATCCTAGAACCCACTGGTATCGGTTATCAGTAACCGCATCGGTTATCAGTAACCGGCATCGGTTCCTTTGATCAAAACCAGAAAACCAGCCTTTCCCCCTACCCAGTTTAACGAAACAATTTAATTGATATTTTGCAAGTCTTTTGTGTTAATTCATATTAGCAGGGGAACTGACCACCTTCGAAAGGAAGTTTTATATTTCCTGGGCCCAAGGCAGTTTCCTCATTTATTGTTTAATCAAAATCTTGTGGTCTTGTGTTCTTATTTGCAGGTAGTCCTTCCAAGACAAAAAGGAGTTCTTCGCAGTCAGCCTGATCTTTTTCTACGGTACGCGCACACCATCTCGACATTCAACAGGTATTCCTCCTAACCCTAACCTCATCTGTTTCTAAAAGGAATGAAAGGATAGAAGCAACTCTATTCCCAGAAGCCGAAACATTCTGAGTGAAACACACCAATCATCTCAAGTTGAGCTCACCCAAGATATCTTCGAGTAACTCACCTAGAAAATCACCAAGCAGCTCACCTAGGAGGTCAACTGGGAACTCAAAAAATAGCTATCCTAGGATATCGCATGGGAACTCACTTGATAGCTCACTTTTCCAGCTCACATTGAGCTCACCCAGGAGCTTTCTGAGAAGCTCGTCTTGAGCTCACTTTAGAGCTTTTTAAGTATCTCACCTAAAAACTTACATGGGAAATCACCTAACTCACCCAGAAACTTGCATGGGATCTCACCTATCAGCTCTTATTACCAGCTCACCTTGATCTCGCTAAGGAGTTCACCTTGCCAACTCACCTTGAGCTAATCTAGTAGCTCACCTCAGAGTTCATCGAGTAGCTCACCAAGTAGCTCACATGGGAGCTCACCTAACAGCTCACCTGGGAGCTCACCGAACAACTCACCGAGTAGGTTAACTTGAGTTCACTTGTGATCTCATCGAGTAGCTTGCTAAGGACCTCACTTGGGAGCTTACTTAGCAACTCACCTAACAACTCACCAGGGATCTAATTGAACAGCTCACCAAGTAGCTCACCTGGGAGCTCTTATAGGATCTTGCTGATCAGCTTGAGTTGAGTTCACCTAGGATCTCTTCAAGTAACTCACCTAAGAACCCACCTGGGAGATTGCATTACAATTCAACTTACCAACTCACCTTGAGATCACCTTACTATCTCACATTGATCTCACCTTGCTAACTCACCTTGAGCTCATATGGTAGCTTGCAAGTAAGCTCACCTCAAAGATTACCAACAAGATCACCTTTGAGCTCACCTGGGAGCTCACCGAGTAGGTCACCTAGGAGCTCAGTTAGGAGCTCAGTAAGCAGATTTCCCAAGATATTTTTGAGAATCTCGACTTGAGCTTGCCCAAAAAATCACTTGGCAGGTCACTTGATAGCTCACCTTTCCAGCTCGCCTTGAGCTTACCCAAGAGCTCACCGAGTAGCTCGACTTGAGTTCACCCCAGAGCTCATCAAGTAACTCACCTGAAAAATTACATGGGAGCTCACCTTACAACTCACCTTGCCAACTCACATGGAATCTCACCTATCATCTCACCTTGTCATCTCACCTTGAGATTGCTGAGGAGCTCACCTTGCCAACTCAACTTGAGTTCATCTGGTAGCTCGCCTCGAAGTTCATCGAGGAGCTCACCAGGTAGGTCACTGGGGAGCTCACCTAACAGCTTAACAGGGAGCTCACCGAGAAGCTCACTAAGTAGGTTGAATTGAGCTCACCGAGAAGATCACTAGGGACCTCACCTAGGAGGTTTCCGAGTAGCTCAGTTGAGAGCTCTCCTAGTAGCTCACCTGGTATCCCACCAAACAACTCACCAAGTATCTCACCTAGGATCTCTTCTGGGAGCTTTCTGATCAGATCAAGTTGAGCTTGCTTGGGAGCTCATTGAGTAACTCACCTAGAAACTCACTTAGGAGGTCACCTGGAAGCTCACCGTGCTAATAACCTTAAATTTGAGCTCACCTGGTAACTCACCAAGTTGCTCACCTAGGAGCTCAACTAGGAACTTAGTAAGCAGCTCACCTAGAAGTTTGTCAAGTAGCTCGAGTTGAACTTTCTGGGAAACTTTCCTAGGAGCTCACATGACAGCTCACCCTGCCAGCTCACCTTGAGCTCACCTAGGAGCTCACTGAGTAGCTGGAATTGAGCTTTTTGGGGTGCTCGTCAAGTAGCTCACTAGAAAACTCACATGGGAGCTCACATGGGTGATTTTCTATCAGCTCACCTTGAGCTAGCTGAGGTGCCCACACTCACAAGAGCTATTCTTCTCCATGACGTCAACAACAAGGCTTTCCCAACAATCTCCCTAACTTCCACAGGCTCAAAAATAGCTGTGGCTACTCCAAAGAACAACAATAATAACTAGAATAATAGAAAGTTTGAAATAACCATGAAAGAAATGCAGAGCAAAAATCCAAAACCCGAATGAACATAATAACCACAAAAATTTCCTCTATCCCCTTTCCAAGGTGAGATGGTCACCAAGACCGAGACCATTAATGCATTGAATGCATTGCTTTTTTTTTATTTCCACGCCATCATCGACTCAGGTTTGGCGAGTTTCATTTTTAGTAATTTTGCATGCTATTTCCTCCTTAGTTACATAGCTAGTTGGATACTTGAGCTCACTTCTGAGCTGTTCTCGCCAGTAACTTGGCATTGGAAACCTGCAACTAGGAGCATCATGCCAACTATCCTTAATAAATTTCTGAACCTTCACCTAGTAGTTCCACTTTATCAGCATGGGTCTAAATGGTCCCCTCATGAGGTTAGCTCACCGGGGAGCTTTTCTTGTTAGCATTGTCCATAGTTAGGTAGTCAAAGGTCACATCTCACTTAGGAGCTCATAATATTTTAAATTCACTTTTAATTTATCAAACCCTCCTAGGATAGTTTCCAGGTCACCTATGTTAGGACTTAGCCCTATAGTTCTTTAGTTAATAGGTTCCTTGAGATAAGTTTTACCAACTTACATTCATATTCAACATATGTAAGCTCACGTTTTTTCCATCACCTTAGACATTACCTAGACCTTGTTCACCTTTGCACCAACACTCTTACAGTCTTATGCTCACTTGAGTAGCTACAACCTGTATGTAGCTTCGCTGGGATCTTAGCAAGTAACTCATTTTCTATTGAGCTCATCAAGGTAGCTCAGATATTTATGCCTGTAACTAGGTTCTATACTCATTTGGGAGGTCTGCTGAAAGTCTGGTCCTTGCTAGACTTCATTCCATTTAGAAAGTAAATCAACAAAGTGAGCATCAAAAAGACTACACCATACCTTGAGATCACTCGGGAGCTTAATTCAAGGTGTGCTGTTACCCAACAATATGTGTTCATGGGAGCTTGCAAAATTAGTCTCCTATTTTTCCCTTTGAAAAACACAAGTTATAATGACCTCCATCTTGAGCTCATTGAAAAGTTCACCTTGCCAACTCACTTTGGGTCCATATCTAATAACACACCTCAGATTTCATTGAGTAATTGGCCATATATATCTTAACCTAATTATCCTCATTTCCACAGTTACAACAGCATGACCTAAGAGGTTATCATAAGTAGCTCGTTGAAAATCAAGACGTTACACACCTTGCCAACTCACCTATCAGCTCATGTTGAGCAACTCACCTTTAGACCTTTACCTGGTAGCTTACCATGTAAGCTCACCTCACAGTATCACCTATCAACCTTACCTGAGGAGCTCTCCTGGGAGCTATCCGAAGTAACTCACCTAGGAGCTCTGGGTGGGAGCTCGGTAAGCAGCTCACCCAGTTGAGTTCATCAAGTAGCTCAACTTAAGTAACTTACCTGAAAACTCATGTGTGGGAGCTCGCTTAACATCTTCACCTTTCTAGCTCACCTTGCAGCTCACCTAGGAAGCTCGCTGAGCAGCTTGACTTGAGCTCACCTGAGATCTCACCTTTGGTAACTCGACCTTAGATTTCATCGAGTAGCTTGCAATATAGCATGCCTAACATCTCACATAGGAGCTTGCCTAACAACTCACCTAGGAGCTTCACCAAGGAGCTCGTCGCCAAGTAGATTGACTTGAGCTCGCTTGTGAGCTCACCAAGCAGCTCATCGGGGACTTCACCTGAGATCTCACCTAAGTAGCTCACCTTAGGATCTCACCTAATAGTTCACCTAGGAGCTCGCCAAGTAGCTCACGCTAAGTAAACTTACATGGGAGCTCACCTAACAGATAGCCCTGCTCAACTCACAGTTGGGCTTGTCACCCATCAGCTTGTCGAGTACCAGGTAGCCTGGGAGCTTCACCTGACGATCTCACCTTAACAACTCACCTTGAGCTTGTCTTACCAGCTCACCTTCAGCTCACCTTTCCAACACACCTGGAGCTGATATGGAAGCTCACTAATGTAAGCTCACTTAGGAGCTCGCCTAATATCTCACCTGGGAGCTTTCCTGGGATCTCGCCGAGTAGGTTGACATCTAGGAGTTCGACTGGGAGCTTGTGACAAGCAGCTCACCAAGAAACTCACTCAGGGACCTTGACTTGGGATTTCGCTCAAGTATCTCACTTGGGAACTCACCTTATAGCTTTCCTTGTTAGGTCGCATAATGAGCTCACCATAGTAACTCACCTAAGGAGCTCAACTTGGAGCTCACCCGGGGATCATCGTCGAGTTGAGCTCTCCAAGGAGCTTGTCATGGTAGCTCAACTTGGGAACTCGCCTACGAGCTTACCTGATCAGCTCACCTTACCAGGTCACCTGAGGAGCTTACCTTACCAACTTACACTTGAGCTCTGGAAGGTAGCTCATCTCAGTAGTTTTTCACATGTAAGCTCACCTCAGAGTAGCTTGCCTAGACAAGCTTACCTTTGAACAGCACACATGATGATCTCACCTAAGAAGCTCACCTGGGATCTCAGTTGGGACGCTCAACAAGTAGCTTACCCAGTTAACTCATCGAGTAAATCACTTGTGATCTTACTTGAGTAAATTTCTCGGGAGCTCACCTTGAGCTCGCCCAGGTGCTTACCAAGAATCTCGACTTGAGCTCACCCGGGATCTTGTCAAGCATCTCACCTGAAAACTTATATGGGAGCTCACCTAATAGCTTTCTTTACCAACTCTTATGGGGCTCTCCTATCAGCTCACCTTGAGCTCACTGAGGAGCTCAGCTTATCAACTTGCCCTAAGCTCCTTCTATGTAGCTTGCCTTAGATTTTATCGAGTAGCTCACCAATTCAGCTCTCCCAGTTGGTTGAGCTTGAGCTCACTTGCTAACTCACCAAGTAGCTCACTGGAGACCTCACCTGGAAGTTCACCATAGTAGCTCACTTAGGAGCTCACTTGGGAGCTCACCATGGAGTACTTCTTAGAGCTCACCAATCAGCTCGACTGGAGCTCACCTGAGAGATCAGCAAGTAACAAGCCTAGGAACTTACATGGGAATGCACCTAACAACTCATCTTGACAACTCACCTTGAGATCACCTTGCCAAATCACATGGGAGAGCTCATCCTGATAGCTCACTCAATAAGCTCACCATAGAGATTACTGACAATCTCATCTTTTAGCTTGCCTGGGACCTTACCGAGTAGCACACCTAGGATATCTACTAAGGAGCTTGGCTAAGCTAGCTCACCCAGGAGCACATCTTGTATCTCTGACCTTAGAGTTTTGTCCAGAAACTTGCCTGGGAGCTCACCTGGATAGCTTTCCTGACAGCTCATATAATAGCTCACCTAGGAGCTCAGTGAGCAGCATCGTGCTAAGCAGGTTCACTTGGGAGCCCACTTATGATCTCACCTTGAGTAGCTCACCGAATAGACCTCACCAAGTAGCTCACTTGAGAGATCTTATAAGAGCTCATCTGATCAGCTCGAGTTGAGCTCACCTTGGGAGCTCATCGAGTAACTCAGCTGGGAACTCACATAGGAGCTCGCATGATAGTTTTCCTTGCCAAGTCACCTTGAGCTCACCTTACCAACTCCCCTTGAGCTCACCTTGCCAACTCACCTTGAGCTCATATAGTAGCTCACATCTAAACTAAGCTCAAAGATTACCGACAAGCTCACCTTTGAGCTCACCTGGGAGATAATCAAGCTGAGTAGCTCACCTAGGACCTCCAACTGAGTGCTTAGATAAGTAGCTTGCCTAAGAGCTCCTCGAGTAGTTCAACTTGAGCTTGCCTGAAAACTTTCTTAGGATCTTAACTGAAAGATATCCTTGCTAGCTCACCTTGAGCTCATATAGGAGCTCTCTGAGAAGCTCGACTTGAGTTCACACTGAGATCTCGTCAAGTAGCTCACCTGAAAATTTACATGGGAGCTCACCTTGACCAGCTCACCTAGAAATGCACGTAGGAGCTTCCCTATCATATTTCCTTACCATCTCACCATTGTGCTCATCTTAGGAGATCACCTTGGGAAATAATCAAGTAGCTTGCTCTTGAAGCTTGCCTCAGCAGCTCACTGAAGCATCTCATCAAAGTAGCTCACTTGGGACCTCTAAGAGCTCACCGACTAAGCTTATCGAGTAGGTTGACTCTCGAGCTTGCTTGTGAGCTCACTTGTGAGCTCGCCAGGTAGCTCATGCTGGGGTAACTCACATGGGAGCTCACCAAGTAGCTCACCTTAGGAGCTCACCTAGTTGTTCACCTATAAGCTCACCGAATAGCTTGCCAAGTAGCTCACCTGGGAGATCTTCTGGGAGCTTGCCAATCAATTCAAGTTGAGATCAATTTGAGCTTATCGTCAAGTAGCTCGCATGGCAAGTTCACCTGACAACTCATCTTTCTAACTCACCTTGAACTTGCCTTGCTAACTTACCTTGAGCTCACCTTGCCAACTCACCTTGTGCTCATCTTGTAGCTCACATGTAATCTCACCTCAGAGATTACAAAAAATATCGCCTTTGAGCTCACCTAGCAGCTCACATCAGGAGCTCAGCTTGGGATCTCGGAAAGCAGCTAACCTAGGAGCTCATTGAGTAGCTCAACTTGAGCTTGCCTGGAATACTCACTTAGGAGCCCACCTAACTAGCTCACCTTACCAGCTCAACCTTGAGCTCACCCAGGATCTCACTGAAGTAACTCGAACTTAAGCTCACCTGGGAGCTCATCAAGAAGGTCACCCAAAAAACTTCGCATGGGAGATCACCTAACATCTCACCTTGATATCTTGCTTGGAAACTCACCTATCAATTTACTCAGCTCTAAGCTCACTAAGGAGCTCACCTTGCCAACTCACCTTGAGCTTGTCTAGTAGTTTTCCTCAGAGTTCGTCAAGTAGAATCTCACCAAATTAGCTCACATGGTAACTCCCCCTAACATCTCACCTAAAAGCTCACCGAGTACCAGCTTATCTGAGTAGGTTGACTTGGAGCTCACTGGTGAGCTTGATGAGCAGCTCACTAGCTACCTCACCTTAGAAGCTCACCAAGTACCTTACCTGGGAGCTTACCTAGCAGCTCAACTAGAAGGTCACCGAATAGCTTACACTAAGTAGATCACTTGGGAGCTCTTCTGGGAGCTCGCTGATTAGCTTTAGTTTCAGCTCACCTGGGTGCTCGTTCGAGTAACTCACCTGGGAACTTAGCCTAGGATCTCACCTAGATAACTGACCTTACCACCTCACCTTTCCAGCTCACCTATGTAAGCTCACCTTGCAGAGACTTACCAACAAGCTCACCTTTACCAGCTTTCCTGGGTGCTCACCTAGGAACTTGGCATGTGAGCTTGACCTCAGTAGGTTACTGACAGATCTCACCTCAAGTAGATTGACTTGTAGCTCAGATGGGACCTTGGTAAGTAACTTTCACCTGGAACTCGTCAAGTAGCTCAGCTTGAGCTCACCTTGTCATCTAACCTTGAGATCACCCAGGAGATCACCTGACTACCTTGACCTTGAGTTCACCTGGGAGCTTCGTCAAGCAACTCAACCCAAGCTCATTCACATGGGAGCTCACCTGTCAAGTATCTCACCCTGCCAACTCGTATGGGAGCTTGCCTTACTATGTCGCATGAGGAGTTCACCAATACTAACTCACCTTGCCATCTCATCTTGTAGCTCACCTTAGGAGATCACCTGGAGAACTCATCGTAAAGTAGCTCACCTAGGAGCACACCTAAGAGCTCACCTGAGGAGCTCACCGAGTAAGTCACCTGAGGAGCTTGACTCTGAGAACTCACTAAGTAGGTTTACTTGAGCTTTCTGAGTAGCTCACTAGGGACATTGACCTAAGAGGTCACCTAGTAGCTTGCTATGGCAGATCACCTAGTAGCTCTGCCTGGGAGCTCACCTTAGCACCGCGCCAAGTAGCTCGCCTAGGAGCTAGCTCACTAGGAGCTTGCCAACTTAGCTCAAGTTGAGTTCGTCCTAGGAACTCACCGATCAACTCGAGTTGAACTCTCCTAGGAGAGCTCATGTGGGAGTAACTTGCCTAGGAACTCATCATGTACATCTCATCTTACCAACTCTAGCTTGTAGCTTTCCTTATCAACTCACCTTTAGCTCACCTTGCCAACTCACCTTGAGCTCATCTTGTAGCTCGTATGTAAGACTCACCTTAAGCTCACCTTACCGATAAGCTCACGTTTGAGCTCACCTTACCAAGCTCATCGAGCAGCTCATCTAGGTATCTTGCGGTTGGGAGCTCGACAAGTAGCTTACCTAGGAGCTTGCCGAGTATGCTCACCTTTGAGCTTTCCTGGGAGCTCACTCAAAGTAGCTCACCTGAAGATCTCGGTATGGGAGCTCAAAAAATAGCTCACCTAGGTGCTAACGTCTAATGGTAGCTTGACCTATGAACTTTCCCAAAAACTCACTTGAGGAGCTCACCTTGACAACTCACTTTTATCTCACCCAGGAGCTCACCGAGCACACTCAACTTGAGCTAACTCACAGAGAAAGCTCATCAAGTAGGCTCACCTGAAGCTCACTCAAACAAGAGCTTACCGGGGATAGCTCACCTTGCCAAGCTCACTAGTGTAGCTTACGCCTATTATCTCACCATAGTAGCTCACCAAGTAGCTCTTCATAGAGTAACTCACTAAGTAGCTCGCTAGGGAGCTTTCCTAACAGCTCACCAAGGAGATTGCTCGACCTAACAGCTCACCTGGGAGCTCACCTAACAGCTCGTCCTAGGAGCTCATCGAGTAGGTTAACTTGAGCTCACTTTTGAGCTTTCCAAGTCAGCTCTCCGAGGACCTCACCTGGGAGCTCACATGTAGGAGCTCACCTGGGAGCTCCCTGAAAATAGCTCTACCAAGTGAGCTCACCTAGGAGCTCTAATGAGCAGCTCACCTAAGAGCTCAGCTGGAGTTGAGCTCACCTGGGAGATCGTCAAATAGCTCAACTTGTATAGGAACTTTCATCGATCAACTCACCTAGGAGCTTGGCTGGGACAGCTCATCTTGCTAGCTCACCTTGAGATCATCGAGGAACTCACTGAGTAGCTTGACTTAAGCTCACTCAGGAGCTTGTTAAGAAGCTCACTCAAAAACTCACATGGAGACCTTACCTAATAGCTCACCCAAAAACTTACATGGGAGCTTTCCTATCATGCTCACCTTGACTCACTGAGGAGCTCACCTTGCTTAACTCACCTTGAGCTCATGCTGAGTAGCTCACCTGGGAGTTAATCGATCAACTCACCTAAGTAGCTCGTCTTGGGAGCTCACCTAACAGCTTTCCTTAGAGAATCACGCAAAGCTCATCGAATTCACCTGGAAGCCCTCATTAAGTAACTTACCTTGGAAATCACCTAGGATGCTCATATTATAGCTCACCTTGCCAACTCACCTTGAGCTCTCCTTGCTGAACTCACCTTGTAGCTTGCTTTGTCAGACCTCACCTTGAGCTCATACGGTAGCTCGTACGTAAGCTCACCTCAGAGATTACCGAGAAGCTCACCTTTGCAGCTTACCTAGAAGCTAACCAAGCAGCTCACCCAGGAGCTCAGCTTGGGAGCATCTTCAAGTAGCTCACCCAGTTGATCTCATTGAGTTGAGCTCGACTTGAGATCTCACCCGAGAGCTCACCTAAGCAGCTCACCCCGAAAACTCTGCATGGGAGCTCACCTTGACATCTCACCTTGCCAACTTACGCATGGGAGTTCACCTTGTCAGCTCACCTTGAGCTCACCTGGTAGCCCACATCTAAGCTTACCTCAGAGATCGTACTGACAAGCTTTCCTCAGAGCTTCGTCGAGGAGCTCACCAAGTATCTTGCCTGGGAGCTCACCTAACATTTTTCTTGCAAGGAGCTCACCTAAGAAGCTCATTGAGTAGGTTAGACTTGAGCTCATTTCCGAGAAGCTCACCGGGGACCTCACCTGGGAGATCACCAAGTAGCTCGCTTGGGAGCTCTCCTAGTAAGCTCACCTAGGAGCTTGCTGACAAAATCAACTTGCCAAGTAGCTCACCTGGGAGCTCTTCTAGAAGAGGCTTGCCTGACAGCTCACCTTGCTAACTAGTCTTGACAGCTCATCTGGTAGCTTACATGTAATCTCACCTCATATAGCTACTATGGTATTTTACCTTTGATGCTCAGCTGAGAAGCTCACCGAGTAGCTCACCTAAGAGCTTAGTCTGGGAGCTCAAAAAGCATCTCGCCTAGGAGTTCGTCGAGCAGCTTGACTTGAACTTGCTAAGAAACTCACCTAGGAGCTCACCTGGACAGCTCACCTTGCTAGCTCTCCTTGAGGAAATCACCCAAGTAGCTTGCTGAGTGGCTCGACTTGTAGCTCACCCGAGGAGCTCTTTCAGGATCTCACCGCTTATCTCAAGTTGACTTGAATTAGGAGCTCACCTAATAGCTCACCTTGCCAACTCGCATGGGTGCTCACTTGACAGCTCACATTTCCAACTCACATTGAGCTCACCTTACCAACTCACCTTGACCTCATCTGGTAGTTCACCTAACAAGCTTACATTTGACCTCACCTCGGAGCTCAACGAGCATCTCGTCTAGGAGCTTGTCTGGGATCTTGGCAAGCAGCTCACCCTAAAACTCACCTGGGAGCTTACCTAACAACTCACCTTGCCAGGTCACCTTGATTTTTCCTAGGATCTCACTAACTAACTCGACTTGAGCTCTCCCAAGAGCTCATAAAAAAACTCACCTAAAAACTCACATGGGAGCTCACCTGACAGCTTACCTTGCTAACTCGCATGGGAGCTTGCCTATATATATTCCTTTACCAGCTCACTTTGAGCTCACTAACAAGCTCACCTTGCCAAATCACCTTGAGCTCATGTAGTAGTTCACCTTGGAGTTTGTCGTGTAGCTCAGCAAGTAGCTCACTAGGAGCTCAACTAACAACTCACCTGGGAGCTTACTGATTAGCTCGACCAGTAGGTTAAATTGAGCTCACATATGATCTCACCTTATAAACTTTCCTTAAGCTCATCTGGTAGCTCACCTGACAAGCTTACCTTTGACCTCACCTTGCAGCTCAATGAGTTTACTCACCTAGGAACTTGGTTGGGATCTCGGCAAGAAGCTCCTCCCCTAGGAGCTCACTTGATAGCTCGCCTTGCCATCTCATCTTGAGCTCACCCAAGATCTCATTGAGTAGCTTGACTTCATCTATCCCAGAAGCTTATCAAGTAACTCACCTGAAACTCACATCTGAGCTCACCTGATAGTTCACATTGCTAACTTACATCGGAGCTCACTTATCAATTTCCCTTGCCATCTCGCTTTGAGCTCACTGAGGAGCTCACCTTGCTAACTCACCTTGAGCTCATCTGGTAGTTCACCTCGGAGTTCATCATGTAGCTCACCAAGTAACTCACTGAGAGCTCAACTAACAACTCACATGGGAGCTTACCGAATAGCTCATCTAGTAGGTTAACTTGAGCTCAATTGTGAACTCACCAAGTAGCTCACAGTGGACCTCTCCTGGGACCTTTCCAAGTAGCTCACTTCGTAGCTAACCAAGCAGCTCGCCGAGTGGCTCGCCAAGTCACTCACCTGGGAGCTCTTCTGGGAGTTCACCGATCATCTTGAGTTGAGCTCACATGGGAGCTCATTGAGTAAATTACCTGATAACTCACATGGGGGCTCATCTGAGAACTCACCTTACTAACTCACCTTAAGCTCACCTTGCCAACTCGTAATGAGCTCATCTTACAAACTCACCTTGTGGTCATCTGGTAGCTCATGTGTAAGCTCACCTTAGAGATTGCTGATAAGCTCACCTTAGAGCTCTCCTAGGGGCTCACTGAACAACTCACCTAGGATATTGGCTGGGAGCTCGGCAAGCAACTCACCCAGGAGCTCATTGAGTAGCTCAACTTGAGCTCACCTAGAAACTCACCTGGGAGCTCACCTGACAACTTGCCTTGCCAACTCACCTTGAGCTCACCCAGGAGCTCGCTGAGTAGCTCAACTTGAGCATGCCTAGGATCTCGTCAAGCAACTCACTTGAAAACTCACCTGATAGCTCACCTTACCAACTCATATGGGAGCTCACCTTGCTAACTCACCTTGAGCTTGCCCAAGATCTTACTGAGCATCTTGAATTAAGCTCACCTAGCAGCTCGTTAAGTAGCTAACCTGAAAACTTATCAGAGCTCACCTAACTACTCACTTTGCTAACTCTAATCAGAGCTCACCTATCAGCTTTCCTTGATCTTGCTGTCTTGGGACTCACCTTGTCCACTCACCTTAACGTCATCTGGTAGCTCACCTTAGATTTTTTTGAGTAGCTCACCAAACAACTGACCGAGTAGGTTGACTTAAGCTCGCTTGTGAGCTCGCCGAGCACCTCACCAGTGAGCTCACCTGAGACCTTGCCAAGTAGCTTGCTTGGGAGCTCACCTAGTAGCTCACCTCGGAGCTTAGCGAATAACTTACCTAGGAACTTGCCTGGGAGCTCACCTGACAGCTCATCTTACCAACTCACCTTGAGTTCACCTTGCCAACTCACCTTGAGCTCATCTAGTAGCTTGCATGTAATCTCACCTCAGATATTACCAACAAGCTCACCATTGAGCTCACCTGGGAGCTCACCTAGGAGCTTGGTTTGGGATCTCGGTAAGTATCTCACCTAGGAGCTCATCAAGTAGTTCAACTTGAGCTTTCCTGGAAACTCACCCTAGAGATCACCTGACAACTCACCTTGCCATCTTGCCTTGAGCTCACCTAGGAGCTTTCAAATTGGTTCAACTTGAGCGCTCATGTGAGCTTGTCAAGCATCTCACTTGAAAACTCGTGTGGGAACTCACATTGTGAATTGTCCTTGAGCTCACCTTACCAACTCACCTTGAGATAATCTTATAGCTCACATGTAAGCTCACCTCAGAGATTACCAACAAGCTCTCCTTTGAGCTCACATGGGAGCTCACTGACCAGCTCACCTAGGAGCTTGGCGGGGAGCTTAGAAAGTAGGTCACCCATGAGCTCATCGACCAGCTCAACTTGAGATTTCCAAGAACCTTTCCTGGGATCTCATCTAACAGTTCACCTTGAGAGCTCAACTTGAGCTCACCTAGGAACTTGCCGAGAAGCTCAACCTGAGCTCACACAGGAGCTCGTCAAGTAACTTTCCTGAAAACTCACATGAGAGATCACCTGACAGCTTGCTTTGCCAACTATCATGGGAGCTCACCTATAAACTTCTCTTGAGCTCTCTAAGGAGCCCACCTTACCAACTCACCTTAAGCTCATCTGGTAGCTGGCCTTAGAGTTAGTCGAGAAGCTCACCAAGTAGGTTGACTTGAGCTTACCTTGCTAACTCACCTTAAGCTCACCTAGGATCTCACTAAGTAACTCACCGAGTAGGTTGACTTGAGCTCACTTGTGAGCTTACCGAGAAGATTACCAGGGACCTCACCTGGGAGCTTACCAAGTATCTCACTTTGGAGCTTTCCTAGCAGCTCAACTGGGAGTTCACCAAACAACTCACCAAGTAGCTCAAATGGGATTTCTTCTGGGAGATCGTTGATTAGATCGAGTTGAGCTCACCTAGGAGATTGTCGAGTAACTCACCTGGGAACTCACCGAGTAGCTCACCTAGGAGCTCATCTGGGATCTCAGTAAGTAGCTCGCCTAGGATCTCACATAGGAGCTCACCTAAAAGCTCACCTTGCTAGCTCACCTTGAGCTCACCCAGGAGCTTACCGAGTAGCTTGACTTGAGATTTCCTGGGAGCTTATCAGGTAGCTTGCCCGAAAACTTGCATGGGAAATCACCTGACAACTCACCCAAAAACTCACATGGGAGCTCAGCTCACCTTGATCTCGCTGAGGAGCTCACCTTGCCAACTCACCTTGAGCTCATCTAGTATCTCACCTTAGAATTTGTCAAGCAGCTCGCCAAGTAGCTCTCCTAGGAGCTCACCTAATAGCTCACTTGGGAGCTCACCTAAAATCTCACCTAGGACCTCACCTAGTAGCTCACTGAGTAGGATGACTTGACTTCACTTGTGAGCTCACCGAGCAGCTTGTTAGGGACCTCACTTGGGAGCTCGCTTGGTAGCTCACCTGGGATCTCACTGAATAGTTTGCTAAGTAGCTTGCTTGGTAGCTCTTTTGGGATATGGCTGATCAGCTTGAGTTGAGTTCACCCAGGAGCTCATTAAGTAACTCACCTGGGAACCCACCTAGGATCTCACATTACAGCTCACCTTGTCAACTCTCCTTGAGCTCACCTTGTTAACTCACCTTGAGCTCACCTTGCGAACTCACCTTGAGCTCATATGGTAGCTCGCAAGTAAGCTCACCTGAGAGATTACCAACAAGCTCACCTTTGAGCTATCTTGGGAGCTCACCAAGTAGGTCACCTAGGAGCTCATCTGGGAGGTCAAAAAGTAGCTTTCCCCAAAGCTCGTCAAGTATCTCGACTTAAGCTTTCCCAGAAACTCACCTAGGAGCTCACTTGACAGCTCACCTTACCAGTTCACCTTGAGCTCACCAAAGAGCTCACCGAGTATCTTGACTTGAATTCACCTGGGAGTTTGTTAAGCCACTCACCCAAAAACTTGCATTAGAGCTCACCTTATAGCTCACCTTGCAAACACACATGGGAGCTCGCCTATCAGCTCACCTTATCAACTCGTCTTGAGATCACTAAGGAGCTCACCTTGTTAACTCACCTTGAGCTCGTCTAGTAGCTAACCTCAGATTTCATTAGGGATCTCACCAAGTAGCTCACCTGGAAGCTCACCTAAAAACTTACCTAGGAGCTAACTGAGCAGCTCGCTTAGTAGGTTGAATTGAGCTTGCCAAGTAGCTCACTGGGGGACCTCACCTGGGGAGGTCACTAAGTTGCTCACTTGTGAGCTCTCCTAAAAGCTCACCTAGGAGCACAATAAATAGCTTGCCAAGTAGCTTGCTTGGGAGCTCTTATGGGAGCACACTAATCATCTCGAGTTGAGCTCGCTCAAGAGCTCATCAAGTAACTCACTTGGGAACTCACCTGGGAGGTCACCTGATAGCTCACCTTGCCAACTCACCTTGAGCTCACCTTATCAACTCACCTTGAGCTCATCTAGTAGCTCACATGTAAGCTCAACTCTGAGATTACCGAAAACCTTACCTTTGTGCTTACCTGGAAGCTCACCCTGCAGCTCACCTAGGACCTCAGCTGGGAGATCAATAATTAGCTCACCCAGAAGTTTTTCAAGCAGCTCGACTTGAGCTTACCCAGAAACTTTCCTAGGAGCTCACCTGACAACTCCACCTTGCCAGCTCACCTAGAGCTCACCCAGGAGCTTGCTGAGTAGCTCAACTTGAGCTTTCCCGAGAGCTTATCAAGTAGCTCGCTAGAAAACCTGCATGGGAGCTCACCTGACAACTCACCTTTCCAGCTCACATGGGTGCTCACCTATCAGCTTGCCTTGCCAGCTTACCTTGAGTTCTCTAAGGATTTCACCTTACCAACTCAGCTTGAGCTCATCTAGTAGGTCACCTCATAGTTCTTCATATATCTCACCCTAACAACTCACTTGGGATCTCACCAAGAAACTCATCTAGTAGGTTGACTTCAGCTCACTTATGAGCTCACTAAGCAACTCACCGGGGCACCTCACCTAGGAGCTTCCAAAGTAGCTCACTTGGGAGCTTACCTATCATCTTGCCTATCATCTTGCTTAGGATCTCACTGAGTAGCTCTCTGATTATGTTGACTTGAGCTCACTTTTGAGCTTACCGAGTAGCTCATCAGGGACCTCAACTGGGAGCTCGCATGGTAGCTCACCTGGGATCTCACTGAACAGCTCACCAAGTAGCTTTCTTAGGAGCTCTTCTGGGATCTGGCCGATCAACTTGAGTTAAGTTCACCCAGGAGATCATTAAGTAACTCACCTGGGAACCCACCTAGGAGCTCACATTATAGATCACCTTGCCAACTCTCCTTGAGCTCACCTTACTAACTCGGCTTGAGCTCACCTTTCCAACTCACCTTGAGCTCATATGGTAGCTCACAAGTAAGCTTACCTGAGAGATTACCAACAAGCTCACATTTGAGCTCTCCTGGGAGCTCACCAAGTAGGTCACCTAGGAGCTCAGGTGGGAGCTCAACAAGTAGCTTGCCTAAGAGCTCGTTGAGTAGCTCAACTTAAGCTTACCCAGAAACTCACCTGGGAGCTTGCTTGAAAACTCACCTTACCAGTTCACCTTGACCTCACCCAAGAGCTCACCGAGTAGCTTGACTTGAGTTCACCTAGGAGTTCGTTAAGGTGCTCACCCAAAAACTCACTTAGAGCTCACCTTATAGCTCACCTTGCAAACACACATGGGAGCTCGCCTGTTAGCTCACCTTATTAGCTTGTCTTGAGATCGCTGAGGATCTCACCTTGCTAACTCACCTTGAGCTCGTCTAGTTGCTCACCTCGGATTTCATTAGGGATCTTACCAAGGAGCTCACCTAGAAGCTCACCTAACAACTTACCTAGGAGCTAACTGAGAAACTCGCTGAGTAGGTTGACTTGAGATTACCAAGTAACTCACCAGGGACCTCACCTAGGAGGTCACTAAGTAGCTCACTTGGGAGCTCTACTAAAATTTCACCTAGGAGCACACTAAATAGATCTCCAAGTAGCTTGCTTAGGAGCTCTTATGGGAGCACACTGATCGGATTGAGTTGAGCTCACTCAAGAGCTCGTCAAGTAACTCACCTAGGAACTCACTTGGGAGGTCACCTGATAGCTCACCTTGCTAACTTGCCTTGAGCTCACCTTACCAACTCACCTTGAGCTCATCTAGTAGCTCGCATGTAAGCTCACCTCTGAGATTACCGATAAGCTTACCTTTGTAAGCTTTCCTAGCAGCTCACCGAGTAGCTCACCTAGAACCTCAACTGGGAGCTCGACAATTAGCTCACCCAGAAGTTTGTCAAGCATCTCGAATTGATCTTAACCAGAAACTTGCCTAGGAGCTCACCTGATAGCTCACCTTGCCAACTCACCTAGAGCTCACCCAGGAGCTCGCTGAGCAGCTCAACTTGATCTTGCCCAAGAGATTATCAAGTAGCTCACTAGAAAACTTGCACGGGAGCTCACCTGATAGCTCACCTTTCCAACTCGCATAGGTGGTCACCTATCAGCTTTCCTTGCCAACTTACCTTGAGTTCTCTGAGGATTTCACCTTGTTAACTCACCTTGAGCTCATCTAGTATTTCACCTCAAATTTCGTCATATAGCTCACCTAACAGCTCACATGGGATCTCACCTAGTAACTCATCCAGTAGGTTGACTTTAGCTCACTGAGTAACTCACCAGGGACATCACCTGGGATCTTCCAAAGTAGCTCACTTGGGAGCTTTCCTATCAGCTTACTGGGGAGCTCACTAAGTAGCTCATCTGGGATCTTACCTAGGAGCTCACCTAATATCTTTCTTAGGAGCTCACTGAGTAGCTCTCTGAGTAGGTTGACTTGAGCTCACTTGTGAGCTTGCCGAGCAAGCTCATCAGGGACCTCAACTGGGAGCTCACCAAGAAGCTCAATTCTGAGCTTACCTAGAAGCTCACTTGGGAGCTCACTGAATGGCTCACCAAGTAGCTCACTTGGGAGCTCACCAATCAACTAGAGTTGAGCTCACCCAGGAGCTTGTCAAGTAACTCACCTAGGAGCTCACCTAGCAGCTCACCTTTCTAACTCACCTTGAACTCATCTTTTCAACTAGCCTTGAGCTCAACTTACCAACTCACCTTGTTCTCATCTGGTAGCTCACATGTAAGCTCACCTCAAATATTGCTAACAAGCTTACCTTTGAGCTCACCTTGGAGCTAACCAAGAAGCTCATATAGGAGGTCAGCTGGGAGCTCAGAAAGCAGCTCACCCAAGAGCTCGTTAAGCAGCTTGACTTGAGATTTCTCAGAATATCACCTAGGAGCTCACTTGATAGCTCACCTTGCTAGCTCACCTTGGGGCTCACCCAACATCTCGCTAAGAAACTCGACTTGAGCTCAGCATGGACCTCATCAAGTAGCTCACCTAAAAAATTACATAGGATCTTGCCTTACCAACTCACATGGGAGTTCACCTATCAGCTCACCTTTCCATCTCGACTTGAGCTCACTGACTAGCTCACCTTTCCAACTCACCTTGAACTCCTCTATTAGCTCACCTCGAAGTTTGTTGAGAAGCTCACATGGGATCTCCCTTAATAGCTCACCTCAGATCTCACCAAGTAGCTCACTGAGTAGGCTGACTTAAGCTTATTGCTGAGCTCGATCAGCAACTCACTGCAGACCTCTCCTGGGAGCTCACCAAGTAGTTCACCTAGGAGCTCACCTAGTAACTCACCTCAGAGATCACTAAATAGCACACCAAGTAGCTCACCTGAGAGCTCTTCTATGAGCTCACTGATCAGCTTTAGTTGAGCTCACCCAGGACCTCGTCGAGTAACTTACTTGGGAACTCACCTGGGAGCTCACCTTGCCAACATGCCTTGAGCTTATATGTAAGCTCACCTCAGATATTTCCGATAAGCTCACCTCTTAGCTCACCTAGGATCTCACTGAGTAGCTCACCTAGGAGCTCAGCTGGGAGCTCATTAAGTAGCTTGTCAAGGAGCTCATCAAGTAGCTCAACTTGAGCTTTCCTAGAAACTCACCTGAGAGTTTACCTTACCATATCACCTTGATCTTACCCAGGAGATCACCAAGAAACTTGACTTGAGCTCACCTAGGAGCTCGTCAAATAGCTCACCTGAAAACTCGCATGGGAGCTCACGTAATAGCTCACCTTTCTAACTCACCTTAAGCTCATATTGTAGCTCACCTTGGAGTTCATCAAGCAAATCACTAAGTATCTCACCTGGGAGCTCATCTAACAACTGGCCTGGGAGCTCACCGAGTAGCTCACTGAGTAGGTTAACTTTAGTTTCGCTTGTGAGCTTACCGAGAAGCTGACTGGGGGCCTCACCTAGGAGCTCGCTAATTAGCTCGCTTAGGAGCTCATCTAGTAGCTTAGCTGGGAGCTCACCGAATAGCTCGGTAAGTAGCTCACCTAGGAGCTCATCTAGAAGCTCACTGATTAGCTCAAGTTGAGTTCACCCAGGATTTCGTCAAGTAACTCACCTGGGAATTCACCTGGGAGCTCACCTGAAAGCTTTCCTTGGTAAACTCACCTTGAGAACACTTGTCCAACTTTCCTTGAGCTCATATGTAAGCTCACCTCAAAGATTACTGACAAGTTCACCTTTGAGCTTGCCTGGGTGCTCACCTAGAAGCTTAGTTTGGAGCTCGGCAAGTAGCTTTTCCCAGGAGCTCATCGAGCAGCTCAACTTGAGCTTGCTTAGAAACTCACTTGGGACCTCTTCTTGGTAGCTCACCTTGAGCTCACCCATGAGCTTACCGAGCATCTTGAATTGAGATCACCTAGGTACTCATCAAGTAGCTCACCTGAAAAATTATATGGATGCTCGCCTGACAGCTCGCTTTGCCTACTCTCATGGGAGCTCACATATCAGCTTTCCTTGAGCTTGCTGAGGAGCTCACCTTGCCAACTAACCTTAAGATCATCTAGTATCTCACCTCAGAGTTCATTGAGAAACTCACCGAGCATCTCATTATGTAGGTTGGCTTGATCTCAGTTGTGAGCTCGCTGAGGACCTTGCCAAGTAGCTCACTTGGGACCTCGCTTGGGAGCTCACCGAACAACTCACATAGTAGCTTTTCTGGGAGCTCGCTGATCAGTTTTATGTTGAAGCTCACCTAGGAGAACATTGAGTAACTCACCTAGGAAACTCACTTGAGATCTCACCTGATAGCTCATCTTACCAACTCACCTTGAGCTCGCCTTCTTAAGCTCATCTAGTAGCTCACATGTAAGCTCATCTAGGATCTTGGATGAGAGCTCAAAAAGTATCTCGTCAAGTAGCTTGACTTGAGCTTACTCAATTACTCACATGGGACCTCACCTTTCCATCTCACCTTGAGCTCACCCAAGAACTCACCAAGTAGCTTGACTTGAGCTCACCTAGGAGCTCGTTAAGAAGCTCACCCAAAAAAATGCATGGGAGCTCGCATTATAGGTCACCCACAAACTCGCATGAGAGATCACCTATATGGTCACCTTTCTAACTCACCTTGCTAGCTTACCTTGATGTCACTGAGGAGTTCACCTTGACAACTCACCTTGAGCTCGTCTGATAGGTCACCTCAGAGTTTTTCGAGCAGCTCCCCAAGTAGCTCACCCGAGAGCCCACCTTGTAGCTAGCCTAGGAGCTCAACAACTCTCCCTAAGCCTGATCTAGTATCTCACCTCGTGAGCTTCGTCAAGTAGCTCACCTTGTAGCTTTCCTGGGAGCTCACCAAGTAGTCTCACCTAGCAGCTCACCTAGGAGCTCACTGAACATAGCTCACTAAGTAGCTTGCACCTGGGAGCTCTTCTGGGAGCTCACCAATCAGCTCGAGTTGAGCTCACCCAGGAGGTCGTTGAGTAACTCACCTGGGAACTCACCTGGGAGCTCATTTGATAACTCATCTTACAAACTCAGCTTGAGCTCACCTTGCCAACTTACCTTGAGCTCATCTGGTAACTCACATGTAAGCTCACCTCAGAGATTACCGACAAGATCACCTTTGAGCTCACCTAGGAGCTCACTAAGTAGCTCAACTAGGAGCTCAGTTGGGAGCTCGACAAGTAGCTGACAAAGGATCTCATCGAGCAGGTTGACTTGAGCTTGCCCAAAAACTTATATAAGAGCTGACCTAATAGCTCACCTTGCCAGCTCACCTTGAGCTCGCCCAGGAGCTTACCGAGTAGCTCGACTTAAACTCACCCAAGAGCTCGTCAAGTAGCTCACATGAAAACTTACATGGGAGCTAACCTGACAGCTCACCTTACCGAATCACATGGGAGATCACCTATTAGCTAACCTTGCCAGCTCACCTTGAGCTCATTGAGGATTTCACATTGTTAATTTACCTTGAGCTCATCTAGTATCTCACCTTGGAGTTTGTTGAGGAGCTCGCCAAGTAGCTCGCCTAGGATCTCACCTAACAACTCACCTAGGAGTTCACTGAGAAGTTCACCAAGTAGATAGACTTGATCTCACCAAGTAGCTTTCTTGGGAGATCACCTAGTAGATTTCTTGGGAGCTCTTCTTGGAGCTCACCGATTAGCTTGATTTGAGCTCACTTGGGAGCTCATTGAGTAACTCACCTGGGATATTTCATGAAATCTCACCTTTCCAACTCACATTGAGATCACCTTACCAACTCACCTTGAGATCATCTGGTAGCTCACATGTAAACTCAGCATAGAGATTACCGAAAAGCTTACCTTTGACCTCACTTGGGAGTTTACTGAGTAGCTCACCTAGGAGCTCAGTTAGGATCTCAGCAAACAGCTCACCCTGAAACTCACTTAGGAGATGACCTGACAGCTCACCTTGCCATATCACTTTGAGCTCACCTAGGAGCTCACTAAGTATCTCGACTTGAGATCTCATAGGAGCTCGTCAAGTAGCTCACTTATTAGCTTCCCTTTCCATATTGCTTTGAGCCCACCAAGGAGCTCACCTTGCCAACTCACCTTGAGCTCGTCTGGTAGTTCACCTCAGAGTTTGTCATGTAGCTCACCAAGTATCTCACCTGGGAGCTCACCTAACAGCTCACATAGGATCTCACCAAGTAGCTCATCCAGTAGGTTGACTTGAGCTCACTTGTGAGATCACTGAGCATCTCGCTGGGGACCTCTCCTGGGATCTCATCAAGTAGTTCACTTCGGAGCTCACCTAGTAGCTTACTGAGTGGCTCTCCAAATAGATCACCTGGGAGCTCTTCTAAGAGCTTTCCAATAAGCTCGAGTTGAGCTCACCTGGGAGCTCATCGAGTAACTCACTTAGGAACTCACCTAGGAGCTCACCTGACAACTCGCCTTGCCAACTCACCTTCAGCTCACCTTGCCAACTCACCTTTAGCTCACCTTACCAACTCACCTTGAGCTCATATTGTAGCTTGCATGTAAGCTCACCTCAAATATTATCAACAAGCTCACCTTTGAGCTCACCTAGGAGCTTGGATGGGAGCTTGGTAAGCAGGTCACCCATGAACTCATCGAGTAACTCAACTTGAGCTTACCCATAACCTTGGCTGGGAACTCACCTGACAGCTAAGCTTTCCATCTTGACTTGCCAGCTTTCCTTGAGCTCACCTAGGAGTTTTCCATGAGCTCACCTAGGAGCTTACCGAGTGACTCGACTTGAGCTTACCTGGGAGCTCGTCAAGTATCTCACCTAAAAAATCACACGAGATCTCACCTGATAGCTCACTTTACCAACTCTCATAGGATCTCATGTATCAGCTTACCTTGATTTCGTTGAGGAGATCACCTTGCCAACTCACCTTAAGCTTACCTAGGAGCTAGCCTGATAGCTCACCTTGCCAACTTACCTTGAGATCACCTTACCAACTTGCCTTGATCTCATCTAGTAGCTCACATGTAAGCTCACCTATGAGATTGCTAAAAATATCACCTGGGTACTCACTGAGCAGCCCACTTAGGAGTTCGACTGGGAGCTCAGTAAGCAACTCACCCTGGAGCTCATCAAGTATCTCAAATTGAGCTTACCTGGAAACTCACCTGAGAGCTCATCTAACATCTCACCTTGCTCGCTCACCTTTAGATCACCTAGGATCTCACCAAGTAACTCGACTTAAGCTCGTCATGGAGCTTGTCAAGTAGCTCACCTAAAAACTCACATGGGAGCTCACCTGACACCTCACCTAGAAACTCAAATGGGAGCTCACCTATTATCTCACCTTGTTAGCTCACCTTGAGCTCACTGAGTAGCTCACCTTGCCAACTCTCCTTGAGCTCATATGGTAGCTCACCTCAAATTTTGTTGAGTAACTCACCTAGGAGCTCACCTAATATCTCTCCTGGGAGCTCACCGAGTAGCTCACTGTGTAGGTTGATTTGAGCTCAGTTGTGAGCTCCTTGAGTAGCTCACCAGGGACCTCACCTGAGAGCTTTCCAAATAGCTCACCTGTGAGATCTTCTGGGAGCTCACCGATCTGCTCAGGTTGATCTCACCCTAGAGCTCGTTGAGTAACTTGCCTCGGAACTCACTCAGGAGCTCACTTGATAGCTTGCCTTGCTAACTCCCCTTGAGCTCTCCTTACCAACTCACCTTGAACTCACCTTGATAAATTACATTTATCTCATCTAGTATCTCACATGTAAGCTCACCTCAGAGAATGCCAACAAGCTTATCTTTTACTTCACCTGGGAGCTCACAACGTAGCTCACCTAGGAGCTTGTCGTGTATCTCAACTTGAGATTGCCTAGAAAATCTCCTGGGAGCTCACCTGATAGCTTACCTTGCCAGGTCACCTATAGCTCACCCAAGAGCTCGCTGAGTTACTCAACTTGAGCTCACTCAGGAGCTCATCATTCAGCTCACCTGAAAAATGGCATGGGAGATCACCTTACCAGTTCACCTTGAGTTCATTGAGGAGCTCACCTTGCCAACTCACATTGAGCTTGTCTGGTAGTTCAAATCAGAGTTCTTTGAGTAGCTCAATAAGTAGGTCACCTGGGAGCTCACCTAACAGCTTTCCTTAGAGTTAACCAAGAAGCTCATTGAGTAGGTTAACTTGAGCTTGATTGTGAGCTCACTGAGTAGATCATTAGGGACCTCACCTAGGAGCTTGCCAAGTAGGTCACTTAGAAGATCACCTAGAAACTTACCTAGAAGCTCACCAAATAACTTTGCAAGTAGCTCACCTGGGAGCTCTTCTAGGACCTCACCCGGGAGCTCATCAAGTAGCTCGCTCGAGAGCTCACCTTGAGATCACTGAGGAGCTCATCATGCCAAATAATCCTAAGCTCATCTTATATCTCACCTCAGATTTTATCAAACAAATCACCAAGTAGCTCACCTCAGAGCTTACCTAACAACTCACCTAATAGCTCACAGAGTAGCTCAGCAAGTAGGTTGACTTGAGTTTCCTTGTAAGCTCATCGAGCATCTCATCGATGACCTATCCTGGGAGCTCACCAAGTAGGTCACTTGGGAGCTCACCTAGCAGCTTTCCTGGGAGCTCACCAAATATCTTACCAAGTAGCTCGCTTAGGATCTCTTCTAAGAGCTCACCGATTAGCTTGAGTTGATCTCACCATGGAGATCATTGAGTAACTCACCTGTGAGCTCACCTAACAGCTTACCTAATCAGCTCACCTTGTGCTCACCTTATCAACTTGCCTTGATCTCGCCTTGCCAACTTGCCTTGGATCTCATCTGGAAGCTCGCAACTCACCTTCACCTCAAAAATTACTGATAAGCTCGCCTGGGAGCTCACCTCAAAAAATTACTGATAAGCTAACCTGGGAACTCACCGAGTAGCTCACCTAAGAGCTCAACCAAGATGTCGGTAAGAAGGCTCACCCAAGAGCTTGTCGAGTAGCTAAACTTGAGCTTTCCCCAAAAACTAACCTATGAGCTCACCTGATAACTTGCCTTGCCAGCTCACCTTGAGCTCACCTAAGAGCTCGATGAGTAGATTAACTTAAGCTCACCTGGGAGCTCATCAAGTATCTCACCCAAAAAATCACATGGGAGCTCACCTGACAGCTTGCCTTGCTAACTCGCCTTGAGCTCGCTGAGGATCTCACCTTGCCAACTAGCCTTGAGCTCATCTAGTAGATCACCTCAGAGTTCATCAAGTAGCTTGCTAAGTAGGTCACCTGGGAGCTTGCCTAACAACTTTCCTTAGAGATCACTAAGTACCTCACCAATTAGGTTGACTTTAGGTCACTTGTGAGCTCACTGAGTAGCTCATCAGGTACCTCTCCTAGGAGCTTGCTTAGTAGCTCACTAGGGAGCTCGCTTAGTAGCTCACCTAGGAGATCACTAAATAACTCACCAAGTAGCTCACTTGGGAAGCTCTTCTGGGAACTCACCCATCAGCTCAAGTTGAACTCACCTGGGAGCTCATCAAGTAACTCACCTGGGAACTCACCTAGGAGCTCAACTGATAGCTTGCATTACCAACTCACCTTGACTTCACCTTGCCAACTTGCCTTGAGCTCTCCTTTCCATCTCGCATTGAGCTCATTTAGTAGATCACATGTAAGCTCACCTCAGAGGTTACCAACAAACTTGTTCTGGGGAGCTCACTAAGTAGCCTCACCTAGGAGCTCAGTTGGGAGATCGATAAGTAGCTCGTTGAGCAACTCAAGTTGAGCTTCCCTGAAAACTTGCCTGGGATTTCACCTAATATCTCACCTTGCCATGTCACCTTGAGCTCACCAAGGTGCTCACTAAGCAGCTCAACTCTAGCTCACCTAGGAGCTCCTCAAGCATCTCACCTAAAAACTAACATGGGAGACTCACCTGACAGCTCGCCTTACCAACTCTCATGGGAGCTCACCTATCAGCTCACCTTGAGCTTGATCAGGAGCTCACCTTGCCAACTCACCCTTGAGCTCTCCTACTAGGTCACCTTGGAGTTCTTCAAGCAACTCGCCAAGTAGATTAGCTAGGAGCTCACCAAGTAGGTTGACTTGAGCTTACTTGTGAGCTCACTGAGCAGCTCACCAGAGACCTCTACCTCGGAGCTTGCCAAATTGCTCACTTAGGAGCTCAACTAGTAGCTCACTGAACATCTCACTAACTAACTCACCTCGGAGCTCTTCTAGGAGCTCGCCAATCAGCTCGAGTTGAGCTCACCTAGAAGCTCGTTAAGTAACTTACCTAGGAACTCACCTGGGAGCTCACCTGACATATCACCTTACCAACTCACCTTGAGCTCACCTTTCCAAATCACCTTGAGCTCATATGGTAGCTCGCATGTAAGCTCACCTGGGATCTCACCAAGCAGCTCCACCTAGGAGCTCGACTGGGAGATAGGAAAGAAACTCAACTTGAGTTTGCTCGAAAAACTCACCTGAGAGCTCACTTGACAACTCACCTTGCTAACTTTCCTTGAACTCACCCAGCATCTCACCGCAGTAGCTCAACTTGTGATCACCCCATGAGCTCATCAAGAAAATCACCTAAGGGAAATCACATGGGAGCTTTCCTGATAGCTCAGCTTTACCAAATCACATGGGAGATCACCTATCAGCTAGCCTTGTCAGCTCACCTTGAGCATGCCTTGTAGTTCGGTTGAGTAGCTCCCCAAGTCTCTCACCTAGGAGCTCACCTAACAGTTCACCTGGGAGATCACCTAATAACTCGACTGGGAGCTCACCTTGAGTAGCTCACTGAGAAGGTTGATTTGAGCTCACTTGTGAGCTCATCGAGTAGCTAGCCAAAAACATCTCTTAGGAGCTCGTCAAATAGCTTACCCAGTAACTCACCTAGGAGCTCTTCTTGGGAGCTCACCGATCAACTTGAGTTGAGCTCACCCAGGAGGTCATTGAGTAACTCACCCTAGGAACTCATCTTGGGATCTTACCTAATAGCTCACCTTGCAAACTCACCTTGAGCTCACCTTGCTAACTCACCTTGAGCTCATTTAGTAGCTCGCATGTAAGCTCACCTCAGAGATTGTTGAAAAGACTGCCTTTGAGCTCACCTGGGAGCTCACCAAAGCAGCTCAAGTAGGAGCTTAGCTGGGATCTCCGTAAGCAGCTCACCTTGCTAGCTCACCTCATATTTCATTGAGAAAGTTACCAAGTAGCTCACCTGGGAGATTTCATAACATCTCACCTTGGACCTCAACTAAAAACTTACATAAAAAGCTCACCGAGTAGCTTATCGAGTAGGTTGACATGAGCTTGCTTGTGAGCTCACTGAGCCAGCTCACTGGGAACCTTGCCTAGGAGCTCGTAAACTAGCTCACTTAGGAGCTTACCTAGTAGCTCACCGAATAGCTCACCAAGTAGCTCCCCTGGGAGCTCATATGTGAGCTCACCGATAAGTTTGAGTTGAGGTCACCCAGGAACTCATCAAGTAACTCACCTGGGAACTCACCTGGAAGTTCACCTAACAGCTTGTCTTACCAACTCACCTTGTGCTCACCTTACCAACTCACCTTGAGCTCACCTTTCTAACTCATCTTGAGCTCATCTAGTAGCCAACATGTAAGCTCACCTCAGAGATTACTGACAAGCTCACCTTTGAGCTCACCTGGGAGCTCACCGAGTAGCTCACCTAGGAGCTCGACTAGGAGCTTGACAAGTAGCTTCCCTAGAACCTCGTCAAGCAGCTTGACTTGAGCTTTCCAAGAAACTCACCTAGGAGATCACCTGATAGCTCACCTTTCCAACTCACCTTGAGCTCACCCAAGAGTCACCGAGTAGCTCAACTTGAGTTCACTCAAGAACTCGTCAAGAAGCTCACTCAAAAACTCACATAGGAGCTCACCTGACATCTCACTTAGAAACTCACATGGGAGCTCACCTATCTACTTTCCTTGTTAGCTCACTGAGGAGCTCACCTATTAGCATGCCTTACTAGCTCACCTCAAAGATTGTCGAGTAGCTCGCCAAGTAGCTCACCTATGAGCTCACCTAACAACTCACCTGGGAGCTCACCAAAACAGCTCTCCAAGCTAGCCTCAAAGTTCCTCAAGGATCTCACCAAGTAACTCTCCTGGGAGCTCACCTAACAGCTTTCCTGGGAGCTCACCGAGTAGCTCACCAAGAAGGTGGACTTGAACTCATTGAGAAGCTCACCGAGGACCTCACGTGGGAGGTCGCCAAGTATCTTGCTTGGAAGATCTCCTAGAAGCTCATCTGGGAGCTCACCGAACAACTCATCAAATGGCTTGCCTAGGACCACTTCTAGGAGCTCGCTAATCAGCTCAAGTTGATCTTGCTCGAGAGCTCGTCAAATAACTCACCTGGGAACTTACCTGGGAGGTTTCACCTTACCAACTTGCCTTGAGCTCACCTTACCAATGTACCTTGAGCTCATTTGGTAGCTCGCATGTAAGCTCACCTTAGAGATTACCACCAAGCTTACCTTTGAGCTCATCTGGTAGCTCACTGAGTAGGTCACCTAGGAGCTCGGCTGGGAGTTCGACAAATAGCTCACCCAGGATCTCATTGAGTAGCTTGACTTGAGCTTTCCTGAAATTTTAGTTAGGATCTCACCTGATAGCTCACCTTGAGCTCACCCAGGAGCTCACTGAGTATCTTAACTGTATCTCACCTAGGAGCTCATCAAGCAGACAACTAGAAAACTCACATGGGAGCTCACCTGATAGCTTGCCTTTCTAACTCACACGGCTGCTCACCTATCATCTTTCCTTGCAAGCTCACCTTGAAATTTCCTAGGAGATCACCTTGCAAACTCACATTGAGCTCGTCATGTAGTTTACCTTAGAGTTCATCATGTAGCTTTCTAAGTAGCTCACCTAGGAGCTCACCTAAAAGCTCACATGGGAGCTCATCGAGTAACTCATTGAGTAGGTTAACTTGAGCTCGCTTGTGAGCTCCTTAAGTAGATCACTGGGAACCTCACCTAGGATATCACAAAGTAGCTTGCTTGGGAGCACACCTAGCAGCATGCCTAGGAGCTTTCCTAACAGCTCACCTGGGATTTCACTGAGCAGCTCTCTGAGTAGGTTGATGTGAGCTTACTTGTAAGCTTACCGAGTAGCACACCGGGGGACCTCAACTGGGAGCTCACCAAGTAGCTCAATTCTAAGCTCACCTAGCAGCTCACTTGGGAGCTCATTGAACGGCTCGTCAAGTAGCTCACCTAGGAGCTCTTCTAGGAGCTCACTGATCAACTCAAGTTAAGCTCACCTGGGAGCTTGTCTAGTAACTCACCTAGGAGCTCACCTAACAGCCCACCTTTCTAACTCACCTTGAGCTCACCTTACCAACTTACCTTGAACTCACCTTGCCAAATCACGTTATGCTCATCTGGTAGCTCACATGTAAGCTCACCTCAGAGATTGCTGAAAAGCTCACCTTTGAGCTCATCGAGTAGCTCACCTAGGATCTTGGCTAGGAGATCAGTAAGAAGCTCACCTAGGAGCTTGAAAAGAAGCTCACCCAAGATCTCATCAAGCAGCTCAACTTGAGCTTGCACATAAACTCACGTAGGAGCTCACGTGACTGAAAAAAACTTGTCAAGCAGCTGACTCAAAAACTCACATGGGAGCTCACCTTACCAACTCGCATGGCAGCTCACCTATCAGCTCACCTTTTTAGCTTGCCTTAAGCTCACCTTTCTAGATTACCTTGTTATCATCTGGTAGATCACATGTAAGATCACCTCAGAGATTACCAACAACCTCACCTTTGAGCTCGCCTAGGAGCTCACCGTGTAGCTCACCTTGGAAGCTCCACTGGGAGCTCCTAAAGTAGCTCACCAAGGATTCTATTGAGCATATTGACTTGAACTTTACCAGAAATACACATGGGAGTTTACCTAAGAGCTCACCTTGCCATCTCACCTTGAGCTCACCTAGGAGCTCACCGAGCAGCTCGACTTGAGCTCACCCAAGAGCTCATCAAGCAGCTCACCTGAAAACTTACATGGGAGCTCACCTGAAACCTTGACCTACCATTCCACATAGGAGCTCACCTATCATCTCACCTTTCCAGCTCACCTTGAGCTCATTGAGAAGCTAACCTTGCCAACTCATATTGATCTTGTCTTATAGCTGACCTTAGAGTTCATCGAGCAGCTTGCCAAGTAGTTCACCTGGGAGCTCACCTAACAGCTCACCTAGGAGCTCACCGAGTAGCTCGATGAGTAGATTGACTTTATTTTTCTTGTGAGCTCACCGAGTAGCTCACCAAGGACCTCACCTGGGAGCTCACTGAATATCTCGCCAAGTACCTCACTTGGGAGGTCACCGATCAGCTTGAGTTGAGCTCACCCAGGAGCTCGTCTAAGTAACTCACCTAGGAAACTCACTTGGGAGCTCACCTGATAGCTCATCTAGACAACTCACCTTGAGCTCACCTTGAAAATTCACCATGAGATTTCCTTACAAACTCACCTTGAGCTCATCTGATAGCTCGCATGTAAGCTCAACTCAGAGATTTTCGAAAAGCTCACCTTTGACCTCACCTGGGAGCTCACTGAGAAGCTCACCTAGGAGCTCGGCTGGGAGCTTGGTAAGTAGGTTTCCCAAGAGCTCGTCGGAGTAACTAAACTTTAGCTTTCCTCAGAAACACACCTGGGAGCTCACCTTGCCATCTCACCTTGAGCTCACCTAGGAGCTTTCCGAGCAGCTCAACTTGAGCTTGACCTTGGGAGCTCATCAAGTCAGCTCACCCGAAAAACTTGTATGACAGCTTGTCTAACAGCATCACTTTGCTAACTCTCATGGGATCTCACCTATAAGGTTAACTTGAACTCACTGAGGAGCTCACCTTGCCAACTCGCTTTGGTCTCACCTAGGTAGCTCACATCAAAATTTGTAGAGTATCTCACCAAGTAGCTTACTGAGTTGGTTAACTTGAGCTCACTTGTGATCTTGTTGAGTAGCTTACCATGGGGACCTCACCTAGGAGCTCACCAAGTATGCTCAGCTTGGAGGAGCTCAGCTAGTAGCTCACCTAGGAGCTTGGTGAATAGCTCACCAAGTAGCTCACTTGGGAGCATCTTCTGGGGAGCTCACTGATCAGCTCGAGTTGAGATCACCTCGGGAGATCATTGAGTAACTCACCTAGGAGACTCACCTGGGGAGCTCACCTGATACGCAAATCTTGCACAACCTTCACCTTGAGCTCACCTTGCCAACTTACCTTGAGCTCATCTGGTAGCTCACATGTAAGCTCACCTCAAGAGATTGCTAACAAGCTCACCTTTGAGCTCATCTGGGAGCTCACCGAGTAGCTCAACCAAGGATCTCGGTTGGGAGCTCAACAAGCAAACTCACCTAAGGAGTTCGTCGAGTAGCTCGACTTGAGCTTACCCAGAAACTCACCTATCGGAGCTTTCCTAAAAGCTCACCTTTGCCTACTCACCCTTGAGCTCACCCAAGAACTCGTAAAGTAGCTCAAGTTGAGCCTCACCTGGGGATCTTTTCAAGCACCCTCACCCAAAAACTCATGCATGGGAGCCTCACCTGACCAACTCACCTTGGCTAACTCACATGGGAGCCTCACCTTGAGCTTCACTAAGGAGTTAACCTTGCTAACATCACCATGATCTCATGTATGGGTAGCTCACTAAGTAGCTCACCTGGGAGCTCACCTAACAAACTCACCTGGGATCTTTCCTAATAGTTCACCTTGGAGCTCAACCAAGTAACTCACCGAGTAGGTTGACTTGAGCTCACTTGTGAGCTTGCCAAGTAATTCACCAATGATCGTGCTTGGGAGCTCACGTAGTAGCTCACCTTGGAGCTCACCAAATAGCTCGACAAGTAGCTCACCTAGGGGCTCTTCTGGGAGCTCACCGATGAGCTCAAGTTGAACATGCCTAGGAGCTCATTGAGTAACTCACCTGGGAGCTTTCACTGACAGCTCATCTTGCCAACTCACCTTGAGCTCGACTTGCTAACTCACCTTGAGCTCATCTCGTAAGCTCTCATGTAATCTCACCTCAGATATTTCTTAAAATATTGCCTTTGAGCTCGCCTGGGGAGCTCACCGAGTAGCTCACATGTAGGAGCTCAGTTGGGGAGCTTGTCGAGCAGCTTGACTTGAGATTGCATGTAAAACTCACCTAGGTGCTCACCTGACAGCTTACCTTACCAGATCACCTTAAGCTCGCCCAAGAGCTTATTCAGAAGTTTGAATTGAGCTCACCTAGGACCTTGTCAAGGAGCTCACCTTAAAAACTCACATGGGAGATCACTTGATAGCTCACCTTGCCAACTCGCATGGGAGCTCGCCTTGAGCTCCCATAGGAGGTCACCTTGCCAATCTCACCTTAGAGCTTGTCTGGTAGCTTAGCTTAGAGTACATCAAATATCTCTCCAAGTAGCTCACCTAGGAGCTCACCTAATAGCTCACCTGGGGAGCTCACTGAGAAGCTCATCAAGTAGGTTATCTTGAGCTCGTCAAGTAACTCACCTAAGAACTCACCTATGAGCTCTCTTGATAGCTCCCCTTGTACCAAATTTCCTTGAGCTTTCCTTACTAGACTCGACCTTAAGCTCATCTGGTAGCTCACATGTAAGCACACCTCAGATATTACCGACAAGCTCACCTAGGAGCTCACGTGGGAGCTCACCAAACAGATCACCTAGGAGCTTGGCTGGGAGCTCGGTAAGTAGCTTGACTTAGCTTAACCAAAAACTCACCTAGGAGCTCACCTGAAAGCTTTCCTTACCAACTCACCTTGAGCTCACCCAGGAGCTCTGCTGAGTAGACTAAACTTGAGCTCACATAGGAGCTCATAAAGTAACTCACCCTAAAAACTCACATGGGACCTCACTTGACAGCTTGCACTTGAGAGCTCACCTTGCTAGCTCGGACCTTGATCTCGCTAAGGAGCTCATCCTTGGCTAAATCACCTTGAGCTCATCTGGTAGCTCAGCTCAGAGTTTAATCAAGGATCTCACCAAGTAGCTCACCTGGGAGCTCACCTAATAGTTCACCTAGGAGCTTGCCTAATAACTCACCTAGGAGCTCACTGAGACAGCTCACCGGGTAGGTTGACTTGAGCTCACTTGTGAGCTCACTGAATAGCTGACTGAAGACCTCTCCTTGTGAGCTCGCCAAGTACAGCTCACTGGGGACCTCTCCCTTGGAGTTCACTGAACAAACTTGCCAAGTAACTCACCTAGTGAGATCTTCTAGAGAGCTCACCGATCAACTCGAGTTGAGCTTACCTAAGGAGCTCGTCGAGTAACTCAACTGAGGAACTCACACTGGGAGTTCACCTTACAGCTCACCTTGCCAACTCACCTTTAAATCACCTTACCAACTCACCTTGAGTCTCACCTTGCCAACTCATCACTTGAGTTCATCTGGTATCTCACATGTAAGGTCACCTAAGAGATTGCTGAAAAGCTAACCTAGGAGCTCACCGAGCAACTCATCTACAGAGCTCAACTGGGAGCTTCGGAAGAAACGGCTCGCCCAGGAGCTAATTGAGTAGCTCAGACTAGAAGCTTGCCTGAAAAATCACCTGGGATCTCGCTTGATAGCTCACCTTTCCATCTCACCCTTGAGCTCACCCAAGTATCTCACCTGAGTAGCTTGACTTGAGTTCACCCATGGGAGCTCATCAAGAACATCTCACCTAAGCCAAATCACATGGGAGCTCGTATGATCAACTCACCTAAGCCAGCTCTTCTAGGAGCTCGCCAATCAGCTCAAGTTGAGCTCACCTGGGATCTCAGTTGACCTTGAACTCATCTGGGAGCTCACCTAACAACCTGTCCTTGTCAAGCAACTCACTAAGTAGCTCACCTTACCAACTTACCTTGACATCTCACCTTGGCATCTCACCTAAAAGATATCTTGGCAGCTCACCAAGTAGGTTGACTTGAGCTCATTTGTGACCTCACCGAGTAGCTCACTGGGGACCATCATCTGGGAGCTCACTAAGTACCTAGTTGGGAGCTCACCTAGCATCTCACCTAGGAGATCCCTGAATAACTTGCCAAGTAGCTCCCCTGGGATCTCTTAATTGAGCTCGACCTGATTAGATCGAGTTTACCTATCCCAGGATCTCATCGAGTAACTCAACTAGGAACTCACACTGAGAGCTCACCTAATAGCTCACCTTTCCAACTCACCTTTTACTTGCCTTACTAACTCACCTTGAGCTCACCTTGCCAACTTGCCTTGAGCTCATCTGGTAGCTCACATGTAAGCTCACCTCAGAGATTACCAAAAATCTTACCTTTGAGCTCACTTGGGAGCTCACCAAGTGGCTCAACTAGGGGTCTTAGTTAGGATCTCAGCAAGAAGCTCACCCAGGAACTCGTCAAGTAGCTCAACTTAAGATTTCCCCAAAAACTCACCTGGGAGCTTTCCTAACAACCTCACCTTGTCAAGTCACCTTGAGCTCACCTAATATCTCACTACGTAGCTCAAATTGAGCTCACCCAGGATCTTGTCAAGTAGCTCACTCGAGAACTCGCATGGGATAATCACCTGACAGCTCATTAAGAAACTCACATGGGAGCTCACCTATTAGCTCACCTTGAGCTCGCTGAGTAGCTCACCTTGCCAATGCCCCTTGAACTCATATGGTATCTCACCTAAGAGTTTTTCAAGTAGCTCACAAAGTAGCTCACCTGGGAGCTCACTTAACAGCTCACCTAGAAGCTCACTAAGTAGCTTGCCAGAGACCTTACCTAGGAGCTCACCAAGTATCTCACCTACGAGCTCTCTGAGTAACTCACCTGGATGGTCAATGAATGGGAGCTCACCGATCAGCTTGAGTTGAGCTCACCTGGGAGCTCATCGAGTAACTCACCTAGGAACTCACCTGGGAAATCATCTGACAACTCACCTTGCCAACTCACCTTGAGCTCACCTTGCTAACTCCCCATGAGGTCACCTTGCCAACTCATCTTCAGCTCATTTGGTAGCTCACATGTAAGCTCACCTCAAATATTTCAAACAAGCTCACCTTGGAGCCTCACTTGGGGGCTCACCAAGTAGCTCACCTAGGAGCTCGGTTGACAGCTCACCTTGTTATCTCACCTTGAGTTGACCTAGGAGCTCACCGAGCATCTCAACTTGAGCTCACTTGAGATCTTATCAAGTAGCTCACCTGAAAACTCCACATGGGAGCTCACCTGACAGATTGCCTTACCAACTCACATGGGATCTCACCTATTCATCTCACCTTGCCAACTCTCCTTAAGCTACTCTTGTAGCTCACCTCATATTTTGTCGAGTAGCTTGGCAAGTCACTCACCTAGGACCTCACCTAACAGCTACCCTAGGAGCATGCCTAACAGCTTACTTGGGAGCTCACTAAGTAGCTCACCAAGTAGGTTGAATTGACTTCAATTTTGAGCTTACCAGGGACCTCACCTTGGAGCTCGCCTAGTAGCTCACTTGGGAGCTAACATAACAGCTTGCGTGGGAGCTCACTGAATAGCTTGCCAAGTAATTCACCTGGGAGCTCTTTTGGGAACTCATCGATCAGCTCGAGTTGAGCACACCCGAGAGCTTATCAACTAACTCACATGGGAACTCACCTTGGGAGCTCACCTAATAACTCACCTTGCCAACTCACCTTGTGCTCACCTTATCCAACTCACCTTAAGCTCACCTTTCCAACTTTCCTTGAGATCATCTGGTAGCTCACATGTAAGCTTACCTTAGAGATGGCCAAAAAATTTTACCTTTGAGCTCACCTAGGAGCTCACCAAGTAGCTCACCTAAGAGCTCAGTTGGGAGATTTCCAAGTAGCTCACCCAGTATCTCGTTAAGTAGCTTGACTTGAACTTTCCTAAAAACTCACTTGGGATCTTTCCGTATAGCTCGCCTTACGAGGTCACCTTAAGCTCACCTAGGAGCTCACTGAGTAGCTCAACTTGACCTCACCTGGGAGCTCATCAAGTAGCTCGCTCGAAAACTCACATGGGATCTCATCTTACTAGCTCACCTGTTGTCCTAGAGCTCGGTAAGGAGCTCATCTTCCCAACTCAATTTGAGCTTGTATTTTAACTCACCTAGGAGTTTGTCGAGTAGCTCGCCAAGTAGCTCACTTAGGAGCTCACCTAATAGCTCACATGGGAGCTCATAAAGTATTATTACTTGAGTTCACTTATGAGCTCACCCAACAGCTCCGCAAGGATGTCACCTCAGAGCTCACCTAGTAGCTCGCTTGGGAGATCACCTAGTAGATTACCTGGGAGCTCATAAAATAACTTACCATGTAGCTCGCATGGGAGCTCTTCTAGAAGGTCATCGATCAGCTCGAGTTGAGCTCATATGGGATCTCGTCGAGTAACTCACCTAACCTCTCACCTTGCCAACTCAAATTGAGCTTGCCTTACTAACTTACCTTAAGCTCACCTTGCCAACTCACCTTGAGTTAATTCTGGTAGATCGCATGTAAGCTCACCTTAGACATTGCTGACAAGCTTACCTTTGAGCTCACCTAGGAGCTCACCAACTAGATCACTGAGGGAGCTCAGCTGGAAGCTTGGCTAGGAGCTTGGGTAGAAGTTTGGCTAGGAGATTAGCTAGGAGCTTGGCTAGGAGCAGATCACCTACGAGCTCGACTAGGAGCTTGGCTAGGATTTTTTAAGGTGAGCTCAATGTGAGTTTGAAAGGTGAGCTGTCAGGTGAGTTTTTAGGTGAGTTACTCGATGAGCTCCCAGAAGAGCTCCCAGAAGAGCTCCCAGGTAAGCTACTTGGCTAGCTATTCAGTGAGCTGCTAGGTGAGCTCCTAAGTGAGCTAATTGGTGACCTCCCAGGTGAGTTCCCTAGTGAGCTGCTTAGTGAGCTTAAGTCAACCTACTCGGTGAGTTGCTTAGTGAGCTCCCAGGTTAGCTGTTAAGTGAGCTCCTAGGTGAGCTACTTAATGAGCTCCTCAATAAAATCCAAGGTGAGCTACTAGATGAGCTCAAGGTGCTTTGGCAAGGTGAGCTCCTCAGAAAACTCAAGGCAAGCTAGCAAGGTGAGCTGATAGTCGATATCCCATGTGAGTTAGCAAGGTGAGCTCCTATGCAAGTTTTCAGGAGAGCTACTTCATGAGCTCCCAGGTGAACTCAAATTGAGCTACTTAGTGATCTCTTGGGTGAGCTCAAGGGCAAGCTACCAAGGTGAGCTATCAGGGTGAGCTCCTAAGTGAGTTTTCAGGTAAGGTCAAGTCGAACTACTCAATGAGCTCCTAGGAAAGCTACTTGTTGAGCTCTTAGCTGAGCTCAAAGGTGAGCTTAAAGGTGAGGTTTTTGGGTAATCTCTAAGCCGAGCTTAGATGTGACCTACCATATGAGCTCAAGGTGAGTTTGCAAGGTGATCTCAAGGAGAGTTAGCAAGGTAAACTCAAGGTGAGTTGGTAAGGTGAGCTATCATGTAAGCTCCCAGGTGAGTTACTTGATGAGATCCTTGGTGATATCAACTCAAGCTGATCAAAAATCTCCTAGAAGAGCTCATAAGGTGAGCTACTTAGTGCATTTTTTCGGTGAGATCCCAAGCGAGCTACTAGGAAAGCTCCAAGTGAGCTACTTTGTGAGCTTCTAGGTGAGGTCCCCCAGCAAGCTACTCGGTGAGCTCACAAGTGAGCTCAAGTCAACCTACTCGGTGAGCTCCTAGGTGAGTTGTAAGGCGGGGCTCCTGGGTGAGCTACTTGGTGAGATACTTGACAAAATCTGAGGTGAGATACCAGATGAGCTCAAGGTGAGTTGTTAATGTGAGCTCCTTAGTGAGATCAATGTGAGCTAGCAAGGTGAGCTGACAAGGTGACCATAAAAGAAAGCTCCCATGCAAGTTTTTGGGTGAGCTGTCAGGTGAGCTCCCATACGAGTTTCTGGGTGAGATGTCAGGTGAGCTATTAGGTGAGCTCCCATGAAATTTTTTAGGTGAGCTACTTGACAAGATCCTTATTGAGGTCAAGTCAAGCTATTCAGTGAGTTCCTAGGTGAGCTCAAGGTGAGCTGATAAGGTAAGCTATTAGGTGAGCTCCTAGGTGGGTATCTAGGCAAGCTCAAGTTAAGCTGATTGATGAGCTGCTTATCGATATTTGAGATGAGCTACCAGATGAGCTCAAGGTGAGTTGGCAAGGTGAGTTGGTAAGCTAAGCTACCAGATGAGCTCAAGGTGAGTTGGCATTGTGAGCTCAAGGTGAGTTGGCAAGATGAGCTAATCAGGCAAGATCCCCAGGTGAGTTCCCAGTTGATTTACTCAGTAATCTCCTGGGTGAGCTTTAAACTCAAGCTGATCGGTGAGCTCCCAGAAAATCTCCCACGTGAGCTACTATTTGAGTTATTCAGTGAGCTCCCAAGTGAGCTACTTGGTAAGGTCCCCCGCAAGCTCACAAGTGAGCTCAAGTTAACCTACCCGGTGAGCTACTTGATGAACACTGAGGCAAGTAACCAGATGAGCTTAAGGTGAGTTGGCAAGGTGAGCTCCTCATCGAGCTCAAGGAAAGATGGTAGGTGAGCTCCCATGAGAGTTGGCAAAGCGAGTTGTCAGGTGAGCTTCCACACAAGTTTTCAGGCAAGCTACTTGACCATCTCCCAAGTGAACTCAAGTCAAGCTACTCAGAAATCTCCTAGGTGAGATCAAGGTGAGCACCCAAGTGAGTTTTTGGTCAAGCTCAAGTTGAGCTGCTCGAAGAGCTCCTGGGAAAGCTACTTGCTGAGCTCCTAGTGAGTTCAAAGGTGACCTTTTCAGTAATCTCTGAGGCGAGCTTACATACAAGATACCAGAGGAGCTCAAGGTGAGTTGGCAAGGTGAGCTCAAGGTGAGTTGGCAAGGGGAGCTCAAGGTGAGTTAACAAGGCGAGCTGTCAGGTGAGCTCCCAGGTGAGTTCCTAGGTAAGTTACTCGATGAGCTCCAAGGTGAGGTCAACTCAAGCTAATCGGTGAGCTCCCCAAAGAGCTCTCAAGTGAGGTACTTAGCGAGCTATTTAGCAAGCTCCTAGGCAAGCTGCTAGGTGAGCTCCTAAGTGAGCTACTTATCGAGTTCCTAGGCAAGGTCCCTAGTGAGCTGCTTGGTAAGCTCATAAGCAAACTCAAGTCAACCTACTCACTGAGCTGCTCGGTGAGCTCCTAGGTGAGCTGTTAGGTGAGCTCACCAGGTGAGATACTTGGTGATCTAATTGATGGAATCTGAAGTGAGCTACAAGATGAGCTTAAGGTGAGTTAGAAAGGTGATCTCCTAGGCATGCTCAAGAAGAGCTCCCATGTGAGTTATCAAGGTGACCTGTCACGTGAGCTCCCCATGTGAGTTTTCAGGTGAGCCACTTGATGAGCTCCCAGGTGAGCTCAAGTCAAATTTCTCAGTAATCTCCTAGGTGAGATCAAGGTGAGATGGCAATGTGAGCTCTTAGGTGAGCTCCCAGGTGAGTTTATGAGAAAGCTCAAGTTAAGCTGCTTGACGAGCTCTTGGGAGAGCTACTTGATGAGCTCCCAGCCAAGATCCTTGGTGAGCTTCTTGGGTGAGCTCAAAGGAGATCTTGTCAGAAATCTCTAAGGTGAGATTATATATGAGCTCAAGGCAAATTATCAAGGTGAGCTATCAGGTGAGCTCCCAGGTGAGTTACTTGATGAGTTCCCAGGTGAGCTCAACTAAAGCAGACCGGTGAGCTCCTAAAATATCTCCCAAGTGAGCTACTTAGCGAGCTATTTGGTGAGCTCCCATGTGAGGTACTATGCAAGCTCCTAGGTGAGCTACTTGGTGAGCTCCTAGGTGAGGTCTCCGGTGAGCTGCTCATCAAGCTCACTAGTGAGCTCAAGTCAACCTACTTAGTGAGCTACTCGATGAGCTCCTAGGTGAGCTATTAGGGGAGTTGCCAGGTGAACTACTTGGTGAGCTACTTGATGAACTCAAAAATGAGCTACCAGATGAGCTCTGGTGAGCTCCTCAGTGAGCTCAAACTGAGCTGGAAAGGTGAGCTAATAGGCGAGCTCCCATCCAAGTTTTTGGTTGAGCTGCTTGACAAGTTCCCAAGTGAGCTCAAGTTGAGTTACTCGGCGAGCCTACTCAGTAACCTCCCATTCGAGCTACTTGGTGAGTTACTCGACGAACTCTGAGGAAAACTACCAGACGAGCTTAAGGTAAGTTAGCAAGGTGAGCTCCTTAGAGAGCTCAAGGTGAGTTGATAGGAGAGCTCCCATGACAGTTGGTAAAGTGAGCTGTTAGATGAGCTTTCATGTTAGTTTTTAAGTGATCTCTTGGGTGAGCTCAAGTCAACCTACTCGTCAAGCTCCTGGGTGAGCTCAAGTCAAGCTGTCAAGGTGAGCTGTCAGGCGAGCTCCCATGTAAGGTTCAGAGAAAGCTCAAGTAAAGTTTCTCAATGAGCTCATGGGAAACCCACTTGTCGAGCTCCCAAACAAGCTCCTAGGTGAGCTGGTCAGTGAACTTCTAGTGTGAGCTCAAAGGTGAGCTTCTAAGTAATCTCTGAGGTGAGCTTACATGCTAGCTACAACATGAGCTCAAGGTGAGTTGGAAAGGTAAGTTGTTACGTGAGATCCCATGTGAGTTACTCGACAAGCTCCCAGATGATCTCAACTCAAGTTGATCAGTGAGCTCCTAGAATATCTTCCAGGTGGGATACTATGTGAGCCATTTGGTGAGCTCTCATGTGAGCTACTAGGAAATCTCAAAATCGAGCTACTTGGTGAGCTCCTAGTTGAGGTCCCCAGCAAGTTGCTTGGGAAGATCATAAGTGAGCTCAAGTCAACCTACTTAGAGAGTTGCTAGGTGAGCTCCAAGGTGAGTTATTAGGTGAGCTCCTAGGAAAGTTGTTAGGTGAGCTCCCAAGTGAACTACTTTACAAGATCCTAGTTGAGGTCCCCGGCTAGCTACTCAAAAAGCTCACAAGTGAGCTCAAGTCAACCTACTCAATGAGTTGCTCAGTGAGCTCCCAGGTGAGTTGTCAGGCAAGCTCCCAAGTGAACTACTTGAGCTTTCTCAAAAAATCACATGGAAGCTCACCTGTTAGATCACCTTAGTAGCTCACGTTGAGCTCACCTAGGAGCTTACTAAGTATCTCAACTTGAGCTCGCTCGGGAGCTTCTTAAGTAGCTCACCTAAAAACTCGCATGGGAGCTCACCTGACAGCTCACTCCAAAAAACTCACATTGGAGATCTCCTATTATCTCACCTTGCCACCACCTTCGCCTTGATGTCACTGAGGAGATTACATTACCAACTCACATTAAGCTCATCTGGTAGCTCACCTTGGAGTTCATCGAGGAGCTCGCCAAGTAGCTCACCTGGGAGCTCTGTTAACAGCTCACCTAGGATCTCACTTGAACAGTTTCACTTGGGAGCTCACCTAGCAACTCACCTGGGATCTCACCAAATAGCTCACCAAGTATCTCACCTAGGAGCTCTTCTTGGATCTTTCCAATTAGCTTAAGTTGAGTTCACCCAAGAGCTCATCGATTAATTCACTCAGGAACTCACCTGGGAGATTTTATTACAGCTCATCTTGCCAACTCTCCTTGAGCTCACCTTACTAACTCACCTTGAGCTCGACTTTCCAACTCAGCTTGAGCTCATATGGTAGCTCACATGTAAGCTCACCTCAAATATTACTGACAATCTCACCTTTGAGCTCACATGGGAGCTCACTGAGTAGCTCACCTAGGAGCTTGGCTTGGACCACAGCAAGTAGTTCACCTGGGAGCTCACTTGAACTTTCCTAGAAACTCACTTGGGAGCTCACCCTAAGAGCTTTCCTTGAGCTCACCCAGGATCTCACTGAGAATCTCAACTTAAGTTCACCCAGGAGCTTGTTAAGTAGCTCGTATTAGAGCTCCCCTGACCTATCAGCTCACCTTGCTAGCTCACCTTGAGTTCGCTGAGGAGCTCACCTTGCCAACTCACCTTGAGCTCATCTGGTAGCTTGCCTCAGAGTTCATTAAGGATATTACCAAGTAGCTCACCTGGGAGCTTGCCTAATAGCTCACCTAACATCTTACCTAGGAGCGCACTGAGTAGCTCACCGAGTAGGTTGACTTGAGCTCGTTGAGTAACTCATCGGGGACCTCACCTAGGAGGTCACTAAGTAGCTCACTTAGGAGATTTCATAATATCTCACCTAGGAGCTCACTGAATAGCTCGCCAAGTAGCTCACCTGGGAGCTATTCTGGGAGCTCATCGATCAGCTTGAGTTTTTCTCACTCAGGAACTCGTCAAGTAACTCACCTAGGAACTCACCTGGGAGGTTACCCTCATAACTCACCTTACCCACTCACCTTGAGCTTGCCTTACCAACTTACCTTGAGCTCATCTGGTAGTTCACATGTAAGCTCACCTAAGATATTACTGACAAGGTTACCTTTGAGCTCACTTGGCAATGCATTAAGAAGTTCACCTAGAAGCTCAGGTGGGAGCTCAGAAAGTAGCTGGCCCTTGAGTTCGTTGAGCATCTTGACTTGAGGTTACCCAAAAAATCACCTAGGATCTCACCTGATAGTTCAACATGCCAGCTCGACTTGAGCTCACTGGAGATTTTCTAAAGCAGATCGCCAGAAAACTCACATGGGAGCTCACCTAAAAGCTTACATTTCCAAATGAAATGGTTGCTCTCCTACCAGATTGCCTTGCCAGCTTACCTTGACCTCACCTAGGAGCTCACCTTGTCAACTCACCTTGAGCTCATCTGGTAGTTTGCCTCAAATTTTGTCATGTAGCTTACCAATTAGCTCACTTGGGAGCTCACCTAACAGCTCACCTAGGAGCTTACTGAGTAGCTTTTTGAGTAGGTTGAATTAAGCTTACTTGTGAGCTCACTGAGTAGCTCATCGGGGACCTCACCTGGGAGCTCGTAAAGTAGGTCACTTGGGAGGCTCACCTAATAGCTTACTTGGGAGCTCACCTAACAACTCGCCTGGGAGATCATCGAGTAGCTCTCTAAGTAGGTTGACTTGAGATCGCCTGTGAGATTACCGAGAAACTTGCTGAGGACCTCAACTGGGAGCTTTCCAAGTACCTTGATTCTGAGATCTCCTAGCATCTCACATGGGATCTCACCGAATGGATCACTAAGTATATCACCTACGAGCTCTTCTGGGAGCTCACACAATCAACTCGAGTTGAGCTCACACCTGGGAGCTCGCCAAGTAAGTCACTTGGGAGCTCACCTAACAGCTTGCCTTTCTAGCATGCCTTGAGCTCACCTTGTTAACTCACCTTGAGTTTCATCTTACCAACTCACCTTGATCTCATGTTGTAGCTCACAATGTAATCTCACCTCGGAGATTACTGACAAGCTCACCTTTGAGGTCACCTGGGAGCTGACTGACCAACTAACCTAGGAACTTTGTTGATAGCTTGAAAAGTAGGTCACCCATGACCCCGTTGAGCACCTCAACTTGAGCTTTCCCAGAACCTTACTCCGGAGCCACCTGAAAGCTCACCTTGACACCTCAACTTGAGCTCACCCAAGAGCTTATCGAACAACTCGACATGAGCTCACCTAGGAGCTCATCAAGTATCTCACCTGAAAAACTCACATGAGAGCTCACCTAATAGCTCACTTTGCCAACTCTCATGAGAGCTCACCTTGAGCTCTCTGAGGAGCTCACCTTGCCAAATCACCTTAAGGTTATCTGGTAGCTCACCTCAAATTTCATTGAGCATCTCACCAAGTAGCATGGATGGGAGCTCACTAAGTAACTTGGGAGTTTGTTGACTTGAGCTCACTTGCGAGTTTACTGAGTAACTCATTGGGGACCTCACCTAGTAGCTCGCTAAGTAGATTTCTTGGGAGCTCACCTAGTAACTCATCTAGGAGCTCACCAAGTAGCTCACCTGGGAGCTTTCCTTTCAACTCAATTTGAGCTAACCTAGAGGATCATCAAGTAACTCTCCTGGGAACTCACTAAGCAGATCACCTAGGAGATCAACTGTGAGCTCATCAAGTAGCTCACCCAGGATCTCGTATGGGAGCTCACCTGATAGCTCACCTTGTCAGCTCACTTTGAGCTCACCCAGGAGCTTACCGAGTAGCTCGACTTTAGCTCACCTGGGAGCTTGTCAAGCATCTTGGCAAAAAACTCACATGGGAACTCACCTAATAGCTCACCTAGAAACTCGCATGAGAGATCACCTATTAGCTCACCTTACAAACTCACCTTGATCTCGCTGAGGAGATTACCTTGTTAACTTTCCTTGAGCTCATCTGGTAGCTCACCTCAGAGTTCATCAAGCATCTCACTAAGTAGCTCACCTGGGAGCTCAACTAACAACTCACTTGGGACCTAACTGAATAACTCACCAAGTAGGTTGTCTCGACTTCACTTGTGAGCTCATTGAATAGCTCACCGAGGACATCACTTGGGAGATCACCTAAAAAATCACTAGGGATCTCACCGAATAGCTCACCAAGTAGCACGCCTAAGAGATCTTTTGGGATCTTACTAATCAGATTGAGTTGAGTTCACCTAGGAAATCATCAAGTTACTCACCTAGGAACCCACCTGGGAGCTCGCATTACAGCTCACCTTGCCAACTCACCTTGAGCTCACCTTGCTAAATAACCTTGAACTCACCTTGCCAACTCACCTTGAGCTCATATGGTAGCTTGAAAGTAAGCTAACCTAAGATATTACCAAAAATCCCACCTTTAATCTCACTTGGGAGCTCACTAAGTAGGTCACCTACGAGCTTGACTGAGAGCTCAACAAGTAACTCACCCAAGAGCTCATCGAGAATCTAGACTTGAGCTTGCCTAGAAACTCACCTAGGAGCTCACCTGATAGCTCACCTTGCCAGCTCACCTTGAGCTAGCCCAGGATCTCATTGAGTAGCTTGACTTGAGGTCACCCAAGAGCTCATCAAGTAGCTCACCTGAAAACTCCCATGGGAGCTCACCTTATAGCTCGCCTTACCAACTCACATGGGAGCTCACCTATTACCTCACCTTGTCAGCTTGCCTTGAGATCGGTAAAGAGTTCACCTTACCAAATCACCTTGAGTTCGTCTTGTAGCTCACCTTAGAGTTCATCAAGGAGGTCACCAAGTAGCTCACCTGGGAGCTCACCTAACACCTCACCTAATAGCTTTCCTGGGAGCTCACTGAGTAGCTCACCGAGTAGGTTGACTTGAGCTCATCGAGCAGCTTTCCGGGGACCTAACCTGGTAGGTCACGAAGTAGCTCACTTATGATCTCTCCTAGCAGCTCACCTAGGAGCTTGCCAAAAAAACTGCCAAGTAGCTATCCTAGGAGCTCTTCTGGGAGCTCTCTGATCAGCTCGAGTTAAGATCACTCGGGAACTCATTGAGTAACTCACCTAAGAATTCACCTAGGAGGTCACCTGACACCTCACCTTGAGCTCATCCGGTAGCTTGCATGTAAGCTCACCTCAGAGATTACTGATAAGCTTACCTTTGAGCTCACCTGATAACTCACCTAGGAGCTCAGCTGGGAGCTCGATAAGTAGCCCACGTAGAATTTCATCAAGTAGCTCAACTTGACCTTACCCAGAAACTATCCTAGGATCTCACCTGATAGATCACCTTGCCATCTTGCCTTGAGCTCACCCAAGAGCTCATTGATTAGTTTGAATTGAACTCACCCCAGAGCTCATCAAGTAGCTTGCCAAAAAAATCCCATGGGAGCTCACCTAAGAGCTTACCTGGGAGCTAACCTGAGAGCTTACCTAGGAGCTCACCTAACAGCTCACCTGGGAGCTCATTGAGTAGCTCTCCGAGTAGGTTGACTTGAGATTTCTTATGAGCTTGTTGAGAAGCTCATTGGGACCTCAACTAGGAGCTTGACAAGTAGCTTGATTTTAAGCTCACCTAGCAACTCTCCTGGGAGCTCACCAAATGGCTTGACAAGTAGCTCACCTGGGAGGTCTTCTAGGAGCTTGCTAATCAATTGAAGTTGATATCACCCGAGAGCTCATCGATTAACTCACCTGGGAGCTACCCTGAAAGCTCACCTTTATAACTCACCTTAAGCTCACCTTGCTAACTTACCTTGAGATCGACTTACCAACTCACCTTGTGTGCATCTGGTAGCTTACATGTAAGCTCACCTTAGAGATAGCTGACAAGTTCACCTAGGAACTCATGGAGTAGCTCACCTAGGAGCTCAGTTGGGAGCTTAGAATGTAGCTCACATAGGAGCTTGACTTAAGCTGGCCTAGAATATCTCCTCGAAGCTTTCCTGATAGCTCACCTTACCAGCTCAGCTTGAACTCACCCAGGAGCTCACCAAGAAACTTGACTTGAGCTCACATGGGATCTCATCAAGTAGCTCACCAGAAAAATCACATGGGAGCTCGCCATAGCAACTCACACTAGAGCTCACCTATCAGTTCACCTTGCTAGCTCAACTTGATATCACTAAGGAGATCATGTTGCCAACTCACCTTGACCTCATCTGGTAGCTCACCTCATAGTTTGTTGAGCAGCTCACTAAGTAGCTCACCTGGGAGCTCCTCTAATAGCTCACCTGGGAGCTCACCAAGCAGCTCACCGAGTAGGTTGACTTGAGCTCACTCGTGAGCTCGATGATCAGCTCACAGGAGACCTCTCATGGGATATCACTAAATAGATCAGCTGGGAGCTCACCTAAAAGTTCACCTGGGAGCTCACCAAATAGCTTTCCAAGTAGCTCAGCTGGAAGCTCTTCTAGGAGCTTTCCGATCATCTTTGCTTGAGCTCGCCCAGTACCTCATCAAGTAACTCACCTGGGAACTCACCTGAGAGCTCACCTTTCTAACTCACCTTGAGCTTGTATGTAAGTTCACCTCAGAGATTTCCAAAAATATTTCCTTTGAGCTCACCTGGGAGCTCATCGAGTAGCTCACCTAGGAGCTCAACTGGGAGCTAGTCAAGTAGCTCACCCAAGTGCTCATCGAGTAGATTGACTTAAACTTGACTGGAAACTTGTTTGGGAGCTCACTTGAGAGCTCACCTTGCCATCTCACCATGAGGTCACCCAAGATATTTCTGAGTATCTCAACTTGAGCTCACCCATGCGAGTTGGCAGGGAGAGTTGTCAGACGAGCTCCCATGTGAGTTGGTAGGGTGAGCTATTAGAGGAGATCCCATGTGAGTTTTTAGGTGAGCTACTTGATGAGCTCTAGCTCACCTTGAGCTCACTAGGGACCTCACCTTACCAACTCACCTTGAGCTCATCTTGAAGCTCACCTCAAAGTTCATCAAGTAGATCACCAAGTAGCTCACCTTTGAGCTCATGTAACATCTCATTTCGAAGATAACCGAGTAGCTCACTAAGTAGGTTGACTTGAGTTTGCTTATGATCTTGCTTAGCAACTCACCAGGGACCTCACCTAGGAACTCACCAAGTAGCTCACATAGTAGCTTGCTGGGGAGCTTGCTAAATAGCTCTCCAAGTAGCTCACCTAGGAGTTCTTCTAGGAGTTCACTGATTAGCTCAAGTTGAGCTCACTCAGGAGCTCATTGAGTAACTCACCTGGGAGCTCACCTAACAGCTCACCTTGCTAACTCACCTTAAGCTCACCTTGCCAACTTGACTTGAGCTCATCTGGTAGCTAGTATGTAAGCTCACCTTAGAGATTACCAATAACCTCACCTTTGAGATCACCTAGGAGTTCACTGAGCAACTCACCTAGGACCTTGGCTGTGAGTTTAGTAAGTAGCTTTCCCAGGAGCTCGTGAAGCATCTCAACTTTTTATTTCCTACAAACTTTCTTGGGAGCTTGCCTTACAAGCTCACCTTGAGCTCACCCAGGAGCTTACTGAGTCACTCGACTTGAGCTCACCTAGGAGCTCGTCAAGCAGCTCACCTAAAAACTTGTATGGAAGCTCACTTGACAACTCGCTTTACCAACTATCATGGCAGGTTACCTATCAGCTTACCTTAAGCTCGCTAAGGATCTCACCTTGCCAACTCACCTTAAGCTCATCTGGTATCTTTCCTCAGAGTTCTTCAAGTAGCTCACCTGGTAGGTTGACTTAAGCTCACTTGTGAGCTCACCGGTGACCTTGCCAAGTAGCTCACGTAGGAGCTCACCTAGTATCTCTCCTAAGAGCTTGCTGAATAGCTCACATAGTAGCTCACATGGGAGCTCTTCTATTAGCTCACTTGGGAGCTCTTCTGGGAGCCTCAAAGCTTACATGATAGCTCACCTTGCAACTCACCTTGAGTTTCCCTTACCAACTTGCCTTGATCTCACCTTCCCAACTCACCTTGAGCTCATATGGTAGCTCAAATCTAAGCTCACTTCAGACATTATCAAAAAGGTTAGCTTTTAGCTTGCCTTTGAGCTCACTGAGTATCTCACCTAGGAGCTCGGCTAAGATCTCAACAAGCAGCTCGCCTAAGACCTCATCGAGTAGTTTGACTTGAGCTTACCTAGAAACTCACCTGGGAGCTTGCCTAACAGCTCATCTTGCCAGCTCACCTTGAGCTCACCCAGGAGGTCACTGGGTAGCTCAACTTGAGTTCACCTAGGATATCATGAAGAATCTCACCCAAAAACTCACAATGGATCTCACCTAATAGCTCACCTTGCCAACTCATATGGGAGCTCACCTATCAGCTCACCTTGCCAGCTCTCCTTGAGCTTGCTGAGGAGCTCACCTTACAAACTCACCTTGAGCTTGTCTGGTAGCTCACCTTGGAGTTCATTGAGGAACTCACTAATTAAATCACCTGGGAGCTCACCTAAAAGCTCACCTGGGAGCTCACTGAGTATCTCACCAAGTAGGTTGACTTGAGCTCATCGAGTAGCTCACCGAGGAACTCACTTGGGAGGTAGCCAAGTATCTCACTTGGGAGTTTCCCTAGCAGCTCAACAAACAACTAGAAAAATAGCTCACCTAGGAGCTCTTCTGGAAGCTCATCGATCAGCTCAAGTTGAGCTCACTTGGGAGCTTGTCAAGTAACTCACCTGGGAACTCACCTGGGAGCTCACCTAATAGCTCACCTTTCCAACTCGCATTGAGCTTACCTTACCAACTCACCTTGAGCTCATCTGGTAGCTCACATGTAAGCTCACCTCAGAGATTCTCGATAAGGTTACCATTAACCTCACCCGAGAGCTCACCAAGCAGCTCACCTAGGAGCTCGGTTCGGATCTCGGTAAGCAGGTCACCCTGAAACTCACCTGGGAGCTCGCCTGACAGCTCTCAGCTTGCCAGCTCACCTTGAGCTCACCCAGGAGCTCGCTGAGTAGCTTGACTTGAGCTCTCATGGGAGCTCCTCAAGTAGCTCACCTGAAAACTCACATGGGAGCTCACTTGATATCTCAGCTTGATAACTCACATGGGAGATCACCTATCAGCTTCCTTTTTCAGATCACTTTGAGCTTGCTGGGGAGGTCACCTTTCCAACTCACCTTGAGCTCATCTGGTAATTCACCTTGAAGTTCATCATGTAGCTTTCCTGGGAGCTCAACTAACATCTCACCTTGGAGCCCACTGAGCATCTCATCTAGTAGGTTGACTTGAGCTAACTTGTGAGCTCACTAAGTAGCTTTCTGGGGACCTCTCCTTAGAGCTTTCCAAGTATCTCACTTCAGATCTCACCTAGCAACTAACCGAATGACTCACCAAGTAGCTCACCTGGGAGATCTTGTAAGAGCTCACCGATCAGCTCGAGTTGAGCTCTCCCAGGATCTCATCGAGTAACTTTCTTGGGAACTCGTGGGGGAACTCACATGACAACTTTCATTTCAAACTCACCTTGAGCTCACCTTGCCAACTCACCTTAAGCTCACCTTTCCAACTCACCTTGCCAACATGCCTTGAGTTCACCTACGAGCTTGGCTAGGAGCTCAAAAAGAAGCTCATGTAGGAGCTCGTCAAGCACCTCAACTTGAGCGAACCCAAAAACTTTCTTGGGATATCACCTGACAACTCACCTTATCAGCTCACCCAAGATCTCACTGAGTAGCTCAACTTGAGCTCACCTGGGAGCTCGTCAAGTAGCGCACTTGAAAAATCACATAAGAGCTCGCTTGACAACTCACCTTACTAACTCGCATGGGAGCTCACCAATAAGCTCCCCTTTCTAGCTCACCTTGAGCTCACTAAGGATCTCACCTTGCCAACTCACCTTAAGCTCATCTAGTAGCTTGCCTTGGAGTTCATCGAGTAGCTCACCAAGTATCTTACCTGGGATCTCGCCTAACAACTTTCCTAGTAACTCACAAAGTAGGTTGACTTGAGCTCCCTTGTGAGATCACTAAGCATCTCACCAGATACCTCGCCTAGGAGCTCACCAAGTAGCTTTCCTAGGAGCTCATCTAGTAGCTCACATGGGAGATCACTGAGTAGCTCATTGAGTAACTCACCTGGGAGCTCACTTGATAGCTCAAATTGCCAACTCACCTTGAGCTAACCTTGTCAACTCATTTTGATCTCATCTGGTAGATCACATATAAGCTCACCTAAGAGATTACTAGTATGCTCACCTTTCAACTCACCTGGGAGCTCACTTAGGAGCTCAGCTGGGAGCTCAATAAGAAGCTCACCCAGGAGCTCCTCAAGTATTTTTACTTGAGATTACCTAAAAAATCACTTGGGAGCTTTCGTGATAGCTCACCTTTAGCTCACCTAGGAGCTCACTGAGCAACTTGACTTGAGCTCACCAAGGAGCTCTTCAAGTAGCTCACCTAAAAACTCACATGAGAATTCACCTAATAGCTCACCTTACCAACTCATATTAGAGCTCACCTTGAGCTCACTGAGGAGCTCACCTTGCTAACTCCCCTTGAGCTCAACTAGTAGCTCACCTTAGAGTTCATCAAGTAGCTCACCAAGTAGCTCACCTACTAGCTCCTCTAGGAGCTCACCTAACAGCTCACCTAACAGCTCACTTTGAAGCTAACCTAATAGCTTAGTTGGGAGCTCACCCAACATCTCACCGATTAGGTTGACTTGATCTCACTTTTGAGCTCACCGAGAAGCTCACTAGGGACCTCACCTGGGAGCTTGCTAAGTAGCTTGCCTGGGAGCTCACCGAATAACTCATGAAGTAGCTCACCTAGGAACTCTTCTGGGAGCTCACCGATCATCTCGAGTTGATCTCACCTGGGAGCTCTTTGAGTAACTCACCTGGGAGCTCACCTAACAGCTTACCTTGCCAACTCACCTTCACCTCACCTTGCCAACTCACCTTAATCTCACCTTACAAACTCACCTTGAGCTCATCTTATAGCTCACATGTAAGATCACCTCAAATATTACCGAAAAGATCACCTTTTAGATCACCTGGGAGCTCACCGACTATCTCATCTAGATGCTTTGTTGGGAGTTTAACAAGTAGGTCACCCATGAGCTCCTCTAGTAGCTCAACTTGAGCTTGCGTAGAACCTCACCTGGGAGCTTTCCGAGTAGGTTGACTTGAGCTCACCAGGGAGCTTGTCAAGTAGCTCATCCAAAAACTTGCATGATATCTCACCTGATATCTCACTTTTCCAACTCCGATGAGATCCCACCTATCATCTCACCTTGAGTTTGCTAAGGAGCTCACGTTACCAACTCACCTTAAGCTCACCTGGGAGCTATCCTAACATCTCACCTTGCATACTCACCTTGACCTCACATTAGCAACTCACCTTGAGCTCATCTAGTAGCTCACATGTAAGCTCACCTCAGATATTACTGACAAGCTCACCTGGGAACTCATCGAGTAGCTCACCTAGGAGCTTGGCTGGGAGCTCGGTAATTAGCTCACCCTGGAGCTTGTCGAGTAGCTTGAATTGAGCTTTCCTAAAAACTCACCTAATATCTCACCTTGCCATCTGACCTTGATCTCACCTAGGATCTCACCGAGTAGCTTGAATTGAGCTCACTAGGGAGATTGTGAAGTAGCTCACTTGAAAAATCGCATAGGAGCTTGCATTACAGCTCACCCAAAAACTCGCATGGGAGCTCGCCTTACTAGGTCACCCTGAGCTCACTGAGTAGCTCACCTTGCCAACTCACCTTGAGCTCATCTTATAGCTCACCTCATATTTTTTTGAGTAACTCACCTGGGATCTCACCGAGTAGCTCACCGAGTAGGTTGTCTTGAGCTCATTTGTGAGCTCCTCGAGTAGCTCACTAGGGACCTGAAATGGGAGCTTGCCAAATATTTCACCTAGGATCTTGTCAAACAACTCACCAATTAGATCGCCTGGGAGCTCTTCTGGGAGCTCACTGATCAGCTTGAGGTGAGCTCACCTAGGAGCTCGTCAAGTAACTTGCCTTGAAACTCACCTGGGAGCTCACCTGACAGCTTGCATTCCTAACTCGCCTTGAGCTCACCTTGCCAACTCACCTTAAGCTTGCCTTTCCAAATCATATTGAGATCATCTAGTAGCTTGCATGTAAGCTCACATCAGAGATTTTTGACAAGCTTGCCTTTGTTCTCACCTGGGAGCTCACAGAGTAGCTCACCTAGGAGCTTGGCTTGGAGCTCAGTAAGTAGCTCACTCAGAAAGTCACCTGGGAGCTCTCCTAATAGCTTACCTTTCCAGCTCTCCTATATCACACCAAAGAGCTCAATGAGCAACTCAACTTAAGCTCACCCAGGAGGTCATCAATAAGCTCGCTTGAAAACTCACATGGGAGCTCACCTTGCCAGCTCACCTTGAGTTTGATGAGGAGCTCACCTTGCCAACTCACCTTAATCTTTTCTGGTAGCTCACCTCAGATTTCATTGAGTATATCACCAAGTAACTCACTTGGGAGTTAACCTAACAACTTTCCAGGGAGATCACCAAGTAGCTCATTGAGTAGGTTGATTTCAGCTCAATTATGAGCTCGCCGCATAGATCATCGGGGACCTTCCCTAGGATCTTACCAAGTAGATCACTTGGAAGATCACCTAGTAGCTCACCTAGAAGCTCACTGAATAGCTTAAAAAGTAGCTCACTTGGGAGCTCTTCTAGGGGCTTATCGAGTAGCTCGACATGAGCTTGCTAGGGAGCTCATCAAGTAGCTCGGTCAAGAACTCAAATGGGATCTCACCTGAAAGCTCACCTAGAAACTTACATTGTAGCTCACCTATCAGCTCACCTTGAGCTCACCTTGGAGTTCTTCAAACAACTCACCAAGTAGCTCACCTGAGAGCTCACCTAATAGCTCACCGAGTAGCTCTCTGAGTAGGTTGAATTGAGATTGCTTGTGAGCTTGCTAAGTAGCTCGTAAAATACCTCAACTCAGAGCTTGCAGAATAGCTCATCAGGTAGCTCACCTAGGAACTCTTCTAGGAGCTCGCTAATCATCTTGATTTGAGCTCACCTAGGAGCTCGTTAAGTAACTCACCTAGAAAATCACCTAGGAGCTTGCGTGATAGCTCACCTTGCCAACTCACCTTGAGCTCACCTTGCCAACTTGTCTTGAGCTCATTTAGTAGCTCATATGTAAGCTCACCTCAGAGATTACTGACAAGATCACCTTTGGACTTGGCAAGTAGCTCACCCAGGATCTTGTTGAGTAGCTCAAGTTGAGCTTACCTAGAAACTCATCTGGGAGCTTGTTTGATAGCTCGTCTTGCCATATCACCTTGAGATCTCCCAGGAGCTTGGGAAACAACTCAATTTAAGCTCACTTGGGAGCTCACTGAGTACTTCACCAAGTAGGTCACCTAAGCACTCTTCTGGGAGATCACTGATCATCTCGAGTTAAGCACACCCAAGAGATCATCGAGTAACTCATGTGGGAGCTCACTAGATAGGTCATCTTGACAACTCACCTTGAGTTCACCTTACCAACTCACCTTGAGCTCATCTAGTAGCTCACATGTAAGCTCACCTTTGAGCTCACCCGGGAGATCACCAAGTAGCTCACCTAAAAGCTTAGCTGGGATCTTGACAAGTAGCTCACCCAAGATCTTGTCGAGAAACTCGAGTTAAGCTTGACCAGAAACTCACATGGGAGCTCACCTAACAGGTCACCTTACCAACTCACCTTGAGCTCACCCAAGAGCTTGCTGAGCATCTCGAATTGAGCTCGCTTGAGAGCTTGTCAAGTAGCTCACCCAAAAAATCACACGGGAGCTCACCTGATAGCTCACCTAGAAACTCGTATGGGATCTCACCTATCAGCTCATCTTGCTAGTTTGCCTTGATCTCGCTGAGGAGCTCACCTTACCAACTGGCCTTGAGCTCATTTGATATCTCGCCTCAGAGTTCATCGAGTAGCTCACCAAGTAGCTCCCCTTGTAGCTTGCTTAATAGCTCACCTGGGATATCACCGTATAACTCACCGAGTAGGCTAACTTGGTCTCTCTTGTCAGCTCACTAAGCAGCTCACCGGGGACCTCACCTGGGAGCTCGCTTGGGAGCTCACCTAGCAAATCACCTGGGATCTCACTGAATAACTTGTAAAGTAGCTCACCTGGGAGCTCTTCTGGGATCTTACCGATCAGCTTGAGTTGATTTTAACCAAGAGCTCATCAAGTAACTCACCTGGGAACTCAAATGTGAGCTCACATTATAGCTCATCTTTCCAACTCACCTTAAGCTCACCCTGCTAAGTAACCTTGAGCTCACCTTCCCAACTCACCTTGAGCTCATATGGTACCTCACATGTAAACTTACCTCAGAGATTACAAACAAGCTCACCTTTGAGCTCACCTGGGAACTCACTGACCAACTCACCTAGGACATCAGTTGGGAGTCTAGCAAGCATCTCACCTAGGAGCTCGTCAAGCAGCTTGACTTGAGCTTGCCTGAAAACTCACCTGGGAGCTCACTTGATAGCTCACCTTGCCAACTCACCTTGATCTCACCCAGGAGCTCACCGAGTAGCTCGAATTGAGTTCACCTAGGAGCTTGTCAAGCAGCTCACCCAAAAACTCATATGGGAGCTCACCTGATAGCTTGCCTTGCCAACTCACATGGGATCTCACTTATCAGCTCACCTTACCATCTCACCTTGAGCTCACTGAGGAGCTCACCTTACCAACTCAACTTGAACTCATCTAGTAGCTCACCTCAGAGTTCTTCGAGGAGCTTGCCAAGTAGCTCACCTAGGAACTCACCTAACAGCTTTCCTGGGAGCTCACTTAGTAGCTTTCTGAGTAGGTTTACTTGAATTCACCGAGCAGTTCACTAAGGACCTAACATGGGAGGTCACCAAGTAACTCACTTGGAAGCTCTCCTAGCAGCTCACCTCGGAGCTTGCCGAATAACTCACCAACTAGCTCACTTGAGAGCTCTTATGGGAGCTCAATAATCAGCTCGAGTTGATTTCACTCAGGAGCTCGTTGAGTAACTCACCTGGGAACTTGCCTGGGAAATGTCCTAACATCTCACCTTACCAACATACCTTAGGCTCGCCTTACTAAATTACCTTGACCTCATTCTGTAGCTCACATATAAACTCACCTTAGAGATTACTGTCAAGCTTACCATATAGCTCGTCTGATAGCTCACCGAGAAGCTCACCTAGGAGCTCGGCTAGGAGCTTGGAAAGTAGCTCACCCAAAAAATCACCTAGGATCTCACCTGACATCTCACCTTGCTATCTCTGCTTGATCTCACCTAGGATCTCACTAATAATATTGACTTGAACTCACCTGGGAGCTCATCAAGTAGATTACCAAAAAACTCACATGGGAGCTCACCTAATAGCTCACCTTACCAACTCACAAGGGTGCTCACCTATAAGTGTGCCTTGCCAGCTCACCTTGAGCTCACCTAGGATCTCACCTTACTAACTCACCTTGAGCTCATCTGGTAGTTTACCTCATATTTCTTCATGTAGCTCACCGAGTAGCTCACCTGGGAGCTCACCTAATAGCTCACCTAGGAGCTCACAGAGCAGCTCGTCGAGTAGGTTGACTTGAGCTCACTTGTGAGCTCGCTGAGCAGCTCACCGGGGATGTCACTTGGGAGCTCATAAAGTATCTCACATAGTAACTTATATGGGACCTCAACTAACAGCTCGCATGGGAGCTCAGTGAGTATCTCTCCAAGTAGGTTGAATTGAGCTTACTTATGAGCTTGCTGAGCAGCTCACCGAGGACCTCAACTGGGAGCTTGCTAAGTAGCTTACCTAGCAACTCACCTTGGAGCTCACTAAATGGCTCACCAAGTAGGTCACCTGGGATCTATTCTTGGAGCTCACTGATCAACTCGAGTTGAGCTCACCCGGGAGCTCATCGAGTAACTTGCCTGGGAACTCACCTAACAGCTCACCTTTCTAACTTGCCTTAACAACTTGTCTTGAGCTCACCTTGTCAACTCACCTTGTGCTCATCTGGTATCTCACATGTAAGCTCACCTTAGATATTACTTACAAGCTCACCTTTGAGCTCACCTGAGAGCTCACCAAGTAGCTCATCTAGGAGCTCGGCTGAGAGCTCAGCAAGTAGCTCGCTCAAGATCTCATCGAATAGCTTGACTTGAGCTTACACAAAAACACACCTGGGAGCTCACCTGATAGCTCACCTTGAGCTCACCCAGGAGCTTGGCTTGATCTCACCCAGGAGCTTGTCAAGTAGCTGACTCAAAAAATCACATGGCAGCTCACCTTACTAAGTTGCATGACAGCTCACCTATCAGCTTTCCTTTACAGGTCACCTTGAGCTCACTAAGGAGCTCACCATGCCAACTCACCTGAGAGCTCACCTTGTCAAATTTCCTTGAGGTCATCTGGTAGGTCACATGTAAGCTCACCTAAGATATTACCAATAAGCTTGCCTTTGAGCTCGTCTGGGAGCTCACCGAGTACCTCACCTAGGAGCTCAACTGGGAGCTCATCAAGCAGCTCACCCAAGATCTCATCAGGGAACTCGAGTTGAGATTTCTCATAAACTAACCTAAGATATCACCTAAGAGCTTGCCTTTCCATATCACCTTGAGCTCACCCAAGAGCTCGCCAAGTATCTCGACTTGAGCTCACTTGGGAGCTCGTCAAATAGCTCACCTGAAAACTTGCATGGGATCTTGCTTGACAGCTCACCCTACTAACTCGTATGGAAGCTCACCTATTAGCTCAACATGAGCTTGCTTAGGAGCTCACAATGTTAAATTGTGTTGAGCTCACTTAAGATTTCATCGATAAGCTCACCAAGTAGCTCACCTGGGAGCTCACCAAACATCCCAGTGAGTAGGTTGACATGAGTTTACTTCTAAGCTCACTAAATAGCTTGCTTGGGAGCTGACCTAGCAGCTTACATGGGATCTCACCAAATAGCTCACCAAGTAGCTGACCTAGGAGCTCTTCTAGGATCTCCCTGATTAGCTCAAGTTGAGATCACCTAGGAGTTCGTCAAGTAACTCACCTGACAGCTCACCTTGTGAACTCACCGTGAGCTCACCTTGCTAACTCACCTTGAACTCACCTTACCAACTTGTCTTGAGCTCATCTAGTAGCTCGCATGTAATCTCACCTCAAATATTGCTGACAATCTCACCTTTGACCTCACCTGGGAGCTCACCGAGAAGCTCACCTATGAGTTTGGCTAGGAGCTCAAGAAGTAGCTTTACCAGGAGCTCATTGAGTAGATAAAGTTTTGCTTTCCTAGAAACTCACACAGAATCTCACCTTGCTAGCTCACCTTGAGCTTTCCTAGGAGCTTACTGAGAAGCTTGACTTGAGCTCACCCAGGAGCTTGTAAATCACCTCACCTGAAAACTTGTATGGGAGCTCACCTAACAGCTTGCCTTGCTAACTCTCATGGGAGCTCACCTATTAGCTTACCTTGAGCTCACTGAGGAGTTCACATAGCCAAATCACCTTAAGCTCATCTGATAGCTCACCTTAGAGTTTATCGATTATCTCAATGAGTATCGCACTAAGTAGGTTGACTTGAACTCACTTATGGGCTCACCGAGTAGCTCACCAGGGACCTCTCTTGTGAGCTCACCAAGTAGCTCACTTCAGAGCTCACCTAGTAACTCTCCTAGGAGCTCGACGAATAGCTCACCAAGTAGCTCACCTAGGAGCTCTTCTGGGACCTCACCGATTAGCTTGAGTTGAGCTCACCCAACAGATCATTGAGTAATTCACTTGGGAACTCACCTGGGAGCTCACCTGATAGCTCATCTTACCAAATCACCTTGAGCTCACATTGCCAACTCGACTTGAGCTCATCTTGTAGCTCGCATGTAAGCTAACCTCAGAGATTACTAACAAGCTCACGTTTGAGCTCACTGAGTATCTCACTTAAGAGCTCGGCTAGGAGCTCAACAAGTATCTTGCCCAGGAGATCATCGAGTAGCTCGATTTGAGCTTGCTTGAAAAATCACCTAAGAGCTCACCTGAAATCTTATCTTGCTAGCTCACCAAGCTACTTGACTTCAGCTCACCCAGGAGATCATCAAGTAGCTCACCTAAAAACTCATGTAGGAGCTCACCTAACATCTCACCCAGAAAATTACATGGGATCTCACCTATCAGCTCACCTTGCTACCTCACCTTGATCTTGCTGAGGAGCTAACCTTGACAACTCACCTTGAGCTCGCATGGTAGCTTGATTCAGAGGTCACTGAGTAGCTCACCAAGTAGCTCACCTAGAAGCTCACCTAACAGTTCACCTAGGAGCTCACCGAACAACTCACTGAGTAGGTTTAATTGAGCTCATATGGTAGCTCACATCTAATCTAATTTAAGAGATTACTGTCAAGCTCACTGAGTAGCTCACCTAGGATCTTAGATTGGAGCTCGGTAAGTAGCTCACCTAGGAACTCATCGATAATTTTGACTTGATCTTACCCAAAAACTCACCTAACAGGTCACCTTGCCAGCTCACCTTGAGCTCACCCAATAACTCACTGAGAAGCTCAACTTAAGTTCACCCTGGATCTCGTGTAGTAGCTCACCTAAAAACTCACATGGGAGCTCACATGATAGCTCACCTTGCCAACTCACATGGGAGCTCACCTTGCCAGCTCACCTTGAGCTCGGTAAGGAGCTCACCTTACCAACTCACATTGAGCTCGTCTGGTATCTTTCCTTGGAGTTCATCGATGAGCTCACTAAATAGCTCACCTAGGATCTCACCTAACAACTTGCCTGGGATCTCACTAAGCAACTTGCCGAGTAGGTTGACTTGAGCTCACTGATCAACTCACTGGGGAACTCCCCTGGGAGGTTTCCATGTAGCTCACTTAGGATCTTACCTAACAACTCCCCAAATAGCTCGTCAAGTAGCTCACCTGAGTGCTTGGTAATCAGCTCAAGTTGAGCTCACTTGGGATCTCGTCAAGTAACTCACCTAAGAACTCACATGGGAGCTCACCTAACAGATCACCATACCAACTCACATTTAGCTCACCTTACCAACTTTCCTTTAGCTCATATAGTAGCTCACATAAGCTTACCTTTGAGCTCACCTGGTAGCTCACCAAGTAACTCACCTAGGAGCTTGCTGAGTAGCTTCACTTGAGGTCACTCGAGAGCTCATCAAGTAGATCACTTGAAAAACTCCCATGGGAGCTCACCTGATAACTCACCTTCATAACTCACATGGGAGCTCACCTATCAGCTTGCCTTGAAAGCTAGCTTTGATCTCGCTGAAGAGCTCACCTTTCCAAATCACCTTGAGATTGTCTGGTAGTTTACCTCAGATTTAATCATGTAGCTCACTAAGTAGCTCACCTAGGAGCTCACCTAACAACTCACCTGGGAGCTCACTGAGTAGCTCATTGAGTAGGTTGACTTGAGCTCACTTGTGAGCTCACCAAGTAGCTCACTGGGGACCAATCCTGAGATCTCACCAAGTAGCTCACTTTGAAGCTTTCTGAGTGGCTCACCAAGTATCTCACCTTAGAGTTTTTCAAGTAGCTCACCAAGTAGCTCACCTGGGAGCTTGTATAATAGCTCACCTGAGAGTTCACCTAATATCTTTCCTAGGAGCTCACCGAGTAGCTCGCCAGGGACCTCACCTTAGAGTTTACCTAGTAGCTCACTTGGGAGCCCACATCGTAGCTTTCTTGGGAGCTCACAGAATAGCTCACCAAGTATCTCATATGGGAGATCTTCTGGGAGCTCATTGATCAGCTCAACTTGAGCTCAGCTTGGAGCTCATCGATTAACTCACCTGGGATGTCACCTAATATCTCACCTTGCCAAATCAACTTGATATTTCCTTTCCAACTCACCTTGAGCTCACATTGCTAACTCACCTTGAGCTAATCTTGTAGCTCACATGTAAGTTCACCTTAAAGATTGCTAACAAGCTCACCTTTGAGCTTACCTGGGAGCTTACCAAGAAGCTCACCTAGGAGCTCATCTGACAGCTTGGTAAGCAGGTTACCTAGGAGCTTATCGAGTAGCTCAACTTGAGCTTGCCAAGAAACTCACCTAGAGCTCACCTTGAGCTCAATTAGGAGCTTGCTGAGTAACTCAACTTGAGATCACCTAGGAGCTCATCAAGTAACTATTTCGAAAACTCACATGGGACCGCACCTTACAACTCACTTTGAAAACTCTCATTATAGCTTATTTGGTAGCTAAGCCTCATATTTCGTCAAGTAGCTCACATTGTAGCTAGCCTGAGAACTCACCTAATAGCTCACCTAGGAGCTCATTGAGTAGCTCTCTGAGTAGGTTGACTTGAGCTCACTTGTGAGCTCGCCGAGTAGGCCATCAGGGACCTCACATGGGAGCTCACCTAGCAGCTCACCTCAGAGCTCACCAAATAGCTCACTAAGTAGCTCATCTGGGAGCTCATTGTTAAGCTCAAGTTGAGCTCACTCAGGAGGTCATCGAGTAACTCACCTAGGAACTCACCTAAGAGCTCGCCTGATAGCTCATCTTGCCAACTCACCTTGAACTCTCCTTGCTAACTTACCTTGAGCTCATTTGGTAGCTCTCATATAAGCTCACCTCAGATATTAATAACAAGCTCACCTTTGAGCTCACTTGGGAGCTCACCAAGTAGCTCACCTAGGAGCTTAGTATGTACCTCAACAGGTAATTCACCTAGGATCGTGTCAAGCAGCTCAACTTTAGGTTTTCCAAAAACTTGCATGGGAGCTCACCTAACAGCTCACCTTACCAGCTCACCTTGAGCTCACTCAGGAGCTCACCAAGAAGCTCGAGTTGAGCTCACCTGGGATCTTGTCAGTAGCTCACCCAAAAACTCATATGGGATCTCACCTAATAGCTCACCTAGAATCTTGTATGGGAGCTACCCTAACAGTTCACTTTGTCAGCTTACCTTAATCTCACTGAGGATCTCACCCTACCAACTCACCTTGAGCTTGTTTGGTAGCTCGCCTCAGAGTTTATAGAGTATCTCTCCAAGTAGCTCACCTAATATTTTTCCTAACAGCTCACCTGGGAGCTCACCGAACAACTCGCTTGGGAGCTCACCTAGCAGCTCACCTAGGATCTCACCGAACAGCTCACCAAGTAGCTCACCTGGGAGGTCTTTTGGGATCTTGCTGATTAGTTTGAGTTGAATTCACTCGAGAGCTCACCTTACTAACTCACCTTGAGCTCATATGGTAGCTCACATGTAAGCTCACCTCAGAGATTACCGACAATCTTACCTTTGAGCTCACCTGGGAGCTCACCAAGTAGGTCACCTCGAAGCTTCGCTTAGAGCTTAGCAAGTAGCTCACCCAGGAGCTCATCAAGTATCTCACCTTGAGCTTACCAAGGAGCTCAAATAATAGCTCACTTGGGAGCTCACTGAGTAGCTCCCTGAGTAGGTTGACTTGAGCTCACCGAGCAACTTGCTAGGGACCTCACCTGAGAGGTTGCCAAGTAGCTCACTTGGGAGCTCTCCTAGTAGCTCACCAAATAGATCTCCAAGTAGCTCTCATGGGAGCTCTTCTGGAAGCTCTTTGATCAGCTCGAGTTGAGCTCACTTGGGAGCTTGTCAAGTAACTCACCTAGGAACTCACTTGGGAGGTCACCTGATAGCTCACCTTGCCAACTCACCTTGAGCTCACCTTACCAACTCACCTTGAGCTCATCTGGTAGCTCGTATGTAAGCTCACCTTAGAGATTATTGATAAGCTTACCTTTGAGCTCACCTAGTAACTCACCAAGTAGCTCACCTAGGTGCTCAACTGGGAGCTTGGTAAGTAGCTTGAGTAGAAGTTTGTCAAGTAGCTCGACTTGAGCTTTCCTAGAAACTCACCTAAAAGATAACCTGAGAGCTCAGCTTGTAAGGTCACCTTGAGCTCACCCAAGTGCTCACTGAGTAACTTGACATGATCTTTCCTGGGAGCTTGTCAAGTAGCTCACTAGGAAACCCGAATGGGAGCTCACCTGATATCTCACCTTGCCAACTCGCATGGGTTCTCACTTATCAGCTTGGATTACCAGTTTTCCTTACACTCGCTAAGGAGCTCACCTTGCCAACTCACCTTGAGCTCATCTAGTAGTTCACCTTGGAGTTCATCATGTAGCTAGCCTAACATTTCACTTGGGATCTCGCTATGTAGCTCGTCGAGTAGGTTGACTTGAGCTCACTTGTGAGCTCACTTAGCAGCTCACCAAGGACCTCACCTAGGAGCTTGCAAAGTAGCTTTCTTGGGAGCTCATCTAGCAGCTTGCCTAGGAGCTCGACAAGTATCTCATATGGGAACTTTCAATAGAGCTCACCTAATAGCTTACTTGGGAGCTCTCTGTGTAGGTTGACTTAAGCTCACTTGTGAGTTTTCCAAGTTTCTCATCGAGGACCTCAACTGGGAGCTTGCCAAGAAGTGCGATTCTAAGTTCACCTAGGAGCTCACCAAATGGCTAGCCAAGTAGCTCCCCTTGGAGCTCTTTTAGGAGTTCACCAATCAACTCAAGTTGAGCTCAACCATGAGCTGGTCGAGTAACTCACCTGGGAGCTTACCTGATAGCTCACTTTTCTAACTCACCTTGAGCTCACCTTGCCAAATCACATTTTGCTCATCTGGTAGATCACATTTAAGCTCACCTGGGATCTCATCTAGGAGCTCGATTAGGAGCTTGATAAGTAGCTCACCCAGGATCTCATCGAGTAACTTGACTTGAGCTTTCCCAGAAACTTACATGGGAGCTCACCTGATAGGTCACCTTGCCAGCTCACCTTGAGATCTCCCAGGAGCTTTCCGAGCAGCTCGACCTGAGCTCACCTAGGAGCTTTTCAAGTACCTCACCTAAAAACTCACATGGGAGCTCACCTGACAACTCACCCAGAATCTCGCATGAGAGCTCAGATATCAGCTCACCTTGCCAACTCACCTTGATATCGCTTAGGAGCTCACCTTGCCAACTCACCTTGAGCTCATCTGGTAGCTCACCTAAGTTTTTTTTGAGTAGCTCACCAAGTAGCTCTTCTGGGAGTTCACCTAATAGGTCACCTAGGAGCTCACAGAATAGATCGCTTGGGAGCTCACCTAATAACTCACCTGGGATCTCACTGAATAGATTTCCAAGTAGCTCACCTAGGAGCTCTTCTGGGATCTTACCGATCAGCTTGAGTTGAGTTCATCTTGGATATCATCAAGTAAGTCACCCAAGAACTTTCTTGGGAGATCATATTATAGCTCATCTTGCTAACTCACCTTGAGCTCATACGGTAGCTTGTATGTAAGATCACCTTAGAGATTTCTGACAAGCTTTCCTTTGAGCTCACTGAGCGGGTCACCTAGGAGATTGGCTTGGAGCTCAAAAAGTAGCTCTCCTGGGAGCTCATCGAGCAACTCAAATTGAGCTTTCCTAGAAACTCACATGGTAGCTCACCTGATAGCTCACCTTACCATCTCGCCTTGAGCTCACCTAGGAGCTCACTGAGCAACTCAACTTGAGTTCACCTGGGAGTTGTCAAGTAGATCACTCAAAAACTTGCATGGGAGCTCACCTTACAGCTCACCTTGCCAACTCACATGGGAGTTCACCTATTAGCTCACCTTGAGATCACTGAGGAGCTCAACTTGCCAACTCACCTTGAGCTCATCTGGTAGCTCACCTCGGAGTTCATCGAGGAGCTCACCAAGTAGCTCTCCTAGGAGCTCAACTAACAACTCACCTAGGAGCTCACTTAGTAGCTCATCGATTAGGTTTACTTGAGCTCACCGACCAGCTTGCTAGGGACTAAAACTGGGAGGTCACCAAGTAGCTCACTTGGGAGCTCTCCTAGTAGCTCACCTGGGAGCTTGTCAAAACAGCTCGCCAAGTAGCTCGCATGGGAGCTCTTCTGGGAACTCACCTGGGAGGTCACCTAACTGCTCACCTCACCAATTCACCTTGAGCTCATCTTACCAACTCACCTTGAGATCATCTGGTAGTTTTTATGTAATATCACCTTAAATATTACTGACAAGCTTACCTTTGAGCTCTCCTGGTAGCTCACTGAGTAGCTCACCTAAGAGCTCAGCTAGGAGCTTGTCAAGTACCTCACCAAGAATTTCATCAAGTAGCTAAAATTGAGATTTCCCAGAAACTCACCTAGGAGCTCACCTTGCCATCTTGCCTTCATCTCACCTAAGAGCTTGCTAAGTAGCTCGACTTGATCTTACCCAAGAGCTCGTCAAGTAGCTCACCAGAAAACTCACATGGGAGCTCACCTTATAGCTCACCTTGCTAACTCACATGGGTTCTCACCAATCAGCTTACCTTGTCAATTCTCCTTGTAATCACTGAGGATATCACCTTGCCTACTCACCTTGAGCTCGTCTGGTACTTCACCTCAGATTTCATTGTGTAGCTCACGTAATAGCTCACCTGGGAGCTCACTGAGTAGCTCACTAGGGACCTCACTTGGGAGCTCATAAAGTAGCTTACTTAGGAGCTCACCTAGTAGCTTGCCTAGGTGCTCACCAAGTAGCTCACCTGGGAGCTTTCTTCGGAGCTCACTTGGGAGCTCTTTGAGTAGGTTGACTTGACCTCACTTCTGAGCTTGCCAAGCAGCTCGTCAAGGACCTCAACTGGGAGCTGACCAAGTAGCTCAATTATGAGCTTACCTAACACCTCACCTAGGAGCTCACCGAATGGCTTTCCAAGTAGCTCGCCTGACAGCTCTTCTGGGAGCTCACCAATCAACTTGAATTGAGCTCACCCATGAGCTTGTTGAGTAACTAGTCTGAGAGCTTGCCTAACAGATCACCTTTTAAACTCACCTTGAGCTTACCTTACCAACTCACCTTGCTAACTCACCTTGAGCTCATCTGGGAGCTCACCGATCACTTCACCTAGGAGCTTAGCTGGGAGCTCATATAGTAGCTCACCCAAGAGCTCATCAAGTAGCTCGACTTGAGCTTACCTAAAATATTGCCTAGGAGCTCACTTGACAGCTCGTGTTGCTTATTCACCTTGATCTCACCTAGGAGCTCATTGAGAAAATTGAATTGAGCTCTCTTGGGAGCTCATAAAGTAACTCACCTAAAAAATTGCATGGGAGATTGCATTACAAACTCACATGGGAGCTCACCTATAAGCTCGCCTTGCTAGCTTGGCTTGAGCTCACTAAGGAGCTTACCTTACCAACTCACTTTGAGCTTGTCTAGTAGCTCACCTCAGAGTTCATTAAGTAGCTTACCAAGTAGCTCACCTAGGAGCTCCCCTAATAGCTTTTCTAAGATCTCACTTAGTAGCTTGGCGAGTAGGTTAACTTGATCTCGCTGGTGAGCTCAATGAGCAGCTTGCTGGAGACCTCGTATGGGAGCTCACCAAGTATCTCACCTAGGAGCTCACCTAGCAGCTCGCCTGGGAGCTACCTGATTAGCTCACTAAGTATCTCACCTATGAGCTCTTCTAGGATCTTTCTGATCAGCTTTAGTTGAGCTTGCCTTAGAGCTTGTTGAGTAACTCACCTGGGAACTCACTTGGGAGCTCACTTGATAGCTCACCTTCCTAACTCACATTGAGCTCACATGTAAGCTCACCTCAAAGATTTCCAATAAGCTCACCTTTGAGCTCATCTGGGAGCTCACTGAGTAGCTCACCAAGGATATTGGCTAGGATATCATCAAGTAGCTCATCCAGGAGCTCGTTGAGTAACTCAACTTGAGATTTCTTGGAAACTCATGTGGGAATTCACTTGAGAGCTTACCTTGCCATCTCACCTTGAGTTCACTTAGGATATCACCGAGCAGCTCGAATTGAGCTCACCTAGGAGCTTGTCAAGAAAATAACCTAAAAACTAGCATGGTAGTTCGCCTAATAGTTCGCCTTACAAACTCACATGGGAGCTTGCCTATCAGCTCACCTTGCTAGCCTACCTTGAGCTTGCTGAGGAGCTAACCTTGCCAACTCACCTTGAGCTCTTCTTGTAGCTCAGCTCAGAGTTCATCAAGCATATCGTTAGGTAGCTCACTTAGGAGCTAACCTAGTAGCTTTCATGGTAGCTCACCAAATAGCTCAAGTTGAACATCTCAGTGAGCTCCTAGGTGAGATAAGGGTGATCTAACAAGGTGAGCTATTAGGTGAGCTCCGAGGTGAGTTTTTAGGAAAGCTCAAGTAAAGCTACTTGATGAGCTCCTAGGTGAGCTGCTTGCTGAGCTCCCAACTGAGCTACTTGATGAGCTCTTGGGTGAGCTACTTGCTGAGCTCCCAGCTGAGCTCCTAGGTGAGGTACTCGATGAGCTCCTAGGCACGTTCAAAGGTGAGCTTGTCAGAAATATCTGAGGTGATTTTACATGCGAGTGACCAGATGAGCTCAAGGTGAGTTGGCAAGGCAAGCTCAAGGTGAGTTAGGAAGGTGAGCTCAAGGTGAGTTGGAAAGGTGAGATGTCAAGTGAGCTCCCAGGTGAGTTCCCAAATGAGTTAATTAATGAGATCCCAGGTGAGCTCAACTTGAGTTAATCGGTGAGCTCCCATAAGAGCTACTTGGTGAGTTATTCAGCAAGCTCTTGGGTGAGCTGCTAGGGGAGCTCCCTAGTGACCTACTTGGAAAGATCTTATGTGAGGTCCCCGACAAGCTACTCGGTGAGCTCCTAAGCTATCTCAAGTAAACCTACTAGGTGAGCTACTTTTGATCTCCTAGGTGAGGTATTAGGTGAAATCCCAGGTGAGCTACTTGGTGAGTTACTCAACAAACTCTGGGACAATCTGCCATATGATCCCAAGGTGAGTTGGCTAGGTGAGCTCCTCAGAGAACTCAAGGTGAGCTGACAAGGTGAGCTCTCATATAAGTCAATATGTCAAGCGAGCTCCCATGTGAGTTTTTCAGGTGAGTTACTTGACAAGCTCCCGGGTGAGCTCAATTCGAGCTGCTCAGTGAGCTCCTGGGGGAGCTCAAGCTAAGTTGGAAAGGTAAGCTCAAGGTGAGTTGGCAAGGCAAGCTGTAAGTTGAGCTCCCAGGAAAGTTCCTAGCTGAGTAACTCAATGAACTCCTGGGCAAGCTCAACTCGAGCTGATTGGCCAGCTCCAGAGTGAGCTACTTTGCAAGCTATTTGGTGAGCTCCCAGGTAAGCTGCTAGGTGAGCTCCTAAGTGAGCTATTTGGTGAGCTCCCAGGTGAGGTCCTCAATGAGCTACTTGGAAAGCTAACAAGCGAGCTCACAAGTGATATCAAGTTAACCTACTCTATGAGTTGCTCGGTGAGCTCCCAAGTGAGGTGTTACATGAGCTCCTAGGAAAGCTACTTAGGGAGATGCTCGATGAACTCTGAGGTGAGCTACCAGACAAGCTCAAGGCTAGTTGGCAAGGTGAGCTCCTCAGTAAGCTCAAGGTGAGTTGAAAAGGTAAGTTGATAGGTGAGTTCCCATGTGAGTTGGAAAGGTAAGATATTAGGTGAGCTCTCATGTGAGTTTTTGGGTGAGCTACTTGACGATCTCCCGAGTGAGCTCAAGTTGAGCTATTTAGCGAGCTCCTGGGTGACCTCAAGGTGAGATGGTAAAGCGAGCTATCAGGTGAGCTCCTAGGTGAGTTCCTAGGTAACCTCAAGTCAAGCCACTTAATGTGCTCATGGGCAAGCTACTTTCTGAGCTCCCAGCTGAGCTCCTAGGTGAGAAACACAGTGAGCTCTCAGGTGAGCTCAATGGTGATCTTGTCGGTAATCTCTGAGGTGAGCTTACATGTAAGCTACAAGATGAGCTCAAGGTGAGTTGGAAAAGCAAGCTCAAGGAAATTTGGTAAGGTGAGCTTTCAGGTGAGCTCCCAGGTGAGTTACGTGATGAGCTCTCGGGTGAGCTCAACTCGAGCTGATTGGTGAGCTCCTAGAAGAGCTCCCAGGTGAACTACTTGGTGAGCTGTTTAGTGATCTCCTAATTGAGCTACTAGGAAAGCTCCCAAAAGAGCTACTTGGTGACCTCCTAGGAAAGTTCCTTAGTAAGGTACTCAGTGAGCTCACAAGCTAGCTCATAAGTGAGATCAAGTCAACCTACTAAGTTAGCTTCTCGGTGAGGTCCCAGGTGAGCTGTTAGGTGAGATTCAAGGTGAGATACTTGGTGAGATGCTCAGAAAAATCTTAGATGATCTACTAGATGAGATCAAGGTGAGTTGGCAAGGTGTTCTCCTTAGCGAGCTCAAGGAAAACTGGCAAGGTGAGCTGATAGGGAAGCTCCCATGTAAGTTTCTTGGTAATCTATCAAGTAAGATCCCATGGAAGTTTTTAGGTGAGCTACTTGACGAGCTCCCAGGTGAGCTCAATTTGAGTTACTTAGTGAGATCCTAAGTGAGCTCGAGGTAAGCTGGAAAGGTGAGCTCCCAAGTGAGTTTCCAAGAAAGCTAAATTCGAGCTGCTCGATGAGCTCTTAGGTGAGCTGCTTATTGAGCTCCCATCCGAGCTCCTAGGTGAGCTACTCAGTGAGAACTCAGTCGAGTTCAAAGGAAAGCTTGTTAGAAATTTCTTAGGTGAGCTTATATGTGAGATACCAGATGAGCTCAAGATGAGTTGACAAGGTGAGCTCAAGGTGAGTTGGTAAGGTGATCTCCAAGGAAAGTTCCGAGGTGAGTTACTCAATGAACTCCTGGTTGAGCTCAAATTGAGCTGATCGGCAAGCTCTAAGAAGAGCTCCTAAGTGAGCTACTTAGCGACCTGTTTGGTGAGCTCCTAGACAAGGTCCCCGGTGATCTCACAAGTGAGCTCAAGTTAACCTACTCGGTGAGCTACTTGGCAAGTAGCTTAATGAACTCTAAAGTGAGCTACCAAACAAGCTCAAGGCTAGTTAGTAAGGTGAAGTCCTCAACAAGCTCAAGGTGAGCTGGCAAGGTTAGCTGATAGGTGAGAACTATGTGAGTTGGCAAGGTGAGCTCCTATCTGCATTTTTGGGTGAGCTACTTGACGAGCTCCTGGGTTACCTCAAGTCAATGTGCTTCATGATCTCCTAGGTGAGCTAAAGGTGAGCTATCAGGTGAGCTCCCAGGTGAGTTTTTAGGAAAGCTCAAGCTAAGCTACTCGATGAGCTCCTAGGTGAGCTACTTCTTGAGCTCACTTGTGAGATCACCAAGTAGCTCATCAGGGACCTCGCCTTAGAGCTCACCAAGTAGCTCACTTGGGAGCTAACCTAGCAGCTTACCTGGGAGCTCTCCGAACAGCTCACCAAGTTGGTCACTTGTAAGATCTACTGGGATCTCAACTTGAGCTCACCCTAGAGCTTGTCGAGTAACTCACCTAGGAACTCACCTGGGAGCTCACGTGACAACTCACCTTGCTAACTCACCTTGAGGTCACCATGCTAACTCACCTTGAGCTCACCATGCTAACTCACCTTGACCTCATCTGGTATCTCACATGTAAGCTCACCTAAGAGATTACTGACAAACTCACCCTTGGGATCACCTTGGAGCTCACTGAGCAGCTCACCTAGGAGCTCAGTTAGGAGCTTAGCAAGTATCTCACCCAGGAGCTCGTCACGTATCTTGACTTGAGCTTCCCCAGAAACTCAATTGGGAGGTCACCTGACAACTCACCTTTCCAACTGGCTTTGATCTCACCCAAGATCTTTCCAAGCAGCTCCACTTAAGTTTACATGAGAGCTCTTCATGCAGCTCACCTAAAAACTCACATGGGAGCTCTCCTAAGACCTCACCTTACAAGATCACATGGGAGCTTACCTATCAGCTCTCCTTCAGCTTGTATAGTGCTCACCTTTCCAACTCACATTGAGCTCATCTGATACCTCACCTCAAATTGCATCGAGTAGCTCACTAAGTAGATCACCTGGGAGCTCACCTAACAGCTCACCTGGGAGCTTGCCTATCATCTCGTTAAGGAGATCACTGAGTAACTCACTGAGTAGGTTGACTTGTGCCTTATCATGAGCTCACCAAGTAGCTCACCAGGGACCTTTCCTGGGATCTTACCAAGGAGATCACATGGGAGCTCACCCAGTAGATCACCGAACATCTTACCAATTAGCTGACCTAGGAGCTCTTCTAGGAGCTCACCAATAAGCTCAAGTTGAGATCACCTCGGAGTTTGTTGAGTAAATCACCTAGGAGCTCACCTTGTCAACTCACCTTTCCAACTCAACTTGAGCTCATCTGGTAGCTTGCATATAAGCTCACCTTAGAAATAGTGGACAAGCTCACCTTTGAGCTCACTTGTGAGCTCATTGAGTAGCTCACCTAGGAGCTTGACTAGGATCTTGATGAGGAGTTCTCCTAGGATCTCGTCAAGCAGCTTCACTTTATTTTACCCAGAAAATCACTTGGGAACTCACTTGATAGCTTACCTTACATACTCACCTTAAGCTCACCCAGAAGCTCGCCAAGCTGCTTGACTTAAGCTCACCTGGGAGCTCATCAAGTAGCTCACCTGAAAACTTGAAAATGAGCTCACCTGAGAGCTTTCCTTGCCAACTCACCTTGAGCTCACTAAATAGCTCACCTTACCAAATCACCTTGAGATCATCTGGTAGCTCACCTTAGAGTTCATCGAGAAGGTTGCGAAGCAGCTCACTGAGTAGGTTTACTTGAGCTCACTTGTGAGCTCACTGAGTAGCTTGCAAGACACCTCACTTGGGAGCTCACTTAGTAGCTCACTTGGGATCTCACTTAGTAACTCACCTAGGATCTCACCAAATATCTCACCAAGTAGCTCACCTGGGATCTCTTCTGGGAGCTTGCCGATTAGCTCCAGTTGAGCTCACTGGGAGCTTTTCAAATAACTCCCCTGGTAACTCACCTCGGAGCTCTCCTAACAGCTCACCTTGCTAACTCACCTTGAGCTCACCTTGCCAACTTACCTTGAGGCCTCCTTACCATCTCACCTTGAGCTCATCTGGTAGCTCGCATGTAAGCTCTCCTCAGAGATTACCGACAAGCTTGCTTGGGAGCTCATCTAGGAGTTCATCTTGGAGCTTAGAAAGTAGCTTGCCCAAGAATTCCTTAAGAAGCTCAAGTTGATATTACCATGAAACCCACCTGGGAGCTTTCTTAATAGCTCACCTTTCCAGCTCACCTTGAGCTCACCGAAGAGCTTTCCGAGTAGCTCAACTTGATCTGACACAAGAGCACGTCAAAAAACTCACCTGAAAACTCACATGGGAGCTTGGCTAATAGCTCACCTTGCCAACTCACATGGGAGATCACCTATCAACTAACCTTACCAGCTCACCTTGATCTCAATGAGGAGCTCACCTTGCCAACTCACCTTGACCTCACCTGCTAGCTCACCTTGGAGTTCTTTGAGTAGCTCACTAAGTAGTTCACCTTTGAGCTCACCGAGTAGGTTGACTTGAGCTTGCTTGTGAGCTCGCTGAGAAGTTGACCAGAGACCTCCACCTTGGAGCTCACCAAGTAGCTAGATTAGGATCTTGCCTAGTACCTCATGAAGGAGCTAGCCATATAGCTCGCAAAGTAGATCACCTGGGATCTCTTCTAGGAGCTCTCTGATTAGCTCACTTTACAGCTCGCCTTGCCAACTCACCTTTAGCTCACCTTAACAACTCACCTTGAACTCATCTGGTAGCTTGCATGTAAGAAAACCTAAGAGATTATCGATAAGCACACTTTTGAGCTCACTTGGGAGCTCACTGAGTAGCTCACCTAGGACCTCGGTTGGGAGCTCGAAAAGTAGCTCAACTTGAACTTACCCAGAAACTCACTGAGGAACTCACCTAATAGTTCACCTTGCCAACTTTCTTTGAACTCACCTGGGAGCTCACTGACAATATCAACTTGTGCTCACTTGTTAGCTCATCAAGAAACTCACCTGAAAAATCACATCGGAGCTTTCCTGATAGCTCACCTTTCTAAATCATGTGGGAGATCACCTATCATCTATCCTTTCCAACTCACCTTATTCTCGCTGAGGAGCTCACCTTGCCAACTCACCTTAAGCTTGTCTGGTAGCTCACCTCATAGTTTTTCAAGTAGCTTGCTAAGTAGCTCACCTAGGAGCTCACTTAATAGGTCACCTGAGATCTCGCCTAACAACTCACCTAGGATCTCACTGAGTAGCTCACAAAGTAGGTTGACTTGAGCTCACTTGTGAGCTCACTGAGTAGCTCACTGGGGACCTCTCCTGGGAGCTCGCCAAGTAGCTCACTTGGGATCTTTCCTAATAGCTGGCCAAGTAACTCACCTAGGAGCTCTTCTAGGAGTTCACCGATCAGCTCAAGTTGACCTCACCCATAAGGTAATCAAGTAACTGTTGTAAATATCTCCCCCCAAGTAGATATAGACAAGAAGAAGAATATGGAAATCAAAAAAACTCAGAGCCTGATATTTATTACGTCACGAACAGTCCAAGGTGCACGTCAAAGAGTGTCAACATGAACATGGATGTGCCCTGGTGCAGGTAGAAAAGTGTCAACATGAAAAATTTCGTACCAAGGCACATGTAGAAGGTGCATGTCAAAGAGTGTCGACATGAACATGGATGTGCCTTGGCACAGGTAGAAAAGTGTCGACATGAAAAAGTTCGCGCCAAGGCACATGTATAAGGCGCACGTAAAAGAGTGTCGACATGAACATGGATGTGACCTGGTGTAGGTAGAAAAGTTTCGACATGAAAAATTTTGTGCCAAGGTGTAGGTAGAAGGTGCACATCTAAGAGTGTCGACATGAACATGGGTGCGCCCTGGCGTAGGTAGAAAAGTGTTGACATGAAAAAGTTCGTGCCAAGGTACAGGTAGAAGGTGCACATCAAAGAGTGTCGACATGAAGATGGATGCACCTATGGTGCACTTAAGTGTATTACAACATGCAAATGGATGCACCAAGGTACACCTTCAGGAGGCATAACATTTTGAGCGCTAACAAGAAGCAAACCCTAACCCAGATATTCAAATGGCCATAACTTTTCACAGGGAGCTCATATTCACGCAAGGTTGGACTTTTTGGAAAGATTAAAAAGTTGAGATCACCTAGGATATCATCAAGTAACTTTCCTAGGAACTCACCTGAGAGATTTCTTGATAGCTCATCTTTCTAACTCACCTTGAGCACAACTTTCCACCTCACATTGAGCTCATCTGGTAGCTCACATTTAAGCTCACCTTAGATATTTCTAACAAGCTCACCTTTGAACTTACCTATGAGCTCACCAAGTAGCTCACCTAGGAGCTCATCTTGGAGCTTGGTAGGTATATTTCCCAAGAGCTCGTCGAGTAGCTCAACTTGAGCTTACCTAAAAACTTATTTGGGATCTCACCTAGGAGTTCTTCAAGTAGCTCATCTAGAAACTCACATGGGAGCTCTCCAATCAGCTCACCTTACTAGGTCACCTTTAGCTCATTCAGGAGCTCACCTTGCCAACTCACCTTGAGCTCGTCTAGTAGCTCACCTTGGATTTCATTGAGTAGCTTGCCATATAGCTTACCTAGGAGCTCACCTAACAACTCACCTGAGAGCTCACAAAGTAGCTCGCTGAGTAGGTTGACTAGAGCTCACTATTGAGCTCATTTGTGACCTACCTGAGTAACTCACAAGGGACCTTATCTAGGAGCTTGCCAAGTAGCTCACATGGGAGCTCACCTTGTAGCTCACTTGGGATCTCACTGAACAGCTTGCCAAGCAACTTGCCTAGGAGCTCTTCTGGGACCTTATCGATTAGCTCAAGTTGAGCTTTCCTGGGAGCTCATCAAGTAAATTTCCTGGGAACTAATGTGGGACCTCACATGAAAGCTCGCCTTGCCAACTCACCTTGATCTTTCCTTGCTAACTCACCTTGAGCTCACCTTGCCAACTCACCTTGAGCTCATATTATAGTTCTCATGTAATCTCACCTCAGTAATTACCAACAACCTTGCCTTTGAGCTCATCTAGAATCTCACCGAGCAACTCACCTAGGATCTCAACTAGGAGCTCGATAAGTAACTCACCAAGGAGCTCATCAAACAGCTCAATTGGAACTTTCTCAGAAACTCACCTGGGAGCTCACCTAACAACTCATCTTACTAGCTTGCCTTGAGCACACCTAGGAGCTCACTGAATTGTGTGACTTGAGTTCTCCTAGGAGCTCATCAAGTAGCTCACCTTAAAACTCACATGGGAGCTCACCTGATAGCTAGCCCTACCAACTCACATGGGAGCATACCTATCAGCTCACCTTGCTAGCTTGCCTTGAGCTCACTGAGGATCTCAACTTGCCAACTCATCTTGAGCTCATCTGGTAGCTCACCTGGGAGTTTATGAAGGAGGTCACTAAGTAGTTTGCCTAAGATCTCACCTAATAGCTTGCCTAGGAGGCTAATGTGTATCTCGTCAAGTTGGTTAACTTGAACTCGCTTCTGAGATCATCAAGTAGCTCACCAAGGACCTCACCTAGGACATCACCAAGTAGCTCTCTTGGCATCTCACCTAGTAGCTCACTTGGGACCTTTCCGAATAACTCACCAAGTAGCTCACCTAGTATCTTTTCTTAGAGCTCACTGAGTAGCTCGAGTTGAGGTCACCCGAGAGCTAGTCAAGTAAATCACCTAGGAAATCACATGGGAGCTCACCTGACAGGTCACCTTGCTAACTCACCTAAGATATTACTGACAATATTATCTTTGAGCTCACCTGGGAGTTCACCTTGTAGCTCACCTAGTAACTCATCGAGTAGGTTGACTTGATCTCACTTGTGAGCTCACTGAGCAACTCGTCAAGGACCTCACCTTAGAGCTCACCAAGTAGCTCACTTGGGAGCTCACCTAGTAGCTTACTTGGGAGCTTGCTGAATAGCTCACTAAGTTGGTCACTTGTAAGATCTTCTGGGAGCTCACTGATCAGCTCAACTTGAGCTCACCCTAGAGTTTATCTAGTAACTCACCTAGGAACTTGCATGGGAGCTCGCATGATAATTCACCTTACTAACTCACCTTGAGCTCACCATGCTAAATCACCTTGACCTCATCTGGTAGCTCACATGTAATATCACCTTACAAATTACCGACAAACTCACCTTTGGGCTCACCTTAGAGCTCACCGAACAGCTCACCTAAGAGCTCAGTTAAGAGCTTAGCAAGTAGCTCACCCAAGAGCTAGTCAAGTATCTTGACTTGAGCTTCCCTAGAAAATCAACTGGGAGCTCACCTAACAAATCACCTTAATAGCTAGCTTTGAGCTCACCCAAGATCTTTCCAAGCAGCTCTACTTAAGCTCGCTTGGGATCTCTTCAAGTAGCTCACCTGAAAACTCACATGGGAGCTCCCCTAACACCTCGCATTACAAGATCACATGGGAGCTTGCTTATTAGCTCGCCTTTAGCTTGTATATGTGCCCACCTTACCAACTGACATTGAGCTCATCCGATACCTCACCTCAAATTTCATCGAGTACCTCACTAAGTAGCTCACCTAATAGCTCACCTACCATCTCATCAAGGAGATCACTGAGAAACTCACCGAGTAGGTTGACTTGAGCTTTATTATGAGCTCACAAAGTAGCTCACCAGGGACCTTTCCTTGGATCTCACCAAGTAGCTCGCTTAGGAGCTCACCTAGCAGATCACCGAATAACTTGCCAAGTAGCTCACCTAGGAGCTCTTCTGGGATCTCACCGACCAGCTCGAGTTGAGCTCACCACAGAGCTTGTTGAGTAACTCACCTGGGAGCTCACCTTGTCAAATCACCTTACATACTCACCTTGAGCTCATCTGGTATCTTACATATAAGCTCACCTCAGAAGTAGTAGAAAAAATCACCTTTGAGCTCACTTGGGAGGTCACTGAGTAGCTCCCCTAGGAGCTTGACTGGGACCTTGAATAGGAACTCCCCCAGTAGCTCATCAAGAAGCTTGACTTGAGCTTACCTAGAAACTCACTTGGGAGCTCACATGACATCTCACCTTGCACGCTCACCTTGAGCTCTCCAAGCAGCTTGACTTGAGCTCACCTGGGAGCTCGTCAAGTATCTCACCTGAAAACTCGCAAAGGAGCTCACCTGAGAGCTTGCCTAGCCAACTCACATTGAGCTTGCTAAGTATCTCACCTTGCTAACTCACCTTGAGCTCATCTAGTAGCTCACCTTAGATTTTTTCAAGAAGGTCGCTAAGTATCTCACTAAGTATGTTTACTTGAGCTCACTTGTGAGCTCACTAAGTAGCTTGAAAGATACCTCACTTGGGAAATCTCTTAGTATCTCACTTGGGATCTCTCTTAGTAGCTCACCTAAGAGCTCACCAAATAACTCACCAAGTAGCTCACTTGGGAGTTCTTCTGGGAGCTCGTTGATTAGCTCTAGTTGAGCTCACTGGGAGCTTGTCAAGTAACTCACCTGACAACTCACATGGGAGCTCTCCTAATAACTCACCCTTGCTAACTCACCTTGAGCTCACCTTTCAAACTTGCCTTGAGCCCTTCTTGCCATCTCACCTTGAGCTCATTTGGTAGCTCACATGTAAGCTCACCTCAGATATTGCTGACAAGCTTTCTTGGGAGCTCACTGAGTAGCCCATCTAGGAGCTCATCTTGGAGATCAAAAAGTAGCTTACCCAGGAGCTCCTCGAGCAGCTCAAGTTGATCTTACCATGAAACTCACCTGGGAGCTCACCTAATAGCTCAACTTGCCAGCTCACCTTGAGCTCATCGAGAAGCTTTTCAAGTAGCTCAACTTGAGGTCACACAGGAGCACATCAAACAACTCACCTAAAAACTCACATGGGAGCTCACCTGATAGCTCACCTTGCCAACTCACATAGGAGCTCACCTATCAACTCACCTTTCCAGCTCACCTTGAGCTCGATGAGGAGCTCACCTTGCCAGCTCACCCTTGACCTCACCTGTTAGCTCACCTTGGAGTTCTTTTGAGTAGCTCGCCAAGTAGTTCACCTTTGAGCTCACCGAGTATGTTGACTTAAGCTTGCTTGTGAGCTTGCTGAGCATTCCACCAAAGACCTCCACCTGGGAGCTCACCAAGTAGCTCACTTGGGAGCTCACCTAGTAACTCACCTAGGAGTTGGTTGTATAGCTCGCTAAGTAGCTCACCTGGGAGCTCTTCTAGGAGCTCTCTGATTAGCTCACTTGACAACTCGCCTTGCCAAACCACCTTTAGATTGCCTTACCAACTCACCTTGAGCTCATTTGGTAGCTCGTATGTAAGTTCACCTCAAAGATTACCGATAAGCTCACCTTTGAGCTCACCTGGGAGCTCACTGAGTACCTCACCTAGGAGCTTGGCTGCGAGATCAGCAAGCAGCTCAACATGAGATTACCTAGAAACTCACTTAGGAGCTCACTTGATAGCTCACCTTGCCAACTTTCTTTGAACTCACCCGGGAGCTCATTGACAATCTCAAATTGTGCTCACTCATGAGCTCGTCAATCAGCTCACCTGAAAACCTCTCGTGGCAGCTTGCTTGATAGCTCACCTTGCCAAATCACATGGAATCTCACCTATCAGATAGCATTTCTAGCTCACCTTGCCAACTCACCTTAATAGTTTTGAGTAGCTTGCCTCATAGTTTTTTTAGTAGCTTGCTAAGCAACTCACCTAGGAGCTCACCTAATAGTTCACCTGGGAGCTTTCCTAACAACTCACCTATGAGCTCACTGAGTATCTCACCAAGTAGGTTGACTTGAGCTCACTGAGTAGCCTCACTGGGGACCTCTCCTGGGATCTCACCAAGTAGCTTGCTTGGGAGTTCACCTAGCAACTCACCAAGTAACTCACCTAGGAGTTCTTCTGGGAGCTCACTGATCAGCTCGAGTTGACCTCACCCATAAGGTTGTCAAGTAACTATTGTAAATATCTCCCCCCCGGGTAGATATAGACAAGCATAAGAATATGGAAATCAAAGAAACTCAGAGCTTGATATTTATTACATCACCAACAGCCCAAGGCACATGTCAAAGAGTGTCAACATGAACATGGATGCATCCTGACGCAGGTAGAAAAGTATCGACATGAAGAATTTCATGCCAAGATGTAGGTAGAAGGCACAAGTCGAAGAGTGTCGACATGAACATGGATGCACCCTGGCGCAAGTAGAAAAGTGTCGACACGAAAATTTTTGTGCCAAGGTGCAGGTAGAAGGCACACATCAAGAGAGTGTCGACATGAACATGGATGCACCCTGGCATAGGTAGAAAAGTGTCAACATAAAAAATTTCATGCCAAGGCATAGGTGGAAGGCACATGTCAAAGAGTGTTGACATGAACATGGATGCACCCTAGCATAGGTATAAAAGTGCCAACATGAAAAAGTTCATGCTAAGGCACAGGTAGAAGGTGCACGTCAAAGAGTGTCAACATGAACATGGATGCACCCTAGCACAGGTAGAAAATTGATGACACGTAAAAGTTCATGCCAAATTGTAGGTAGAAGGCACATGTCAAAGAGTGTCAACATGAACATGGATGCACCTATGGCGCACTTAAGAGTATGATGACACGCAAATGGATGCACCAAGGCACACCTTTAGGAGGTGTAACATTTTGAGCACTGACAGGAAGTAAACCCTCACCTAGATATTCAGATGGCCATAACTTTTCATAGGGAGCTCAAATTCACACAAGGTTGGTCTTTAATTGGGTGGGAAAAAATTCTTTAAAATGTAAAATATAGTTTGTCACTTTTGGGTTTGCTAGAGTTCTCACCTACCACCATAATGAGATGAATTAAATGCAACCTAGAGGTGGTTGGAGTAGTTTTTTTATTTCCTCTCTCTTTTCTCTCTCATTCTTCCTATAAATTGTAAGGAGAGGCTTCTTTCTAAAGGTTGGACATTCTTGTTTTGTCCCTCCCTTATTCTCTTTAGCAGCTGATTTTGTTGAGTTCAAACCCTCCCATTTAAGACTGTAATGTAACTTTACCTCTTGGCATTTTGTGGGTGTATTATATCAATCTTTAGAGTAGATAATGCATGTCTGTAGATGATTCTCAACCCTCTCTGTGTTTATTTTTATCCTCCTGATCTTTCACTATAATTTTGGTTATCTGTGCATGATCTTGCATTGCATTTTAATGGTTTGTGTTTATTGGCAAGACAAGTGTTCTTCATTCCTCAGTGCATCACCTTTGTTAGTTTAGGCTTATTCTTATGTATCTTCTTATCCTATCTCCTTGGCAAGTTAGATTAGGTTTTTGAGTAAACCCTCTACATTTTTATGTGTGCATCTGAACAGAGGAATAGGAATCGGCCTTCATCTAGAGAGCTTTACCGATTCACAAGGTCCCACACTTAGGAAAAGCTCCATGTTATGCAATCACACTGAGAGTCTCAACCCATCGAGTTACAGACATTCAGGGGTGCTATGATTCGCCATCAACAGTAACTCACCCTAAAAACTTGTTTGGGAGCTCACCTGACAGCTCACCTTACCAACTCACCTTGAGCTCACCTTTCCAACTCATCTTGATCTCATCTGGTAGCTCGAATGTAAGCTCACCTCAGAGATTTCCAACAAGCTCACCTAGGAGCTCACTGAGTAGGTCATCTAGGAGCTCAACTAGGAGATTGGCAAGTAGCTCAACCAGGAGCTCATTGAGTAGCTCGACTTGAGCTTTCCCAGAAACTCACCTGGGAGCTCCATTGATAGTTCATCTTACCAACTCAACTTAAGCACATCCAGGAGTTTGTTGAGTATCTCAACTTGAGCTTACCCTAGAGCTTGTCAAGCAACTCACTCGAAAACTCACATAGGAGCTAACCTGATAGCTCACCTTACCAAATTACATGGGAGCTCACCTTGAGATCACTGAGTAGCTCACCTTACCAACTCACCTTAATCTCATCTTGTAGCTCACCTTAGAGTTCATTAAGAAACTTTCCAAGTAGCTCTCCTTGGAGTTTTCCTAACAGCTTACCTAGGACCTTGCCTAACAGCTCACCTGGGAGCTCACTAAGTAGCTCACAGAGTAGGTTAACATGAGTTCACTTGTGATCTCACCAGGAACCTCACCTGGGAAATCACCTAGCAACTTTCTTGGGAGCTCACCAAATAACTCACCAAGTAGTCCCCCTAGAATCTCAACTGTGAGCTCATCAATCAGCTCGAGTTGAGCTCACCTGGGAGCTCATTAAGTAACTCACCTGGGAACTCACAAGGGACCTCGCCTGATAGCTCATATTACCAACTCACCTTGTGCTCACCTTATTAACTCACCTTGAGCTCACCTTGCCAACTCACCTTGACCTCATCTGGTAGTTCACATGTAAGCTCACCTAAGAGATTACCGACAATCTCACCTTTGAGCTCACCTGGGAGCTCACCTTTGAGCTCACCTAGGAGCTCACCGAGAAACTCACCTAAGAGCTCGGCTGGGAGCTTGAAAAGTAGATTACCTAGAAGCTCGTCAAGCATCTTGACTTGAGATTTCTTTAAAAATCACCTATGAGCTAGCTTGACAGCTTGCTTTGCCAGCTCACCTTGAACTCACCTAGGAGCTTGTCGAGTAGCTTGACTTGAGTTCACTCGGGGAGTTCGTTAAGAATCTCACTCAAAAATTCACATGGGAGCTCACCTGACAGCTCACTTAGAGACTCACATGGGAGCTCACCTATAAACTCGAATTACCATCTCACCTTGAGCTCGCTAAGGAGCTCACTTATCAGCACACCTTGCCATCTCACCTTGAGCTTTCCTTAGAGTTCATCGAGTAGCTCACTAAGTAGCTAACCCAGGAGCTCACCTAATAGCTCACCTGGGAGTTTACTCAGTAGCTTTCCAAGTTGGTTGACTTGAGCTCACTTGTGAGCTCACTGAGTAGCTCACTAGAGACCTTGCTTGAGAGCTTACCAAGTAGCTTTCCTGAGAGCTCATATAGTAGCTCACCTAGGACCTCGGCAAAAAAATTATAAAGTAGCTCACCTAAGAGCTCTTCTAAGAGATCACCGATCAGCTCAAGTTGAGATTTCTTTGGATCTCATCGAGTAAATCACTTGGGAACTCACCTGGGAGCTCACCTTGAGCTCACTGGGAAGCTCACCTTGCCAACTGACCTTGAGCTCATCTGGTAGCTCACCTTGGAGTTTGTCGAGTAGCTTACCAAGTAGCTCACCTGGGAGCTCACCTAAAAACTCACATGGGAGCTCTCCTCACAGTTCATGTTGGAGCTCACTAAGTATCTCGCTAAGTAGGTTGAATTGAGATTACTTGTGAGCTCTTAAAATAGTTCACTGTGGACTTCTCCTAGGAGCTCGTTAAGTAGCTCACTAGGGATCTCACCTAGCAGCTCACCTTGGAGCTCACTAAATAGCTCGCCAAGTAGCTCACCTGGGAGTTCTTCTGGGAGCTCACCGATCAACTCTAGTTTAACTCACCTGGGAGCTCATCGAGTAACTCACTTGGGAGTTCACCTGATAGCTCACCTTGCTAACTCAACTTGAGCTCATCTCATAGCTCACATGTAAGCTCACCTTACAGATTACTGAAAATATTTCCTTTGGGCTCACCTAGTAGCACACTGAGTAGCTCACGTAGAATCTCAACTATGAGCTCTAAAGAAATCTCACTGAGGAGCATGTCGATTAGCTTGACTTAATCCTTACCTGTATGCTCACTTGGGAGCTCACCTGAAAACTTCCATTGCCAACTCACCTTGAGCTCATCTAGAAGCTTGTTAAGCAGCTAGACTTGAGCTCACCTGGGACCTCATCAAGGAGCTCACCTAAAAACTCACATGGGAGGTCACCTGATAGCTTGCCTTGCCAACTCACATGGGAGCTCACCTTGTAAGCTCACCTTGAGCTCCCTAAGGAGCTCACCTTACCAACTCACCTTGAGGTTGTCTCGTAGCTTGCCTCAGAGTTCATCAAGTACCATGCCAAGTAGCTCACCTAGGAGCTTACCTAATATCTCACCTAGGAGCTCATTGAGAAGGTTATCTTGATCTCATCAAGTAACTCACCTAGGAATTCACCTACGAGCTCTCTTAACATCTCACCTTACCAACTTTCCATGAGCTTGCTTTTCCAACTCACCTTGAGCTCATTTGGTAGCTCATATGTAAGAACACCTTATAGATTCTGGATAAGCTTGCCTTTGAACTCACCTACAAGCTCACCAAAAAGCTCAGCTTGGAGCTCAGCTGGGAGATCATTAAGCAAGTCAACTTGAGCTTGCCAAAAACTCAACTGGGAGCTCACCTGATAGTTCACCTTTCCATCTCACCTTGAGCTCACCCAGTAGCTCACCGAGCAGCTCGACTTGAGTTCATAAAGGAGCTCATAAAGCAACTCACCTGAAAACTCACATGGGTGCTCACTTGACAACTCACATTTCAAAATCGCATGGGATCTCACCTATCAGCTCGCCTTAACCTCACTGAGGAGATCACCTTGCCAACTCACCTTGAGCTCATATGGTATCTCACCTCAGAGTTCATCAAGTAGCTCAAGAAGTAGCTCACCTGGGAGCTCACCTAATAGTTTGCTTAAGAGCTCACCTAATAACTCACCTGGGAGCTCACCGAGTATGTTGACTTGACCTCACTTGTGAGCTCACCAAACAGCTTGCTAGGGACCTCTCCTTAGAGTTTTCCAAGTACCTCACCTTAGACCTTGCCTAGCAGCTCACGGAAATACTTGCCAAGTAATTCACCTAGGAGCTCTTCTGGGAGCTCACTGATTAGCTCACCCTGGAGCTTATCGAGTAACTCACCTAATAACTCACTTGGGAGTTCACTTGATAGCTCACCTTCCCAACTCACCTTCATCTCAACTTTCCAACTCAAATTCTCACCTTGAGCTCATCTAGTAGCTCACATGTAAGTTCACCTCAGAGATTAATAAAAAGCTCACCTGGGAGCTCACTAAGCAGATCATCTAGGAGCTCATCTGGAACTCAGCAAGCAACTCAACTTGAGCTTGCTCGGAAACTCACCTGGGAGCTTAATTGATAGTGCACCTAGCCATCTCACCCTGAGGTCACCCAAGAGCTCCCTGAGAAGCTCAACTTGACCTCACTAGGGAGATCATCAAGTAACTCACTTAAAAAATCACATGGGAGTTCACCTGACAACTCACCTTACCAACTTACATGGGATCTCACCTATCAGTTCACCTTGCCAGCTTTTCTTGAGCTCACTGAGGATCTCACCTTACCAACACACCTTGAGCTCATTTCGTTGTTCACCTTGGATTTCATCGAATATCTCACCAAGTAGCTCACCTTTTCTCTTGCCTAATATCTCGCCAGAGACCTTACCTAAAAGTTAGCCTGGTAGCTCACTGAGTAGCTCGCAGAGTAGGTTGACTTGAGCTCACTTGTGAGCTCACCAAGCATCTCATCAGGGACCTCACCTGGGAGCTGACCAAATAGCTCACTTGGGAGATCACCTAGCATCTCCCCTAGGAGCTCCCCTAACAACTCACCAAGTAGCTCCCTGGGAGCTCTTCTTTGAGCTCTCCGATTAGCTTGAGTTGAGCTTACCTAGGAGCTCATCCAGTAACTCACCTAGGAACTCACATAGGAGCTCATCGAGTAGGTTATCTTGAGCTCATTGAGTAACTCACATAGGAATTCACCTATGAGCTCTCTTAACAGCTCACCTAATCAACTCACCATGAGCTTGCCTTGCCAGCTGACCTTGATCTCATTTGGTAGATCATATGTAAGAACACCATACAGATTGTGGATAAGATTGCCTTTGAGCTCACCTGGGAGCTCAACCAAAAAGTTCACCTAGGAGCTCAGACGGGAGTTCAGTAAGGATCTCAACTTGAGCTTACCAAAAACTCAACTGGGAGCTCACCTGACAACTCACCTTTCCAGCTCACCTTGAGCTCACCCAGGAGCTCGCCGAGTATCTTAAATTGAGTTCACATTAGATCTTGTAAAGAATCTCACCTAAAAACTCACATGGGAGCTCACCTGACAACTAACCTTACCAAATCACATGGGAGCTCACCTTGAGCTCACTGAGGAGATCACCTTGCCAACTCACTTTGACCTTGTATGGTAGCTCACCTAAGATTTTGTCAAGTACCTCACTAAGTAGCTCACCTGGGAGCTCACCTAACAGTTTTCTTGGGAGCTCACCTAATAACTCACCTAGGAGCTCAACGAGTATGTTGACTTGACCTCACTTGTGAGCTCACCAAACATATCACCGGGGACCTCTCCTTAGAGCTCACTATGTACCTCACCTTAGACCTTGCCTAGCAGCTCACTGAAATACTTGCCAAGTAATTCACCTGGGAGCTCTTCTGGGAGCTCACTGATCAGCTCAACTTGAGCTCACCCTCGAGCTTGTCAAGTAACTCACCTAGGAACTCACCTGGGAGTTCACCTGACAGATCACCTTGCCAACTCGTCTTCATCTTGACTTGCCAAATCACATTGAGCTCACCTTGCCAACTCACCTTGAGCTCATCTAGTAGCTCACATGTAATTTCACCTCAGAGATTACTGACAAGCTCACCTAAGAGCTCACGTAGCAGCTCATCTAGGAGCTCAGTTAGGAGCTTGGAAAGCAGCTTGACTTGAGCTTGCCCAAAAACTCACCTGGGAGCTCATTTGACATCTCACCTTGCCATCTCACACTGAGGTCACCCAAGAGCTCCCCGAGCATCTCAAATTGAGCTCACCTAGGAGCTCATCAAGCAACTCACTTGAAAAATCACATGGGAGCTCACCTGACAACTCACCTTACCAACTTACATGGGAGCTCACCTATCAATTCACCTTGCCACCTTGCCTTGAGCTCACTGAGGAGATCACCTTACCAACTCACCTTGAGCTCATTTGGTAGCTCACCTCAGAGTTCATCGAGTAGCTCACCAAGTAGCTCACCTTGGTTCTTACCTAATAGCTTGCTAGGGACCTTACCTAAAATTTAGCCTCATAGCTCATTGACTAGCTCGTAGAGTAGGTTGACTTGAGCTTACTTGTGAGCTCACCGAGCATCTCATCAGGGACCTCACTTGGGAGCTCACCAAATAGCTCACTTGGGAGCTCACCTAGCAGCTCGCCTAGAAGCTCCCTGAACATCTCAACAAGTAGCTCCCCTGGGAGATCTTCTTTGAGCTCACTGATCAGCTTCAGTTGAGCTTATCCAGGAGCTCATTGAGTAACTCACCTAGGAACACACCTGGGAGCTCGCCTGACATCTCACCTTACCAACTTTCCTTGTGCTCACCTTACCAACTCACCTTTAGCTCACCTTGTCAACTCACCTTGAGCAAATCTGGTAGTTCACATGTAAGCTCACCTCAGAGATTACCAAAAAACTTACCTTTGAGCTCATCGAGAAACTCACTTAGGAGCTCAGTAAGTAGCTCCACTTGCGCTTACTGAGAAACTCACCTGGGAGCTCACCTTATAGCTCACCTTTCCAGGTCACCTTGACCTCACATGGGAGCTCACCAAGTAGCTCGAGTTGAGCTCACCTGGGAGCTCGTCAAGTAGCTCACTCAAGAACTCACATGGGAGTTCACCACGGAGCTTTCCTGGGAGATTACCTAACAACTTACCTTTCTAACTCACCTTGAGCTCACCTTGCCAACTTACCTTGAGCTCACCTTGCCAACTCACCTTGTGCTCATCTAGTAGCTCACATTTAATCTCACCTCATAGATTTCTAACCAAGCTTACCTTTGAGCTCTCCTGGGAGCTCACTAAGAAGATCATCTAGGATCTCAGTTGGGAGCTTGGTAAGCAACTCACCGAGGAGCTCATATAGTAGCTTACCTTCAGCTTGATTGGAAACTCACCTGTTAGATCACCTGACAACTCACCTTGCCAGCTAACCTTGAGCTCACCCAGGATCTCACGGAGCAGCTCAACTTGAGCTCACCCAAGAGCTCGTTCAGGAGCTCACTCTAAAACTCGCATGGGAGCTCATCTTACTAACTTGCATGGAAACTCACCTATCAGCTCACCTTGAGCTCATTGAGGAGCTCACCTTACCAATTTTCCTAGGAGATCACCTTACCAGCTTTCCTTTAGCTCATATGGTATCTCACATGTAAGCTCACCTCAGAGATTGTCGACAAGCTCACCTTTGAGCTCACTTGCGAGCTCACCTAGTAGCTCACCTAGGATCTCAGTTGGGATCTCATGAATCATCCCACATAGGAGCTCATCGAGTAGCTTGACTTGAGCTTGCCCAGAAAACTGACCTAGGAGCTCACTTAAGAGCTCACCTTTCCATCTGCACCTTAAGCTCACCCAGGAGCTCATGAAGTAGCTTGACTTTAGCTCACCTAGGAGCTCATCAAGTAGCTCACCCAAAAACTTGCATGGGAGTTCGCTTGACAGCTCATCCTACCAACTCACATGGGAGCTCACCTATCAGCTCACCTTGAGCTCATTGAGGAGATCACCTTACCAACTCACCTTGATCTCATCTTATATCTCACCTCGAAGTTCATTGAGTAACTTGCCAAGTAGCTCACCTTAGAGCTCACCTAAAATCTTGCCACAAAGATCACCGAGTAACTTGGCGAGTAGGTTGAATTGAGTTTACTTGTGAGCTCATTGAGTAGCTCACCGAATGGCTTGGCTGGGAGCTCACCGAATAGCTCACTGAGTAACTCATCTAGGAGCTCTTCTTGGAGCTCACCGATTAGCTCAAGTTGAGATCCCCTGAGAGCTCATCGAGTAACTCACCTGGGGACTCTCCTAGGAGCTCACCTGACAGTTCACCTTGCCAACTCACCTTGAGCTCACCTTCCCAACTCACCTTGACCTCATCTAGTAGCTTGCATGTAAGCTCACCTCAGATATTACCGACAAGCTCACCTTTGAACTCACATGGGAGCTTATCGAGCAGATCATATAGGATCTCAACTAGGAGCTTGGTAAGTAGCTTTCCCAGGAGCTCGTCAAGCAACTCAAATTGAGCTTTCCTAGAAACTCACCAGGGAACTTGCCTTACCAATTTCACATTGAGCTCACATAGGAGATTTTCAAGTAGCTCGACTTAAGCTCACCCGATATCTTGTCAAGAAACTCACTTAAAATTCACATGGGAGCTCACATGATATCTCACCTTGCCAACTCAAAGGGGAGCTCACCTATCATCTCACCTTGCCAGCTCACCTTGCCAACTCACCTTGAGCTCGTCTGGTAGCTCACCCTAGAATTTTTCAAGGAGCTCACCAAGTATCTTACATGGGATTTCATGTAATATCTCACCTAAGAGCTCAATGAGTACCTCACCAATTAGGTTAACTCGAGCTCACTGAGTAGCTCACCAGGGAACTCACCTGGGAGGTCACCAAGTAACTCACTTAGGAGCTCACCTAGAAGCTCACTGAATAGCTCGCTAAGTAGAACATTTAGGAGCTCTTCTAGGAGCTCACTGATTAGCTCAAGTTGAGCTCACTCTAGAGCTCATCGAGAAACTCACTTGGGAACTTACTTGCGAACTTACCTAGGAGCTCACCTGATAGCCTCACCTTACCAACTCGCATTGAGCTTGCCTTACCATCTCACCTTGAGTTCATCTGGTAGGTCACATGTAAGTTCACGTAAGATATTTCTAACAATCTTACCTTTGAGCTCACCAGGGATCTCACCGAGTAGTTCACTTAGGATCTTAGATTAGATCTCGGCAAGTAGCTCACCCAGGATCTCGTCGAGCATATTGACTTGAGCTTGCCCTGAAACTCACCTAGGAGCTTTCCTGACAGCTCACCTTACTAGCTCACCTTCAGCTCATCAAGGAGCTCACTGAGAAAATCTACTTGAGCTCACCCAAAATATCATCAAGTAGGTCACCCACAGACACACATGTGAGCTTAACTAATAGCTCACCTTGATAACTATCATGCGAGCTCACCTATCAGCTTACCTTGCCAACTCACTTTGAGATTACTGAGGAGCTCACCTTGCCAACTCACCTTGATCTTGTCTGGTAGTTCACCTCGAAGTTTATCATGTATCTCACCAAGTAGCTCACCTAGGAGGTTACCTAATAGCTCACCTACGAGCTCACCAAGTAGTTCATCGAGTAGGTTGACTTGAGCTCCCTTGTGAGCTCACTGAGCAACTCACTAGGGACTTCTCTTAGGAGCTCACCAAGTAGCTCACTTCGGAGCTTACCTGGGAGCTCGACAAATAGCTCACTCGATAACTCACATGGGATATCTCCTGATAGCTCTCCCTGCTAACTCACATGGGAGCATGCCTATCAGATCACCTTGTTATCTCACCTTAAGCTCGCTGAGGAGCTCACCTTGCCAAGTCAACTTGATCTCATCTAGTAGCTTGCCTCAGAGTTCATCGAGTAGCTCACCAAGTAGCTCACCTAGGAGCTCACCTAACAGCTCACCTGGGAGCTCACCTAACAGCTCACCTGGAAGCTCATCGAGTAGCTCTCCGAGTAGGTTAAATTGAGCTCACTTATGAGATTACTGAGCAGCTCACCAGATACCTTGCTTGGGAGCTCACCAAGTAGCTCACTTACGAGCTCACCTAGCAACTCACCTGGGAGCACACCAAATAGCTCACTAGGTAGCTCACCTAGGAACTCTTCTACAAGCTCACCGATCAGCATAAGTTGAGCTCACCCAAGAGCTTGTTAAGTAACTCACCTGGTAACTCACCTGAGAGCTCGCGTGATAGCTCATCTTGCTAAATCACCTTGAGCTCACCTTGCCAACTCACCTTGCCAATTTATCTTGAGCTCATTTGGTAGCTCACATGTAAGCTCACCTCAGAAATTACCGGTAACCTCACCTTTGAGCTCGCCCAAAATCTCATCGAGTAGCTTGAGTTGAGCTTACCTTGAAACTCACCTAGGATCTTGCGTGACAGCTCACCTTGGCTCAACCAAGATCTCGGTGAGTAGCTCAACTTGAGCTCACCGGAGAGCTCGTCAAGTAGCTTAGCTGAAAACTTACATGGGAGCTCACATAACAACTTGCCTTGTCAACTCACATGGGATCTCACCTATCAGGTCACCTTACCAGCTCACCTTGGGCTCGCTGAGGAGCTCATCTTGCCAACTCACCTTGAGCTCATCTTTTAATTAACCTTAGAATTCATCAAGCAGCTCACTAAGTAGCTCACCTGGGAGCTCACCTAACAGCTGGCCTGGGAGCTTGCCTAACAGCTTACCAATGAGCTCACTGAGTACATTGACTTGAGTTAATTTGTGAGCTCACCAGGGACATCACCTAAGATCTCACATAGTAGCTTGCTTGGGAGCTCACCTAGCAGCTTGCATGGGAACTCTCTAGATAGCTCACCAAATAGATCACATGGGAGCTCTTCTAAGATCTCATCAATCAACTTGAGTTGAGCTCACATGGGAGATTATCAAGTAACTCACATGGAAACTCAAATGGGAGCTCACCTTTCTAGTTCACCTAGTAGCTCACTTGGGAGCTCACCTAGTATTTTTCCTGAGAGCTTGTTAAATAGCTCACCAAGTAGCTCGTATGGGAGCTATTCTAGGAGCTCATCGATCAGCTCAAGTTGAGCTCACCTAGGATATTTTCGAGTAACTAACCTGGGAAGTCACCTACGAGCTCTCCTAATATCTCACATTGCCAACTCACCTTGAGCTTGCCTTGCCAACTTTCCTTAAGCTCACCTTGAAAACTTGCCTTGAGCTAATCTAGTAACTTACATGTAAGCTCACCTTAGAGATTATTGATAAGCTCACCTTTGATCTCACCTGGGAGGTAAAAATTACTTCACCTAGGAGATCAGCTCAGAGCTCAGAAATTAGCTCACCTAGGAGCTCATCGAGTAGCTCAACTTGAGCTTACCCAGAAACTCACCTAGGAGGTCACCTTGCCAGCTCGCCTTTAGCTCCCCCAGGAGATTGCTGAGAAGCTTGACTTGAACTCACCCAGGATCTCAATCAAGAAACTCACCTGAAAAATATGAACTTTCCTTGAGCTCACTGAGGAGCTCACCTTACCAACTTCCCCTAAGCTCATATAGTATCTTGACTCGAAGTTTGATGAGTATCCCTTCTTGTAGCTTGCCTAACAGCTTACCTGGGAGCTCACTGATTATCTAAATGAGTAGGTGGACTTGAGCTTGCTTGTGAGCTCACCGAGTAGCACACTAAGGACCTCACATGGGAGCTCACCTAGCAACTCATCTGGGAGGTCACCGAATAGCTCGCAAAGTAGCTCACCTAGGTGCTCTTCTGGGAGCTCACCGATCAGCTTGAGTTGAGCTCACCTAGGATATCATTAGGTAACTCACCTGGGAGCTCACCTAATAGCTCACCTTTCTAACTTGCCTTGAGCTCACCTTGCCAACTTTCCTTGAGCTCACCTTGCGAACTCACCTTGTGCTCCTCTGGTAGCTCGCATGTAAGCTCACCTCAGAGATTACCGGTAAGCTCATATTTGAGCTCACCTAGGAGCTCACTGAGTAGCTCACCTAGGAACTCAATCTGGGAGCTTGATCAAGTAGCTCACCTAGGAGTTCGTCTAGTAGCTCGAATTCTACCTGCATGGAGACTAACCTGGGAGGTCACCTGACAGCTCACCTTGGCAGCTCACATTAAGCTCACCCTAGAGAGCTCACTGAGTAGCTTGACTTGAGCTCACCTAGGATCTTGTCAAGTAGCTTGCACTTGAAAACTTACATGGGAGATCACCTGACAGCTCACCCAGAAATCTATATGGTAGCTCACCTATGAAGCTCACCTTTTCTAGCTTACCTTGACCTCACAAAGGAACTCACCTTAGCCAACTCACCTTTAGGAGCTCACCTTACTAGCTTACCGTCAGAGCTCATCTTGTAGCTCACCATGTAAGCTCACCTCAGAGATGTCGCTTAACATGCTCACCTTTGAGCTCATCTGGGAGATTCGCCGAGCAGGTCTCAAATAGGAGCTCAGCTTGTGAGCTCATCAAGAAGCTCACCCAAGACCTTGCGTTGAGAAGCTTGACTTGGGAGCTTTCCTGGAAACTCACCTGGGAGATCTGACCTAAGAGCTCACCTTGCCATCTCACCTTGGAGCTCTCCCAAGATATTACCAAGTATCTTTACTTAAGAGTTCACTTGGGAGCTCATCAAGTAGCTCACCCAAAAACTTGCATGGTAGTTCAACTTGATAATTCACCCTGCCAAATCACATGGGAGCTCACCTTGATCAACTCACCTTGAGCTCACTGAGGGGCTCACCTTAATAACTCACCTTGAGCTCATCTTATATCTCACCTCAGAGTTCATTGAGTAGCTCGCTAAGTAGCTCACCTCATAGCTCGAACTATCAGCTCACCTGGGAGCTCAATGAGTGGGTTGACTTGAGTTTGCTTGTGAAGCTCACCGAGGATAGTTCATCATAGGACCTCACCTAGGATCTCACCTGACAGTAGACTCATCTAGCAGCTTCGCCTGGGAGCTCACCCTGAATAGCTCACTAAGTAGACTTCACTTGGGAGCTCTTCTGAGAGCTCATCAAGTAGATTAACTCGAGTTGAGACTCACCTGGGAGATCACCTGAGTAACTCACCTTAGGAACTTGCACCTGGGAGCTCACCTGATTAGCTCTGCCTTACCAACTCACCTGAGGAGCTCACCTTGTCAACTCACCTTGAGCTCATCTGGTAGCTTGCATGTAGAGCTCAACTCAGTAGATTGCTGACCAAGTATCTCACCTTGGGAGCTTACTTGGGAATCTCACCTAAAGTAGCTTACCCAGGAGCTCGCCGAGTAGTGCAACTTGAGCTTGCCTGGAAAATCACTTGGGAGCTCACCTTACCAGCTCAACTTGAGCTCACCCAGGTGCTTACCAAGCAGCTCACCGAGTTGAGCTCACTTGGGAGCTCATCAAGTAACTCACCCAAAAAATTATATGAGAGCTCACCTATCAGCTTGTCTTGAGGTCACTCAGGTAGCTCACTTTGCCAACTCACCTACAAGCTCATCTAGTAGCTTTCCTTAGAATTGAGGTCGAGCAACTCACCTGAGTAGGTTGACTTAAGTAGCTCACTTGTGAGCTCACCGAGTAGCTCACATGAGGACCTTGCCTTATGAGCTCACCTAAGTATCTCACCTTGGGAGCTCACCTTGGGAGCTTGTCTTAAGATCATTAGCTCATCTTGCAAGTAAGCTCACCTCAGGAGCTCTTCTAGGCAAGCTCACCTGATTGAGTTCTAGTAAGTATCTCACCCAGGAGATCATCGAGTAACTTCACCTGGGAACTCACCTGGGAGCTCACCTGATAGCTCATCTGTGCCAACTCACCTTGAGCTCAATCTAGTAGCTCACATGAGTAATCTCACCCATGAGAATCACCGATAGAGCTCACCTTTGCAGCTCACCTTGTAGCTCACCAATGGGAGCTCACCTAACAAGCTCTGCTTAGAGTTTGGGAAGTAGCTCACCCATGGGAGCTCATCGAGCAGCTCGACTTGAGCTTTCCTGAAAACTTACCTGGGAGCTCAGCTAAGGAGCTTGCCTTACTAACTCACCTTGAGCTCACCCAGGAGCTCACCTCAAGCAGCTCGACTTGAGTAGCTCACCTTGGAAATTAGCTCACCTGGCAGCTCACCCAAAAACTCACATGGGAGCTTACCTAACAGCTCACCTATGAAACTCACATGGGCACTCGCATTGACTTGAGCTCACCTGTGATCTCAGCGAGGAGACCTCACCTTGACAACTCACCTATGAGCTCACTATTTTAGCTCACCTTGGAGCTTGTGTGGGATAGCTTACCAAGTAGCTCACTTGGGAGCCCACCTGGAATGGGAGCTCACTTGGGAGCTCACTCGAACAACACTCCAATTAGAGTTGACTTGAGAATCACTTGTCAAGTAGCTCACTTTGGAACCTCACCTGGGAGCTCACCTGAAGTCAGCTCATTTAGGAGCTCACCTATTATCTCTCATGGGATCTCACTGAATAGCTCACAAAATAGTTCACCTGGGAGATCTTCTAAGAGATCATCTGATCAGCTTGAGTTGATTTCACTTAGGATTCTCATCGAGTAACTCACCTAGGAACTCTCCTAGGAGCTCGTCATGACAACTCACCTTGCCAAGTCACCTTGAGCTCACCTTTCCAAATTACCTTGAGCTCACCTAGCCAACTCACCTTGATGCTCATATGGTATCTCACATCTAATCTAACCTCAAAGATTACCGACAAGCTCACCTTTGAGCTCACCTGGGAGCTCACTGATTAGCTCACCTAGGAGCTTGGTTGGGAGCTCAAAAAGTAAATCACTTAGGATCTCATCGATCAGTTCGAGTCCAGGTTTCTCGAAAACTGACCTGGGAGCTCACCTAATAGCTCACCTTGATAGCTTACCTTGAGCTCACCTAGGAGCTTTTCAAGCAGATTGACTTGAGTTCACCTGGGAACTCATGAATTAGCTCACCTAAAAACTATGCAACTTGCCTTGAGCTCACCTGAACAGCTCACCTTGCCAACATGCCCTAATCATGTTTAGGAGCTCACAAACTTGCCTTGAGCTCATATGGTAGCTCACATGTAAGCTCACCTTAAATATTTCATTGAAAAGCTCACCTTTGAGCTCACCTAGGAGCTCACATTGGAGAAGCTCACCGAGGAGCTCAGCTGAGAGCTCGACAAGCATCACCTAGGAGCTCACCTTGAAATTTCCCAACTCACCTGTGAGCTCACCTGAGCAGCTCACCGAGTAGGTTGACTTCGAGCTCACCTAGGAGCTTCATCAAGTAGCTCAACCTCACAAACTCCACAGGAGCTCACCAAGCTCACCTTTCCTTGAGAACTGACATGGGAGCTTACTTAAAGCTTGCCAGAATCACGCATAGGAGCTACCTATGTGCTCACCTTGCTAGCTCACCTTGATCTCACCTGGGGAGCTCACCTTAACAACTCACCTTGAGCTTGAGTCTGGTAGCTCACCCTTGGAGTTTTTCATTAGCTCACCAAGTAACTCACCTGGAGCTCACCTGGACAGCTCACCTGAGTAGCTCACCTGAGCAACCGTGGAGTAGGTTGACTTGAGCTCATCTTGAGCGCACTAACTCACTAGAGACCTCGCTTGGGAGCTCACAAAGTAATCTCACCTCATGGAGCTTGCCTAGCAATATTACCTGGGAGCTCACCTAACATAGCTCACTGTAGCTCAGCTCATATCTTGGCAAGTAAATCTTCCTAGGAGTTCGTCACAGATCAGCTTGAGCTTGAGCTATGCCTGGGATCTCAATGAGTAACTCACCTGGGATCTCACCTAGGAGCTCAGCTGACTAGCTCAGCTTGATTCATTGAGCTTTCCTTGCCAACTCACCTGGGAGCTCACCTTTCCAACTTATGGCTGAGCCATTTGGTAGCTCGCATGGGAGCTCACCTAGAGAGCTCATTGCTCAACTTTGACTTTGGGAGCTCACCTATCAGCTCACCTAGCCAGCTCACCTGGGAGCTCGCCTAGATAGCTCACCTTGTCTAACTCACCTTGAGCTCACCCTAGTAGCTCACCAAATTGCCCAACTTGAGCTTGCGTCAGAGAGATCACCTTCAACTCATCTAGTAGATCACACATAGGAGCTCACCTAACAGCTCACTTTGCCAAGCTCACCTGAGCAGCTCACCAGAGCAGGCTCACCTCACAAGCTCATCGAGCATCTTAGCCAAGTAGCTCACCTAGGAGCTCACCAAGTAACTCAACTTGAGCTTGAATAAAAACTTACCTGGGAGCTCACCTAATAGCTCACCTTGCTAGCTCACCTTAGGAGCTTGCTATTGGAGCTCACTAAGATAGCTTCAAGTGCTGAGCTCTTGCTTGGGAGCTCACCCTATAATCATTCACAGTTGAAGCTCACCTAATAGCTCACCTTGCCAACTCACCTTGAGCTCACCTGTACTAACTCACCTTGCCAACTCTACATTGAGAGCTCATCTTACCAGATTGACCTTGAGCTCATCTGGTAGCTCACATGTAATCTCACCTTAGAGATTGCCTGATAACCTTTGATATTACCTGGGAGCTCACCGAGGAGCTCACCTAGGAGCTCAGCTCGGAGCTTGATCAAGTAGCTCACCCAAGGAGCTCATCAAGCAGCTTGACTTGAGCTTACCAAAAGAAACTCACCTGGGAGCTCACCTAACAGCTCACCTTGCCAACTCACCTTGAGCTCACCTAATAGCTCACTGAGTAGCTCAACTTGAGCTCACTCCGGGAGCTCGTCAAGCAGCTCACTCTAAAAACTCATGCATGGGAGCTCACCTGAAAGCTCACCCTACCAAACTCACATGGGAGCTCACCTATCAGCTTGCCTTTCCAGCTCACTTTGAGCTCACTGAGGAGCTCACCTTGCCAACTCACCTTGATCTCTTCTGGTAGTTCACCTTAGAGTTCATTGAGTAGCTCACCAAGTAGCTCACCTGGGAGCTTTCCTAACAGCTCACCTGGGAGCTCACTGAGTAGCTCGGTCGAGTAGGTTGACTTGAGTTTGCACTTGTGAGCTCACTAAGTAGCTCATTGGGGACCTCACCTATGAGATCACCAAGTACCCCACTTCAGATCTCACCTAGGCAGCTTGACCGAATAGCTTGCCAAGTAGCTCACTTGGGAGCTCTTCTGGGAGCTCATCGATCAGCTTGAGTTGAGCTCAGCTGGGAGCTCATCGAGTAACTCACTTGTGAACTCACCTGGGAGCTTACCTAACAACTCACCTTGACCTTGAGCTCACCTTACCAACTCACCTTGAGCTCACCTTGCCAACTCACCTTGAGCTCGCCTTGCCAACTCACCTTGATGCTCATCTGGTAGCTCACATGTAAGCTCACCTCAAAGATTGCCAACAAGCCTCACCTTTGAGCTCACCTAGGATCTCACCAAGTAGCTCACCTAGGAGCTTGACTAGGATCTCAGAAAAAGCTCACCCAGGATATGCTTCGAGCAACTCGTACTTGAGCTTTGCTTAGAAACTCACCTGGGAGCTCACTCACCTTGCTAACTCACCTTGAGCTCAACCTAGGAGCTTGCTGAGCAACTTGAACTTGAGCTCACCCAGGAGCTCATCAAGTAACTCACCCAAAAACTTGTATGGGAGATCACCTGAGAGCTTACTTTACCAACTCTCATGGGAGCTCACCTATAAGCTTCCCTTGAGCTTGCTAAGGAGATATCACCTTGTTAACTCACCTTAAGCTCATCTAAGTAGCTCACCTCAGAGTTTTTTGAGCAGCTCAGCAAGTACTCATTGAGTAGCTCACTGAGTAGGTTGAATTGAGCTCACTTGTAGCTAAGTAGCTCACCTCGCCTAGGAGCTCAGATAAATAGCTCACCTAGGAACTTTAGCAGCTCACTTGAGCTCACCAAACAACTCACCTTTCTAGGAGCTCACAGCTTGAGTAGAGCTCGCTTTTGAGTAACTCACCTAGGGAACTTGCCTGGGAGCTCACCTGATAGCTCATCTTACTCACCTTGAGCTCACCTTGCCATACTCACCTTGCTTTCCTTACCAACTCACCCTGAGCTCATCTGGTAGCTACATGTAAGCTCACCTAAGAGATTACTGACAAGCTCACCTTTGAGCTCACCTAGGAGCTCACTGAGCAGCTCACCTAGGAGCTTCAATTGGTAGCTTTGTAAGTAGCTCACCTAGGAGCTCATCAAGCAACTCAAATCAAGCTTACCTAGAAACTCACCTGGGAGCTCACCTGATAGCTCAGCCTTGAGCTCACCAAAGAGCTCACTGAGTAATTCAAATTGAGCTAACCTATGTGAGCTTGTCAAGCAACTCACTCTTAAAATTCACATGACAAGCTCACCTGATCTCACCTTGCCAACTCACCTTGAAGCTCATCATAGCAGCTCACCTTGAGCTCGGTTGAGGAGCTCACCTTGTAAGTATCTCACCTCAGAGATCGTCATCTGAGAAGCTCACCTTTCATCTTACAATAGAAGCTCACCAAGTAGCTCACCTAATAGTTCACCTGGGAGCTCATTGTTGGGAGCTCGCCAAGTAGGTTCACATTGAGCTTGCCCTGTGAGCTTGCAAAGCAGCTTCCAACTTGAGCTCACCCGGGAGCTCCATCAAGTAGCTCACCTGAAAACTTGCATGGTGAATAGCTCACCTAATAGCTCACCCATAAAACTCTCATGGGAGCTTACCTATCAGCTTGACCTTGAGCTCACTTGAGAGATCATTCACCTTACCTGGGAACTCACCGAGTAGCTCACCTATTAGCTCAGCTCAGGAGCTCACTTTGAGAAGCTAACCTAAAAGATCACCTGTCCAGCTCACCTGGGAGCTCACCTGAGCATTTCCTAGTAGCTTGACTTAAGCTCACTCAGGAGCTTGTCAAGTAGCTCACTCAAAAAATTACTGAGGAGCTCACCTAGGAGCTCACCAAGTAGCTCGACTTGGGAGCTCACCTAGTAGCTCACCTTGGCAGCTCACCGAACTGAGGAGCTCACCTATGTAGCTCACCTGGGAGCTCTTTTGGGAGCTCACCTCAGATTAGCTTGCCAAGTAGCTCACCTTAGCTCGCCTTAGGAGTTCACGCGAATAGCTCACTGAGTAGGTTGACTTGAGCTCGCTTGTGATCAAACCGAACTCACCTGGGGACCTCACCTAGGAGACTCAGCTTAGTAGCTCATTACAGATCTCATCGAATGGGAGCTCACCTAAGTAGCTCACCTTGGGAGCTCACCTTGATCTTGCCTTACCAACTTCACCTTGAGCTCACTTAGGAGCTTGTCAAGTAAGCTCACCTTAGAACTCTCCTGTGAGTTCACCTGACAACTCACCTTACCAACTCACCTGGGAGCTCACCTTAGCAGCTCACCTTAGCCAACTCACCTTGAGCTCATATGGTAGCTTGCATGTAAGCTCACCTCAGATATTACCAACAAGCTCACCTTTGATCTCACCTGGGATCTCATCGAGTCAATCAAGAGCTCATTTGGGAGCTCAGCTTGGAGCTTGGCTAGAAACTCACCTAGGAGCTCACCTGAGTAGCTCACCTTTCCAGCTCACCTTGAGCTCACCCAAGACCTTGCCAAGCAACTCAACTTGAGTTCACCTAGGAGCTCAATAAGTAGCTCAACTGAAAATTCACATGTAGGAGCTCACCTGACAGCTCAGCTTTCCAAAAACTCACATGGGAGCTCACCTATCAGCTCACCTTCACTAACTCGCTCACTGAGGAGCTCACCTATGCTAACTCACCTTGAGCTCGTCTGGTAGCTCACCTTGGAGTTCATCGAGGAGCTTACCAAGTAGCTCACCTAGGAAGCTCACCTAACAGAGTTACGTGGGAGCTCACTAAGTAGCTCACTGAGGAGGTTGACTTGAGCTCACCGAGTAACTCACCAGGGACCTCACCTGGGAGGTCACCAAGTAGCTCAACTTGGGAGCTCTCCTAGTAGCTCACCTGGGAGTTCACCTGAATAACTGACCAAGTAGCTCACCTGGGAGATCTTCTGGGAGCTCACCGATCAGCTCGAGTTGAGCTCGCTCAGGAGCTCGTCGAGTAACTCACCATGGGAACTCACCTGGGAGGTCACCTGACAGCTCACCTTGCCAACTCACCTTGAGCTCACCTTATCATACTCACCTTGAGCTCATCTGGTAGCTTACATGTAAGCTCACCTCAGAGATTACTGAAAAGCTTACCTTTGAGCTCACCTGGTAGCTCACCAAGTAGCTCACCTAGGAGCTCAACTGGGAACTCAGTACAAGTAGCTTCATCCCAGGAGTTCATCGAGTAGCTCGACTTGAGTTTTCCCAAAAACTCACCTAGGAGCTCACCTGACAGCTCACCTTGCCAGCTCACCTTGAGCTCACCTAGGAGCTCGACTGAGCAGTCTCGACTTGAGCTCACCCAGGAGCTCATCAAGTAGCTCATGCCAGAAAACTCACATGGGAGCTCACCTGATAGCTCACCTTGTCCAACTCACATGGGTGCTCACCTATCAGCATTACCTTGCCATCTAACCTTGAGCTCGTCTGAGGAGCTCACCTTGCTAACTCACCTTGAGCTCATTTGGTAGTTCACCTCAGAGTTCATCATGTAGCTCACCTAATAGCTCACTGGGAGCTCACTCAGTAGCTTTTTGAGTAGGTTGACATTGAGCTCACCTTGTGAGCTCACTGAGCAGCTCACTAGGTTGACCTCACCTGGGAGCTCGAAAAGTAGCTCACTTGGGAGCTTGCCTAATAGCTTCGCTTGGGAAATCACCGTAAGTAGCTTGCCTGGGAGCTCACCTAACAAGCTCGCTTGGGAGTTCATTGAGTAGCTCTCCGAGTAGGTTGGTTTGAGCTCACTTCTGATCTTTCCGAGTAGTTTATTGGGGACCTCAACTAGGAGCTTGCCAAGTACCTCAATTTTGAGCTCACCTAGTAGTTCACATCAGAGCTCACCGAATGGCTCATGATAGTAGCTCACCGGGGAGCTCTTCTTGGAGCTCACCGATAAACATCGAGTTGATCTTTCACTTGGGAGTTCTTTGACTAACTCACCTAGGAACTCACTTAAGGAGCTTGCCTTTCCAACTCACCTTGAGCTCACCTTTCCAACTTACCTTGAGATTTCTTTACCAACTCACCTTGTGCTCATCTTGTAGCTCACATATAAGGTCACCTTAGAGGTTGCTAAAAAGCTTGCCTTTGACCTCACCTAGGAGCTCATCTGAGAAGCTCACCTAGGAGCTTGGCTGGGAGCTTCAGCAAGTAAGCTTGCACCTAGGAGCTCATCATGTAGCTCAACTTTAGCTTAACTACAGAAACTCACCTGGGAGGTCTGCTGACAAACTTTCCTTGCCAGCTAACCTTGAGCTCACCCAGGAGCTTGCCAAATAGGTCAACTTAAGCTCACTCTGGGAGATTTTCTTACTAGATCACCATGAAAAATTTCATGGCAGCTTGCCTTATCAAATCACCTTACCAACTTACCTTGAGCTCACTGAGGTGCTCACCTTGCCAACTCACCAGAGGAGTTTGCCTTGCCAGCTTACTTTGAGCTCATCTCGTAGCTCACCTGTAAGGATTTCATCAGAGTAGCTTACCAATAGCTCACCTCGGAGCTCACCCTAACAGCTCACCTAGGAGCTCACCTAAAAATTCAGGATCTCACCAAGCAGCTCACCAAGTAGGGTGACTTGAGCTCACTTGTGAGCTCATCGAGCAGCTCAAACTTAGAGACCTTTCCCTAGGAGCTCACTAAGTAGCTCACCTTGAGAGATCACCTAACAGCTCACCTTGGAGCTCTCCAAATAGCTCATCCAAGTAGCTTGACCTTGGGAGCTCTTCTAGGGAGCTCATCAATTAGCTTTAGTTGAGCTCAAAAACTTGCGTGGAGCTCACTTAAGTAGCTCACCTGAGTAACTCGCTGTGGGAGCTCACCTGACAGCTCACCTTACCAACTCACCTTGAGCTCACTGAGGAGCTCACCTTTCCAACTCGCATTGAATAGCTCACCTTATAGCTTACCTTAGAGTTCACCTAGAGTAGCTCATGCTAAGGAGCTCACCTTTCTAGCTCGTTAACTTGAGCTCACCGAGTAGCTCGGTCGAGTAGATTGACTTGAGCTTGCCTAGAAATACACTTGTGAGCTCACCTAAGAGCTCAACTTGTCATCTCACCTTGAGCTGGAGAGCTCACCAAGGAACTTACCTTAGGAGCTCACCTAACAGATAGCCCTTCACATGGGATTTCACCGAATAGCTTACCCTACCAGGAGCCTCACTGAATAGCTTACCAAGTAGCTCACCTAAGAGCCCTTCTCAGAGCTCACCGATCAGCTCGAGGTTGAGCTCACCTCAGAGGTCACTCAAGTAACTCACCTGGGAACTCACCTAAGATCTTGCCTTGCCAAGCTCACCTTGAGCTCACCTTACCAGCTCACCTTGACCAACTCACCTTGTAGCTCGTCCTTGTTTACTTACCTTGAGCTCATGTGGTAGCTCCAAGAAGCTCACCTAAGGGATTACTGACAAGCTCACTTGGGATTTCGCCAAGTAGCTCACCTAGGAGCTCACCTTGGAGCTCGGTAAGTAGCTCATCCAAGAGCTTAATCGAGCATCTCAAGTTGAACTTACCCAAAAACCTGGGAGCTCTTCTTGGGAGCTTGCCTTGCCAGCTCGACCTTGAGCTCACCCAGGAGCTTGCGCTGAGTAGCTCAACTTTGCCTACGAGCTCACCTGACAGCTTGTCAATTACCAGACTCACCTTGAGCTCACCTTTCCAACTTACACTGAGTCTCTTCTTGGCTCAGCTAGTACGCTCACATATCAGCTCACCTCAGAGCTCGCTGATGGGAGCTCAGCTATCAACTCACCTGTGAGCTCACTAAGAAGCTCACCTTCAGTTGGGAGGTCAACTCACCTCTGAGCTCATCGAGTAGCTCACTTGAGCTTACTCTAAAAAGTTCTTTGATGAGCTCACCTTAAGTAGCTCACCTAGGATCTCACCTGAGTAATCTCGACTTGAGCTCACTTGGGATCTCATCTGAGCAGCTCACCTGAGACTTACCTGGGAGCTCACCTAATAGTAGGGCTTTACCCGAGAGCTCTTTTGGGAGCTCACCAATCAGCTCGAGTTGAGCTCACCTGAGGAGCTCATCAAGTAACTTGCCTAGGAAGCTCATCTGGGAGCTTGCCTTATAGCTCACCTTACCACCTCACCTTGAGCTCACCTTGTCAATCTCACCTTGAGCTCATCTTGACTTGTATGTAAGCTCACCTTGCTAGCTTATTTGAGTAGTTCACCTGGTAAGCTCACCTTGGGAGCTCACCAAGTATCTCACCTTAGGAGCTCACCTGGGAGCTCACCAAGTAACTTGCACCTAGGAGCTTAGCTAGGAGCTTGATAAGTAGCTTCGACTTGAGCTTGCACTGAGAAACTCAGTAACTGGGAGCTCACCTGACTTGGGAATCACCTTGCCCAACTCACCTTGAACTCACCTAGGAGCTCACTCAGTAGCTCAACTAGTGCTCGTCTTTGAGCTCATCAAGTAGCTCACCTGAAAATCTCTCATAGAAGCTCACCTGATAGCTTTCCCAGCCAAATCACATGGGAGCTCACCTATCAGCTCAGCCTTGCTAGCTTGCCTTGAGCTCACTGAGGAGCTCACCTAGCCAACTCACCTTAGGAGCTCGGCAAGTAGCTCACCTTAGGAGTTCACATCAAGTAGCCTCGCCACATACCTGAGTAGCTCAACCACCTGGAGCTCACCTAACATTTCACCTAGGAGCTCACCGAGTAGCTCACTGAATAGGTTGACTTGAGCTCACTTATGAGCTCACCGAGCAGCTCGCCAAGGGACGTTATCCTAAGAGCTCTCTAAGTAGCTCACTTGGGAGCTCACCTAGACAGCTCACCTTGGAGCTCATCGAATAGATTACCAAGTAGCTCACCTAAGAACTCTTCTAGGAGCTTTCCGATCAGCTTGAGTTGATTTCACCTAGGAGCTTGTCAAGTAACTCAGCTGGGAACTCACCTAGGGAGCTCGACATGATAGCTCACCTTGCCAAGTCACCTTGAGCTCACCTTGCCAACTTACCTTGAGCTCACCTTGCCAACTCACCTTGAGCTCATATGGTAGCTCATATCCAAGCTAACCTCAAAGATTACTAACAAGCTCACCTTTGAGCTCACTTGGGAGCTCACTGAGTAGCTCACCTAGGAGCTCGGCTAGGAGCTCAGCAAGTAGCTCACCTAGGAGCTCATCAAGTAGTTCAACTTGAGCTTGCCTGGGGAAACTCACCTAGGAGCTCACCTTGATAGCTCACCTTGCCAGGTCACCTTGACCTCACATAGGAGCTCATCAAACAGCTCGACTTGAGCTTCACCCAGGAGCTCATCGAAGCAGCTCACTCTGAAAACTTACATGGGAGCTCACCTAATAGCTCACCTTACCAACTCACATGGGAGCTCACCTATCATCTCACCTTGCTAGCTCACCTTCAGCTCACATGAGGAGCTCACCTTGCCAACTTGCCTTGAGCTCATCTGGTAGCTCACCTCAGAATTCATCGAGCAACTCACCCAAGTAGCTCACCTAGGAGCTCACCTAACAACTTCACCTGAGACCTCACCTGTGAGCTCACCAAGAACCTCATTGAGTAGGTTGACTTGAGCTTACTTGTTGAGCTAGATCATCAGAGACCTCACCTGGGAGCTCACCAAGTAGCTCACCTTGGGAGCTTCACCTCACCTGGGTGGTCACTGAATAGCTCACCAAGTAGCTCACTTTGGGAGCTCATTCTGGGAGCTCGCCAATCAGCTCAAGTTGAGCTCACATCAGGAGCTCATCGAGTAACTCACCTAGGGAACTCACTTGACAGTATCTCACATGTATAGCTCACCTTGCCAACTAGTACCTTTGAGCTCTCCTTACCAACTCACCTTGAGCTCATCTAGTAGCTTGGCTAGGATATAAGCTCACCTCAGAGATTTCTTGACAAGCTTACCTTTGAGCTCACCTAGGAGCTCACTAAGTAGCTCACCTAGGAGCTGGGGGCTCGACAAGGAGCTTACTTAGAAGCTCGTCAAGTAGCTTGACTCGAGCTTACCTAAAAACTCACTGGGAGCTCACCTAACAGCTTGCCAGCTCACCTTGAGCTCACCCAGCGAGCTCACTTGAGTAGCTCAACTTGAGTTCACCTTGAAGCTCATCAAGAAGCTCACCGAAAAACTTCACATGGGAGCTCAGCTCAGCTAATTAGAAACTCGCATGAGGAGCTCACCTAACCTTACCTAGAAACTCACATGGGAGCTCACCTATCAGTTCACCTTACCAGCTTTGCCTTGAGCTCACGCAAGGAGCTCCCCTGATCAACATGTCCTACCAGCTCACCTTGAGCTCACCTGAGTAGCTCCCCAAGTTGACAAGCATCTCACCTTGTGAGCTCACCTAAGATCACCTAATCAGCTCACCTGGGGAGTCTCACCTAGTAGCTCACTTGGTTGAATTGGATCACCTAGTAGCTCACTGAGTGGGAGCTCTATCTAGGGAGTTCTCCAAGTAGCATCAGCTCAAGTTAGCTCACCTGGGAGCTCATTGAACAGCTCGCCAACACCTGGGAGCTCATCTAGGAGCTCACCTCAAGTTGAGCTCACCTTGCAGAACTCATCCTTAAGCTCACCTAGGTAACTCACCTGTAAGCTTACCTAATAGATTCACCCTAAAATCTTAACCTGAGCTTGAGCTCCAACTCCTTGAGCTCCTTGACCAACTCACCTAGGAGCTTGTCTGGTAGCTTGTACTCAGTAAGCTCACCCTTGAGCTCATCAACCAGATTACCTCTTGAGCTCACCTGGGAGCTCACCGAGTAGCTCACCTTGGAGGTCACCAAGTAGCTCATCCTAAGAGCTCATCGAGTAGCTAACTGAGGAGCTCACTGTGAGCTCGCCGAGTAGCTCAACTTGATTAGCTCACTTGTGAGCTCACATCGGAGCTCATCTAAGGATCTCACCTGGGAGCTCACCAACTTGGGTAACATCACCTAGTAGATTTTCCTTAGAGCTCACCTAGCTTGAGTAGCTCGTCTGGGAGCTCTTGGCATGGAGCTCCCCTAGCAAGTAGCTGACCTTGAGCTCACCCAAGAGCTCATACTTGAGCTTTCCTAGGAAAGTCACCTGGGAGCTCGCCTGACAACTCACCTTGTCAACTCACCTTGAGCTCACCTTGTTAACTTTCCTTGAGCTCAACTTGTCCAGCTCACCCTTAAGAGCTCATCTAGATAAGCTCACATTTGATCAACTTTGAACTCACCTAAGGATTACTCACAGAGCAGCTCACTTAGGAGCTCACCTTGGGAGCTCACCAAAAAGCATACCTACCAACTCACCTTGAGCTCAACTGAGGAGCTCAACTTACCAGCTTACCTGAAAACTTGCATCGGAGCTCACCTTGAGAGTTCACCTTGAGTTAGCTAACCAAATGAGCTCACCTAGGAGCTCACCAAGTAGCTATCAACTTGAGTTCTCACATGGGAGTTTTTAAAGTAGCTCACCTAGAAAACTCACATGGGAGCTCACCTATCAGCTTACCTGGGATCTCACCAAAAGAAAGTATCTCACATGGGAGATCTCACCTTGCCAGCTCAACTTGAGCTCGCTTGAGGAGCTCACCTTTCTAACTCACCTTGAGCTCATCTGTAGCTCACCTTGCCAACTCAACTTCATCATGCCAAGCTCACCAAGTATCTCACCTGGGAGCTCTTCTAATAGATTTACCTTGGAGCTCACCTAACAAATCAGCTAGGAGCTAGCTGACCTTTGACCTCACTTGGGAGCTCACCTGAGATAGCTCACCAGGGATCTCACTTGAATAGCTCACTAAGTAGCTCAGTCTAGGAGATTTTCTAGGAGCTTTTTCCGATCAGGTTGAGTTGAGATCACCTGAAATCTCATCAAAGTAACTCACCTAGGAACTCTCCTGGGAGCTCACCTAACAACTCACCTTGCTAAATCACCTTGAGCTCACCTTACCAGCTCACGTTGAGCTCACCTTACTAACTCACCTTGAGCTCATCTATGATAGCTCACTTGCCAGCTCACCTGGGAGCTTGTTAAGTAGATCACCTCTGTCAAGCTCACCTTTGAGCTCACCTGATCCCAGCTCACCTTGTCAGCTCACCATGGGATCTCACATGGGCCAGCTCACAGAGATTGCACTAACAAGATCACCTTGCCAAGCTCACCTTGAGCTCATCTAGGAGCTCACCAAGAGATCAGACTCAAGTATAGCTCATCCGGGAGCTCACCTAAGTAGCTCACTAAATGAGCTTTACCAAGAAACTCACTTGGGAGCTCACCTTGACAGCTCACCTTGCCATCTCACATTTCCAGGGAGCTTGCCTATCAGCTCACCAAGCTAGCTTACCTTAGGAGCTCTTCTAAGGAGCTCAGTTGTCAACTCACCTGGGAGCCTCATCCTAGGAGGTCACTTGACTAGCTCACCTTGATGAGCTCACCCTGACCCTCGTACTAGGATACTTTCCTAGTCAGCTCACCTTTGGCTAGCTCACCATGTAAGCTCACCTTAGAGATTACATGCCAAGCTTACCTTTGAGCTCGCTTGGCAGCTCATTGAAGTAGTTCACCTTGGAGCTCGATCGAGCAAGTAGCTCACCCAAGCTCGACTTGAGCTTACCAAGAAACTCACCTAGGAGCTCACCTAGATAGCTCACCTTACCAGCTCATCCTGGGAGCTCACTGAGCAGTCAACTTGAGCTCACCTAAGAGATTGTCAAGTAAATCTTACTTGAAAACTCACACTGGTGAGCTCACCTGAGCAGCTCACCTTAGAACCTTAGCTATGGTAGCTACCCCTATTGGCTTGCTTTGGTAGCTCACCTTCAGGAGCTCATCCTAGGAGCTTATCTCGGTAAGTAACTCTTGCCTTGAGCTCACCTAATAACTCACCTGGAAGCTCACCGAGTAGCTCGTCTGAGGTAGGTGACCTTGAGCTCACTTAGGAGCTGAACTGAGTAGCTTGACTCGGAGACCTGACCTGGGAGATTTCCCAAGTAGCTCGCTTGAAAAACTCACCTAGAGAAGCTCACCTAGGTGATCTCACCCGAATAGCTCACCAAGTAGCTCACCTAGGAGATCTTCTTGGAGCTCACCGATCATCTCGAGTTGAGCTCACCCTGAGAGCTCATTGAGTAACTCACCTAAGAGCTCACCTAACAGCTTGCCCTGATACCTCATTTCCAACTCACCTTGCCAACTCACCTTGAGCTCACCTTGCCAACTCACCTTGAGCTTATCTGGTAGCTCACATGTAAACTAACCCTTAGATATTGCCTAACAAGCTCACCTTTGAGCTCACCGAAGCTCACCGAGAGCTCAGCTAGGAGAGCTCAGGCAAGTAGCTCACCTAGGAGCTCGTCGAGTAGCTCGACTTGAGCTTGACTGGAAACTCACCCAGGGAGCTCACTTGATAGCTCACCTTGCCATCTCACCTTGAGCTCACCAAGGAGCTCACCGAGTAGCTTGACCTTGAGATCACTCTAGGAGCTCATCAAGAAGCTCACCCTCAAAACTCACATGGGAGCTTTCCTGACCAGCTCACCTTGCCAACTCACATGGGAGCTCACCTATCAGCTCACCTTTCTAGCTTACCTTGAGCTCACTGAGGAGCTCACCTTGCCAACTCACCCTTGAGCTCATCTTGTAGCTCATGCCTCAGAGTTCGTCAAGTAGCTTCGCTAAGTATCTCGCCTGGGAGCTCACCTAATAGCTCACCTGCGAGCTCACCTAGCAACTAGCATGGGTAGATTTCTAAATCACTTTCCAAGTAGCTCACCGAGATAGGTTGACCTTGAAGATTTCTTGGGAGCTCAGCTTGATTTGAGCTCATCTAGGGACCTCATCTGAGTAGCTCACCAAGTAGCTCACTTGGGAGCTCACCTAATAGCTCACCTGGGAGCTCACCTTGAATAGCTCACCAAGTAGTTCACCTTAGGAGCTCTTCTTGAGCTCATCGATTAATCAGATTTGAGCTCACCCTGGGAGCTCGTTGAGTAACTCACCTAGGAAGTCTCCTAGGAGCTCACCTTGATAGCTCACCTTACCAACTCACCCTGTGATCACCTTACGTAAGCTCACCTTGAGCGCACCTTTGGCAACTTAGCTCACCTTTAGCTCATCTAGTAGACTCACATGTAAGCTCACCTCAGATATTGCCTAAAAATCTTACCTTTGAGCTCATCTCGGAGCCTGAGAGCTCACCTAGGAGCTCACTTGATAGCTCACCTTGCCAAGTCACCTTGATCTCACCTAGGAGCTCACCAAAGACCTGAGCTCACCTCAGCTCGTCAAGTAGCTCACTCAAAAACTCACATGGGAGCTCAACTTGAAAGCTCTACCAGAAACTCGCATGGGAGTTCACCTAGCTCACCTTATCACCTTGAGCTTTCTGCAACCTTGCCAACTCACCTTGATCTCATCTTGTAGCTCACCTTAGAGTTCATCAAGCTTACAAAGTAGCTCACCTAGGAGATCTCCTAATAGCTCACCTGGGAGCTCACCTAAGCATCTACCGCTCACTGAGCATCTTGCCCAGTAGGTTAACTTGAGTTCACTTGTGAGCTCCCCCTGAGAAGCTCACATGGGACCTCACCTATCAAAGCTCACCTAGTAGCTCGCTTGGGAGCTCACCTAACAGCATTGAGGCCTAGGAGCTCACCTCAAATAGCTCACCAAGTAGCTCGCATGGTAGCTCATTCTAGGAGCTCACTTAATCAGCTCAACCTAGGAGCTCACCGAGTAGCTCATTCACTTGAGCTCACCTGGGAACTCACCTGGAGAGCTCGCCTAACATCTCGCCATGTAGCTCAACTTGAGCTTACCTTGCCAACTCTCCTTGGGAGATCACCTTGACCTAACTCACCTTCAGCTAATAGCTACATCGCTAGGAAGCTCTTCTATAGATTACTCACAGAATCAGCATGAGTTGAGCTCACCTAGGAGCTCACCGAGTAACTCACCTAGGAGTTTGGCTTGGACCTCGGTAAGCAACTCACCCAAGGAGCTCAGTCAAGCAGCTCAACTTGAGCTTACCCAAAAACTCACCCTTGAGCTCATGCCTTGCCATCTCATCTTGAGCTCCCCTAGGAGCTTACCGAGCAAACTTGACTTGAGCTCACCCGGGAGCTCATCAAGTAACTCACCTAAAAACTCACATGGGAGCTCACCTTACAGCTCACTTTGAAAACTCTAATGGGAGCTCACCTATCAGGAGCTTACCGAGTAAGCCTCACTGAGGAGCTCACCTTACCAGGAACTCGTTCCCTAAGCTCATTAAGTAGCTCACCTTGGAGAGTTGCTTATCGAGTAGGCTAACCTTCTAGCTCACCTGGTAGCTCACCTAAAAACTCATCTGGGAGCTCACCGAGTAGCTCACTAAGCTAGGTTGCCTTGAGCTCACTTGTGAGCTCACCTTGAGCAACTCACCGAGGACCTCACATGGGAGACTCAGCAAGTACCTCACTTGGGAGCTCACCTATCAGTTTTCCTAGGAGCCTCACCAAAAATCTGGGACTAAGTAGCTCACCTAAGTAGCTCTTTTGGGAGATCACCGATCAGTTCAAGTTGAGCTCACCCAGGAGGTCATCGAGTAACTCACCTTGGTAACTCACCTGGGAGCTCACCTGACAACTCATCTTGATCAACTCACCCTTGTAGCTCACCTTACCAACTCACCTTAATCTCATCTGGTAGCTCACATGTAAGCTCATCTCAGATATTTCCAATAATCTCACCTTTAACCTTTGAGCTCACCTGGGAGCTCACTCAAGTAGCTCACCTAGGAGCTCTCAATTAGCTCACCTGGGAGCTTAGTTGGCAAGTAGCTCACCCAGGATCTCATCGAGCATCTTGACTTGAGCTTTCCTAGAAACTCACATAGGAGCTCACCTGATAGCTCACCTTGTCAGGCTCACCTTGAGCTCACCTAGGAGCTTAATGAGCAGCTTCGACTTGAGCTCACCCGGAGCTTGTTAAGCAGCTCACTTGAAAACTCACATGGGAGCTCACCTGATAAGCTCACCCAAAAACTCACATGGTAGCTCACCTAGTAACTCACCTTGTCAGTTGACCTTGATCTTTCTGAGGAGCTCACCTTACCAACTCACCTTGAGCTCGTCTTGTAGCTCACCTTGGAGTTCATCCAACAGCTCGTCAAGTAGCTCACCCAGGAACTCAAGTAGCTCACCTAGGAGATCATCAAATAGCAACTAGGCTGACTTGAGCTCACTTTCCTGAGTTCAAAGTAGCCTGGGGGAGCTCGCCTAGGAGCTCACCTTGTCAATTCACCTATGTAGCTCACCTAGAAGCTAAATGAGTAGCTCACCAAGTAGCTCACCTAGGAGCTCTTCTAGGATCTTGAAAACTCAGCATGAGTTGAGTTTCACAGAAATAGCTCATCGATGTAACTCACCCAGGAACTTGCTTGGGAGCTCACATTATCAGCTCATCTTACCAACTCACCCTTGAGCTCACCTTGCAAACTCACCTTGAGCTCACCTTGCCAACTCACCTTGAGCTCATGGAAGCTCGCAGGTAAGCTCACCTTAGAGTATCACCTTGCCAAGCTCACCATTTGAGCTCACCTAGGAGCTCATCAGGTACCTCAACTAGGAGCTCACCTGGGAGTTCTCACTACATAGCATCTCTCCTAGGATCTCACTTAGTAGCTCAACAACTTCGCCCAGGAGCTAGTCACCTAGAAACTCACCTAGGAGCTCACCTAACAATCTCACCTTGCTAGCTCACCTTGAGCTCACCCAGGAGCTCACCGAGCAACTCAGACTTGAGTTCACCCAGGAGCTCATCAAGTAGCTCACCTAAAAACACTCATGAGGAGTTCACCTAACAGCTTACCTTTCCAACTCGCATGGGAGCTCTCTTATCAGCTCACCTTGCCAGCTCATCTTGAGCTCACTAAGGAGCTCACCTTGCCAACTCACCTTGAGCTCATCTGGTAGCTCACCTCATGTAAGTTCACCTTGAGCTCGCCAGAGTAGGCTGACATAGAGATCTCACCTAACGGTAAGAGCCTCACCTGGGAGCTCACTAAGCAGCTCACTGCGTAGGCTGACCTAATAGCTCACCAAGTAGCTCACTAAGGACCTCTTCTGGTAGGTCACCGATCAGCTTGAGTTGAGATCACTTGGGAGCTCTATCGAGTAACTCACCTAAAAACTTTCCTAAATAGAGCTCACCTAACTAGCTCTGCCTGGGAGCTCATCCAATCAGCTCGAACTCACCTTAGGTCACCTCACAATGATCTCTACCAAGTAATTCATCTTTGAGCTCATCTGGTAGCTCACCAAGTAGCTCACCTGCCATATATTTCTGACAAGCTCACCTTAGCCAACTTTCCTTGGGAGCTCACCTAGTAGCTTACCTAAAAGCTCACATCAGGAGCTTCACTGACAAGCTCACCTTGCCAGCTTGCCTTGAACTCACCAAGGAGGTCACCTAGGAGCTTGGACTTGAGCTCACCCGGGAGCTCATCAAGCAGCTCACTTGAGGTTTCCTAAAAACTCACATGGGATCTCACCTGATAGCTCACCTTGCGAGCCACCTCACACCCTGGGAGCTTGCCTAGTAGCTTGACTTAAGCTCACCCTTGAGCTCATCTTGAGTAGCTCACTAGAGTTACTCACATTGAAGCTCACCAAGTAGCTCACCTTGTAACAACTCACCTTGAGGTGCTCTCCTATCAGCTTTCCTCAAGCTAGGTTGACTTGAGCTTGCCTAGTGATCTCACCTCTGTAGCTCACCTAGGGGACCTCACCTGGGAAGCTCATCAAAGTAGCTCACTTGGAAGCTCACCTAGTAGATTTCACTGAGAGCTCACTTAACAGCTCATATGGGAGCTCACCTGAGACACCTCTCTAAGTAGGTTAACTTGAGCTCACTTGTGAGCTTATTGAGTAACTTATTGGGGACCTCAACTGGGAGTGTCACAAGTAGCTCAATTTTGAGCTCACCTAACAGTTCACCTTGGAGCTCATCAAATGGCTCACCTATGTAGCTCACCTGGGAGCTCACTAGGAGCTCGCTCATATTGAGTTGAGCTCACCTTGGGAGCTCATCGAGTAACTCACCTGGGAGCTCACCTAACAGTTTACCTTTCTAACTCACCTTGAGCTTGCCTTGCTAACGTTGCCTTGAGCTCACCTTGCTAACAAACCTTGTTCTCATCTTGTAGCTCGCATATAATGCTCAACCTCAGATATTTCTAACAAGCTCACCTTTGAACTCACCTAGGAGCTCATTGAGTAGCTCCCCTAGGAGATCGGTTGGTAGCTCAGCAAGTAGCTTACCCAGGAGCTCGTCGAGTAGCTCGACTTGAGCTTACATGGGAAACACCTAGGAGCTCACCTGACAACTCATATTTCAAGCTAACCTTGAGCTCACCCAGGAGCTCACCGAGCAGCTCTGACTTGGAGCTCACCCAGGAGCTCGAGTCAAGCAGCTCACATAGAAAACTCGTCATTGCATCTCACCTTATCTAACTCACCTGGGAGTTCACCTGATCAGCTTTTTATCTCACCTTGAGCTCACTAAGGAACTCACCTTGCCAACTCACCTAGGAGCTCACCTTGCCAACTTACCTTGAGCTCATCTGGTAGCTCACATGTAATCTCACCTTAGAGATTACCAATAAGCTCAGCCTCTGAGCTCACCTGGGAGCTCACTGAGTAGCTCACCTAGGAGCTCAGCTAGGAGTTCAGTCAAGTAGCTCACCTAGGAGCTCATCGAGAAGCTCGACTTGAGCTTGCCTAGAAACTCACCTGGGAGCTCACCTAGGAGCTCACCTTGCATTGCTATCTCACCTTGAGCTTACCTAGGAGCTCACCGAGTAACTTCAACCTGAGATCACTCTGGGAGCTCATCAAGCAGCTCACCTAAAAACTTGCATGGGAGCTCGCTGATAGCTCACCTTGACCAACTCACATGGGAGCTCACCTATCAGCTCACCTTGAGCTTGAGCTCACTAAGGAGCTCACCTTACCAACTCACCTTGAGCTCATCTTATATCTCAGACCTTCAAGTAGTTCATCAAAGTAGCTCACTTAGAGTAACTCACCTGGGAGCTCACCTAATAGCTCGCCTGGGAGCTCACTGAGTAGCTCACCGAGTAGGTTGACTTGAGATTTGCTTGGGAGCTCATCGGAGAAACTCACCAGGGACCTTGCCTGGGAGCTCACCAAGTAGCTCACTTAGGAGCTCACCTAGCAGCTTACCTGGGAGCTCACCAAATAGCTTGCCAAGTAGCTCACCTGGGGAGCTCTTCTAGGAGCTCACCAATCAGCTCGAGTTGAGCTTTCCCAGAGCTCGTTGAGTAACTCACCTGGGAACTCACCTAGGAGCTCACTTAATAGCTCACCTTTCCAAACTCACCTTATCAACTCACCTTACCACCTCACCTTGAGCTCATCTGGTAGCTCACATGTAAGCTCACCTTAGAGATTTCTGACAAGCTCACCTTTGAGCTCGCTTAGAGAGCTCACCGAGAAAGCTCACCTAGGATCTCGGCTAGGAGCTCAGCAAGAAGCTTTCCCAAGAGCTCATCGAGTAGTTCAACTTGAGCTTGCCTAGAAACTCACCTAGATCTCACTTATAGCTTGCCTTGCCAGCTCACCTTGAGCTCACCTAGGAGCTTACCAAGTAGCTCAACTTGAGCTCACCTGGGAGCTCATTAAGCATCTTGCTCTAAAACTTATATGGGAGCTCACCTAACAGCTCACTTTACCAGAAACTCTCATGGGAGCTCACCTATCAGCTTGCCTTGAGCTCATTGAGGAGCTCACCTTGCCAACTCACCTTAAGCTCATCTGGTAGCTCACCTCAGAATTCACCTTGAGCTCACCTGAGTATCTCACCTCAGAGCTCAGGTTGACTTGAGCTCAGGTTGTGAGCTCATTGAGTAGCTCATCAGGGACCTCACCTGGGAGCTCACCAAGTAGCTCACCTGGGAGCTCACCTAGTAACTCACCTTGGTAGAGTCGTCACTGAATAGCTCACCAAGTAGCTCACCTGGGAGCTCTTCTGGAGCTCACCAATCAGCTCGAGTTGAGCTCTCCCAGGAGATCATTGAGTAACTCACCTAGGAAACTCACCTGGGAGCTCACCTAATAGCTCACCTTGCCAACTCACCTTGAGCTCACCTTGCCAATCTCACCTTGAGCTCATCTAGTAGCTCACCCATGTAAGCTCACCTCAGAGATTTTCCGACAAGCTTTTCCTTTGAACTCACCTGGGAGCTCACCAAGTAGCTCACCTAGGAGCTCGACTAGCTTGACAAGGAGCTCACCTAAGAGCTCGATCAGCTTGACTTGAGCTTGCCTGAAAAACTCACCTGGGAGCTCACCTGATAGCTCACCTTGCCAGCTCACCTTGAGCTCACCCAGGAGCTCACTGAGAAGCTCAACTTGAGCTCATCCTAGGAGCTCATTAAGTAGCTCACCCAAAAACTCACATGGGAGCTCACTTGATTAGCTCACTTGCCAACTCACATGGGAGCTCACCTATCACCTATCAGCTCACCTTGAGCTTAGCCTTGAGGAGCTCACCTTGCCAACTAGCTCACCTTGCCAGCTTTCTCAGTTCCTTGAGCATCTCACTAAGTAGTTCACCTGAGGAGCTCACCTAATAGCTCACCTGGGAGACCTCACCTAATAGTTCACCTTAGAGCTCACTTGAATAGCTCACCTGAGTAGGTTGACTTGAGCTCACTTGTGAGCTCACCAAGTAGCTTCACTGGGGAGCTCACCTGGGAGCTCACTAAGTCAGCTCACTTGGGAGCTCACCTAGACAACTCACCTTAGGAGCTCGCTAAATAGCTCACCAAGTAAGCTCACCTAGGAGCTCTTCTTGGAGCTCATCACCGATCAGCTCGAGTTGAGCTCACCTGGGAGGCTCATTGAGTAACTCACCTAGGAGCTTGCCTGATAGCTCACATTACCAACTCACCTTGTGCTACGCCTCCAACTCACCTTGAGCTCACCTTGACCAACTTGACCTTGAGCTCATATCGTAGCTCACATGTAAGCTCACCTCAGAGATTATCCAATAATCTTACCTTTCACCTTGCCTCACCGAGAGCTCACCTTGAGTAGCTCACCTAGGAGCTCAACTGAGGAGCTTGGCAAGCAGCTCACCGAGGAGCTTATCGAGTATCTCGACTTGAGCTTACTCGAAAAACTCACCTATGAGCTCACCTAATAGCTCACCTTGCAAAAACAAGTCACCTTGTAACTCACCAAGGAGCTCTTCTTGGAGCTCACCTAGTCAGCTTATCGAGTTGAGCTCACCAAGGACCTTGTCTTGAGTAGCTAACATGCGAACTCACCTGGGAGCTCGCCTTGCCAGCTCACTTGAGCTTGATCACCTTACCAACTCACCTTGAGCTCACCTTGGTAACTCACCTTGAGCTCATCATGTAGCTCACCAAGGAGGTCACCTAGCATCTCACCTAAATCTCACCTTGTAGCTCACCTAGGGAGCTCACCCTAGAGCTCGCCAAGTAGAGTTTAGCTTGGGAGCTTAGCAACTAAGTAGCTCACCATGGGAGCTCACCTGAGAGCATCTTTTAACTTGAGCTCAGCTCAGTTGAGCTCACTGGAGCTCAGGAACTCACCTAGGAACTCACAGCTCACCTTGTCAACTCACCTTGAGCTTCCTTGAGGAGATTTCCTTACCAAGCAGCTTGAGCTAACTTACCAGCTCAACTTTCTTAGAGCTCATTGAGCAGCTCACCTTTCCAAATCCCTAAGCTCACCTATGATCTCACCTAACAGCTCACCTAGGACTGAGTAGCTCACCAATAGGTTGACTTGAGCTTGCCTAGGAGCTCACCTAGTAGCTCACTTAGGAGCTCACCTAGCAGCTTACCTGGGAGCTCACCAAAAATCTCACCAAGTAGCTCACATGGGAGCTCTTCTAGGAGCTCATCGATCAGCTCCAGTTGAGCTCACCTGGGAGCTAGTTCGAGTAACTCACCTGGGAACTCACCTAGGAGCTCACCTGACATCTCACCTTGCCAACTCACCTTGAGCTTACCTTGCCAACTCACCTTGAGCTCACCTTGAGCTAATCTGGTAGCTCACATGTAAGCTCACCTCAGAGATTAAGGCTTGACAAGCTCACCTTTGAGATCACCTGGGAGCTCACTGAGCAGCTCACCTAGGAGCTCAGCTGGGAGCTCAAGCAAGTAGCTCACCCAGGAGCTCGTCAAGTAGCTCAACTTGAGCTTACCTAGAAACTCACCTGGGAGCTCACCTTAGCTCAGCTCACCTTGAACTCCCCCAGGAGCTTGTCTGAGTAGCTCAACTTGAGCTCACCTCGGGAGCTCAATCAAGTAACTCACCCAAAAACTCACATGGGAGCACACCTGACAGCTCACTTTGAAAACTCTCATGGGAGCTCACCTATCAGCTTACCTTCAGCTCACTGAGGAGCTCACCTTGCCAACTTTCCCTAAGCTCATCTGGTAGCTCAACTCAGAGTTTGTCGAGTAGCTCACCTTGTAGCTCACCTGGGAGCTCAAACTAAACAGCTCACTTGGTAGCTCGCCGAGTAGGTTGACTTGAGCTTGCTTGTGAGCTCACCGAGCAGCTCACCAGGGGACCCTCGCATGGGAGCTCACCAAGTATAGCTCACTTGGGACCTCACCTAGCAGCTCACATAGGAGCTCATCTAAACAGATCACTAAGTAGCTTACCTGAGGCACTCTTCTGAGAGCTCACTAATCAGGTCGAGTTGAGCTTGCCTGAGGAGATTCGTCGAGTAACTCACCTGGGAACTCACCTGAGCTCAGCTCATCTTTCCAACTCACCTTGAGCTTCACCTTTCCAACTCACCTTGAGCTCATCTAGTAGCTCACATGTAAGCTCACCTTAGAGATTACTGACAAGCTCACCTTTGAGCTCACCTGGGAGCTCACTGAGTAGCTCACCTTAGGAGCTAGACTTGGATCTCGGTAAGTAGCTCACCTATGAGCTCATTGAGTAGCTTAACTTGAGCTTACCCAAGAAACTCAGATTGGGAGCTCAACCTGATAGCTCACCTTTCAGCTTACCTTGAGCTCACCTAGGAGCTTCACCGAGTAGCTTGACTTGAGCTTCACCTGGGAGCTTGTCAAGTAGCTCACTTAAAAACTCACATGGGATCTCACTCTGACAACTCACCCAGAAACTCACATGGGAGCTCACCTTATCAGCTCACCTTAAGCTTGCCTTGATCTTTCTGAGGAGCTCACCTTGCCAACTCACCTTGAGCTCACGTATGGTAGCTCGCCTCAAAGTTCATCAAGTATCTCGCAAGTAGCTCACCTATGAGCTCACTTAACAAGCTCACCTGTGGGAGCTCACCGAATAGCTCGCACTAAGTAGGACTTGACCTATGAGCTCACTTGTCAGCTCACTAAGTAGCTTGCAGGGGACCTCACCTAGGAGCTCACTTGGGAACTCACCTTTGAACTCTCCTAAGGAGCTCACCGAATAGCTCACCAAGTAGCTCACCTTGAGGCACTCATCTGGGATAGTTCCGACTAGCTTAGAGTATGAGTTCACATGATAGATCATCACGGAACCCACTTAGTAGCTCTGCCTAGGAGCTCACCTAACAGCTCATCTTACTAACTTGCCTTAATCTCACCTTGCTAACTCGCCTTGAGCTCACCTAGGGACCTCTCCTAGGAGCACACTATGGTAGCTCACATGTGGATCTCACCTAACAAACTCACTGAGTGGCTTGCCAAGTAGCTCACCTGGGAGCTCTTCCTGGGAGCTCGATCAAGTCAGCTCAAGTAGGAGCTCAGCTTGGGAGCTCATGCGAGTATCTCACCTATGGAACTCATCGTGGGAGCTCAGCTTGAGCTTTCCCAAAAACTCGCCTTGCTAACTCTCCTTGCAGCTCACCTTGCCAGACTCACCTTGAGCTAACCTTACCATACTCGACCTATCAGCTTCACCCTTGAGCTCACTCAAGGATGATCACCTTGCAAAATCTCTCATCAGAGGTCATTTTGTAGCTCACCTTTCTAGACTCGCATGGCAGCTCACCTAGCAACTCACCTTGTAGTTCACCTGAGGAGCTCACCCTAATAGCTCACCTTGGGAGGTCATATGAGTAACTCACTGAGTAGGTTGACTTGAGCTCACTTGTGTAGGCTCACTAGGGACATCGCATGAGGATATCACCAAGTATCTCACTTAGAGAGCTCACCTAAGTAGCTCACCTAGGAAGCTCATCCAAACATCTTGCTAAGTAGCTCACCTAGGAGATCTTCTGGGAGCTCGCTGATCAGCTCCAGTTGATCTCACCCAAGAGGTCATTGAGTAACTCACCTAGGAGCTCACCTGAAAACTCATCTGTCTACTTCACCTTGAGCTCAACTTGCTAACTTGGCTTTGATCTCATCTGGTAGCTCACATGTAAGCTCACCTCAGAGATTACCGCCAAGCTTACCTTTGAGCTCGCCTGGTAGCTCACCAAGTAGCTCACCTAGGAGCTCACCTGGGATCTCAGAAAGTATCTTAGCCAGGAGTTCATTGAGTAGCATAACTTGAGCTTACCTGAAAACTCACCTAGGAGCTCACCTAATAGCTCACCTAGCCATCTCGCCTTGAACTCACCTAGGAATTCGCTGAGTAGCTTGAATTGAGATCACCTAGGAGTTCATCAAGTAGCTCATTAGAAAACTCACATGGGAGCTCACCTGATATCTCACCTTGCCACCTCATACAGGTGCTCGCCTATCAGCTCACCTGGCTAACTTGCCTTGAGATCATTTGGTAGTTTGCCTCAAAGTTTCTCTTGAAGCTCGCCAAGTATCTCACCTAGGAGCTCTCTTAATAGCTCACCTGGGAGCTCACCAAGCAACTCGTCGAGTAGGTTAACTTGAGCTCACTTATGAGGTCATCGAGTAGCTCATCAGGGACCTTCCTTGGGAGCTCACAAAGTAGCTCACTTGGGAGCTTACCTAGTAGCTTACCTGAGAGTTCACCTAACAGCTCACCTGGGAGCTCACCGAGCACCTCTCTGAGTAGGTTGACTTGAGCTTACTTATGAGATTATTGAGTAGCTTATCAGGGACCTCAACTGGGAGTTCATGAAGTATCTCAATTCTGAGCTCACCTAACAGCTCACCTAGGAGCTCATCGAATGGCTCGCCAAGTAGCTTGCCTAGGAGTTCACCGATCAACTCAAGTTTGTCTCACCCTGGAGCTCGTTGTGTAACTCACCTGGGAGCTCACCTAATAGCTTACCTTTCTAACTCACCTTGAGCTGACCTTGCCAACTCACCTTGTGCTCATCTGGTAGCTCGCATGTAATTTCACCTCAAATATTACTGACAAGCTCACCTTTGAACTCACCTAGGAGCTCACTAAGGAGCTCACCTAAGAGCTTGGTTGGGGACTTGGTAAGTAGCTCACCCAGGAGCCCATCGAGCAGCTTGAATTGAGCTTACATGGAAACTGACCTGGGAGCTCACCTGATAGCTCACCTTGCCAGTTCACCTTGAGCTCACCCAGGAGCTCATCGAGTAGCTCAAATTGAGCTCACCTAGGAGCTCGTCAAGTAGTTGACTCAAAAAATCACATGCGATCTCACCTTACTAACTCACATGGTAATTCACCTATCAGCTTGAATTTTTTTCTCACCTTGAGCTCACTAAGGAGCTCACCTTGCCAACTCACGTAGGAGCTCACCTTGCCAGATTACCTTGAACTCATTTGGTAGCTCGCATGTAATCTCAACTTATAGACTGTTGACAAGATATCCTTTGAGCTCACCTGGGAGCTTGGCTAGGAGCTCGTCAAGCAAGTCACCCATGATCTCATCGAGAATCTCAACTTGAGCTTTCATGAAAAATCACCTGGGAGATCACCTTGCCATCTTTCTTTGAGATTACCCAGGAGCTCACCGAGTAACTTGACCTGAGACCACCCGAGAGCTCGTCAAGAAACTCACCTAAAAAATTACATGGGAGCTCACTTAACAGCTCACCCTACAAACTTGCATGGGAGCTCACATATCATCTCACCTTGAGCTCGGTGAGGAGCTCACCTTGAAAATGCATCTTGAGCTTATCTTATAGCTCACCTCAGAGTTCATCAAGCAGCTCACTAAGTAACTCACCTGGGAGCTCACCTATAATTTCACCTGGGAGCTCAATGAGCAGCTCAGTGAGTAGGTTGACTTGATTTTTCTTGTGAGATCACCAAGCAGCTCACTAGGGACCTTTCCTGGGAGTTCTCCAAGTAGCTTTCTTGGGATCTCACCTAGCAGCTTTCCTGGGAGCTCACCGAATATCTCACCAAGTAGCTCACCTGGGATCTCTTCTAGGATCTCACCAATCAGCTTGAGTATATCTTGCCTAAGATCTAGTCGAGTAACTCACCTAGGAACTCACCTGGGAGCTCAATTGATAGCTCACATTTCCAACTCACATAGAAATCACCTTACCAACTCACCTTGAGCTCATCTGGTAGCTCACCTTGGAGTTCATCAAGCATATCACTGAGTAGGTTTACTTGAAGCTCACTGAGTAGCTCACTGACAAACTCACCTTTGACCTTGCCTAGGAGCTCACCGAGAAGCTTACCTAGGAGCTCTGCTAGGAGCTCAGCAAGTAGCTTTCCCAAGCGCTCATCGAGTAGTTCAACTTGAGCTTTCCTGGAAACTCACCTAGGATCTCACCTTGTCATCTCACCTTGAGCTCACCTAGGAGCTTTCCGAGCAACTCAACTTGAGCTCGCCTGGGAGCTCATCAAGTAGTTCACCTGAAAAATTATATGGGAGCTCACCTAATAGCTCACTTTGCTAACTCTCATGAGATCTCTCCTATCATCTTGCCTTGAGCTCACTGAGGAGCTCACCTTGCTAACTCACCTTAAGCTCACCTAGTAGCCCACCTCATATTTTTTTTATTTTCTTACCGAGTAGCTCACTAAATAGGTTGACTTGAGCTCACTTGTGAGCTCACCGAGTAGCTCACTGGGGAGCTCACCTAGGACCTCGCCAAGTAGCTCATCTAGGTTCTTACCTAGGAACTCACCTGGGAGCTCGGAAAATATCTCACCAAGTAGCTCACTTAGGATCTCTTCTACTAGTTCACCGATCAGCTCGAGTTGAGCTCACCTGGGAGATCGTTGAGTAACTTGCTTGGGAACTCACCTGGGAGCTCACCTGACAGCTCATATTGCTAATTCACCTTGAGCTCACCTTGCCAATTCACCTTGAGATCATCTAGTAGCCCTCATGTAAGCTCAACTAAGAGATTACCGATAAGATTTCCTTTGAGCTCACCTAGGAGCTCACCAAGTAGCTCACCTAAGAGCTCAGTTGGGAGCTCGTCGAGCAGATCAACTTGAGCTTACCTAAAAAACTCACCTGGGAGCTCACCTGATAGATCACCTTGCGATATTTCCTTGAGCTCATCCAGGAGCTCACAAATTATCTCAACTTGAGCTTTCCTAGGAGCTTGTCAAGTACCTCACCTGAAAACTCACATAGGAGCTCGCTTGACAACTCACATTTCCAACTCACATGGGAGCTTGCCTTGAGCTTGATGAGGAGCTCACCTTGCCAACTTAGCTTGAGATTTTCTGGTAGCTCACCTCAGATTTCATCAAGCATCTCGCCAAGTACCTTGACTAGGATCTCACCGAATAACTTTCCTGGGAGATCTCTTAATAGTTCACCTTAGAGCTCTGAAAGAAGCTCAGCGAGTAGGTTTACTTGAGCTTACTTATGAGCTCACCAAGTAGTTCACTGGGGACCTCACTTATAGCTCACTAAGTAACTCACTAGGGAGCTCAACTAGTAACTCACCTTAGAGCTCACTAAATATCTCACCAAGTATATCACCTAGGAGCTCTTCTATTATCTCACCGATCAGATCGAGTTTAGCTCACCTGGGAAATCATCGACTAACTCACCTAAGAGCTCGCGTGATATCTCACCTTGCTAACTCACCTTAAAATCACCTTGAAAACTCACCTTGAGCTCATCTCATAGCTCACATGTAATCTCACCTTAGAGATTGCTGAAAATATTTCCTTTGAGCTCGCTTGGGAGCTCATCGAGCAGCTCACGTAGGAGCTCATCTAGGAGCTTGGCAAGCAGATCACCAAGGATCTCATCGAATAGCTCGACTTGAGCTTACTCATAAACTCACTTGGAAGCTCACCTAATAGCTTTCCTTTCTAGCTCACCTTGAGCTCACCCAAGAGCTTGTTGAGTAGCTCAACCTGAGCTCACCTTGGAGCTCGTCAAGGAGCTCACCCGAAAACTCACATGAGAGCTTTCCTGATAGCTCACCTTTCCAAATCACATAAGAGCTCACCTTGAAAGCTCACCTTGAGCTCACTGAGGATCTCACCTTCCTAACTCACCTTGAGCTCCTCTGGTACCTTGCCTCAGAGTTCACTGAGCAGCTCATCGAGTAGGTTATCTTGATCTCATCAAGTAACTCACCTAAGAACTCACCTGTGAGCTCTCTTGACATCTCACCTTGCCAACTCACCTTGAGATCACCTTGCCAACTCACCTTGAGCTCATCTAGTAGCTCACATGTAAGCACACCTCAGAGATTTCTGACAAGCTCACCTTTGTGCTCACCTAGGAGCTGACCAAACAGCTCACCTAGTATCTCAGCAAGTACCTCGACTTGAGCTTGCCAAAAACTCACCTTGGAGCTCACCTGATAGCTCACCTTGAGCTCACCCAGGAGCTCACCGAGTAGCTTGACTTGAGATCACATAGGAGCTCGTAAAGTAGATCCCTTGAAAACTCACATGGGAGCTCACCTGACAACTCATATTGCTAAATTGCATCAGATCTTACCTATCAGATCACCTTTCCAACTCACCTTGAGATCATCTGGTATCTCACCTCAGAGTTTTTCAAGTAGCTCACCAAGTAGCTCGCATGGAAGCTCACATAACAGTTCACTAGTGAGCTCACCTAATAACTCACCTGGGAGCTCACCAAGCATCTCACTGAGTAGGTTGACTTGACCTTGCTTGTGATCTCACTGAATAGCTCACCAAGGACATCTCCTTGGAGCTCACCAAGTACCTCACTGGGGAGCTCACCTAGCAGATCACTAAAAAACTCACCAAGTAACTCACTTGGGAGCTCTTCTGGGATCTAGCCGATCAGCTTGAGTTGAGCTCACCTTGGAGCTCATCGAGTAACTCACCTAGGAAATCACCTCAAATTTTTCCTAATATCTCACCTTAACAACTCATCTTTAAATCACCTTACCAAATCACCTTCAACTCACCTTGCCAACTCACCTTGAGCTCACCTTGGAAACACACCTTGAGCTCATCTGGTAGCTCACATATAAGCTCACCTAGGAGATTGCCGACAAGATCACCTAGGATCTCATTAAGTAGCTCATCTAGGAGCTTAGCTTGGAGCTTGGTAAGTAGCTCGCCTAGAAACTCGTCGAGCAGATCAACTTGACCTTTCCCAAAAACTCACCTGGGAGCTTGCTTGACAGCTCACCTTGCCATCTCGCCTTGAGCTCACCCAAGATCTCCCCAAGCATCTCAACTTTAGCTCACCTAAAAACTCACATGGGAGCTCTCCTAATAGCTCACCTTACCAACTCACATGGGAGTTTTCCTATCAGCTCGCTTTGCCAACTCACCTTCAGCTTCCTAAGGATCTCACGTTACAAACTCACCTTGAGCTCATCTAATAGCTCACCTCTAATTTTTTCAAGTAGCTTACTAAGTAGCTCACCTGCGAGCTCACCTAACTGCTCACCTGAGACCTCACCTAAAAGCTAGCCTAACAGCTCACTGAGTAGCTCACCAAGTAGGTTGACTTGAGCTTGCTTGTGAGCTCACTTTTGAGCTCACCGAGTAGCTCGCCAAGAACCTCATTTGGGAGCTCACTAAGTAGCTCTCTTGGGAGCTTTCCTAGCAGCTCACTTGAGAGATCCCCAAACAGCTTGCCAAGTACCTCCCTTGGGATCTCTTCTATGAGCTCACTGATTAAATGAAGTTGAGATCACTTGGGATCTCGTTGAGTAACTCAACTGGAAACTCACCTGGGAGCTCACCTAATATCTCACCTTACCAACTCACCTTGTGCTCACCTTACTAATTCACCTTGAGCTCACCTTTCCAACCCACCTTGAGCTCATCTGGTAGCTCACATGTAAGCTCACCTCAGAGATTACTGAAAATGTTACCTTTGAGCTCACCTAAGAGCTCACCAAATGCCTCACCTAGGAGCTCAGTTAGTAGCTTAGCAAGCAGCTCACCCAAGATCTCATCAAGCATCTCAACTTGAGGTTACCTGAAAACTCACATGGGAACTTTCATAACAACTCACCTTCTCAAGTCACCTTGAGCTCACCTAAGAGCTCATCGAGCAGCTCGACTTGAACTCACTCGGGAGCTCATCAAGCAGCTCACTTGAGAACTTGCATGGTAGCTTTCCTAATATCTCATCAAGAAAGTCACATGGGAGCTCACCTTGAGCTTGTTGAGGAGCACACCTTTCCAATGCCCCTTGAGATCATCTGGTAGCTCACCTTAGAGTTTTTCGAGTAGCTCACTTGGGAGCTCACCTAATAGCATACGTGGAATCTCACTGAGTAGCTCACTAAGTAGGTTGACTTGAGCTAATTAAGTAGCTCACCGTAGAACTTTCCTGGGATCTCACCAAGTAGCTTGCCTGTGAACTAACCTAGCAACTCACCTGGGTGGTCACCGAATAGCTCACCGATCAGTTTAACTTGAGCTCACCCAGGAGCTCATTGAGTAACTCACCTGGGAGCTCATCTAATAGCTCACCTTACTAACTCACCTTGAGCTCACCTTTCCAACTCACCATGAGGTCACATTTCCAACTCGTCTTGAGCTCATATGGTAGTGTTATCTCATTTTTTTGTTTACACCAAAAAATTTAGTGATAACCCTAAGAAATTTTTGAGTTGTTTTCCTAAGAATGTCCTTTTAAAGAGATAATCAAGTTTTCAAGTTTTCATAGCAAGATAACATGAGTTTTGGATGCTTCATGTTGTATGTTCCTTGAAACCTAAAACTTGCATCAAGTAATTCTTTCAATTTTTCAGGTCTACAGAGCATCAGAACATGCGTTCGTCAAAACATGATTCATGTCGCATATCTTCTGATTCCTAAAGCCTAATTTATTCCTTCATTTTGGGTTTTTAGGTCTATAGAGCATCAGAACATGCCTTCGTCAAAACATGTTTTATGTCACATGTCTTTTGATTCCCAAAACCTGATTCACTCCTTTGTATCAATTTTTTAGAACCATCAAGCATCATGCTTCATGTCGCTTGTTTCCCATAACCCGAAACTTGAATTAATACAAAATATTTTGTGTCAGGTTTCCAGATATCCCAATCATGCTGACATGGCATTAATACCGAGTTGTCAAGTAGCTGACACACATGTCAAATGAAGAGTATTAAATGTGAAATTTCTTATAAATACTCGTATTTCCAAGTCATTTTTACCAGATGTACTTTTTCACCTTGTGGATTTTCATGCATATGTCTTTGACCCCGAAACCTGACTCGACTTCGTGCTCGATTTCGTTGCTCATTTTTTATCATTTTTTGATCTGATTGAAGGTATTTCCCTTTTTTATTTGTTTTTGAAGTTTATGGAAGGATTGTGTGATAATCTTCCTAGAAATCCCTCTTTCTTTTTGTTAGGGTTTTTGGGTTTTTGTTTACTTATTACTTTTTTAGGTTGTTTTCCAATCACGTTTGTGTTTTAGGGTTCCCCCTTGAAAATATTAGTTTTATTCCTTAGAATATTCCTTTGTCATGATAATTGAATAATGTATCAAAGATTCATAACAATGGAGAGGAATTTGCATGTTTTGACCTAACAACAACCTAATTCCCTATTTTCAGGTTTCGCAGGGTGTTTTGCAGTTTCCAAAACCTGCAGTGTTTCAGGAAATCTAAGGTGTCAGACATCCCAAAAATTTTGGAATCCTCTAAGGTTTCGAACACTTCAAACATGCTAGCATTCTCCAAATATAGTGGGATTTCTGATCTTCTTGGCATCTAACAAAAGTGCAGGTTTTTCAAACCTTCCGACATCTTCAGTATTGCAGGATTTCCAGAGTGGTATACATCTCATACCTTCCGATAGGTTCAACTGATTGTCAGGAATTTCCAAGTGTTTGACACCCACTAATCTCTGATACTATCTATAGTGTTTCAAGCCTTTGAGATTACTAAGTATGTCCTCAAACCTGAGGTGTCTAAAAATCCTAAGTAATCAGTTCATTCCTCCTTTGAAATTCCTCATGTCGGATCCTGGTTCATCACAGGATAAGAAAGAAAAATCAAGAAGGATGAAGTACAAATTTAGGAAGGTGGAGTATCCTTCCTACATTGATTGTAATTATGACATCTGGGATATAGAACTCAGAAACATAGATATGGAAGATTTTTGGAATAGAGTCAAGAGTTCTTCCCAAACCCCATGGATGAAATCAATAGTTGGAAATGGTCTACCTCTTGTAGCATGTTTCCCCATGTTTTATTAGTGCCCTGAGTTCATCTTAGCTTGTGCTTCAAATTATGACTCTTCTTCTCATTCTGTGAAAAATCAGGCGGGAGAGGTGATAATCAAGTTATACGGAGGTTAATTCGATGACCTTCTCAAGTTTCCTAACTTTGAGGGGTATGGAGACATAGATCTCAAGTTAGCCCAAAAATCTTGGGACAATGATCAGGAGGATTGTATCAAACATGTGAATAATAATTTCCTAATCAAATCCAAGCCGATTGTTTCCAGGTTCCCAAAACTTGTTCCTAGAAGTGATTTCATTCAGGAAATCAATGATATCATTACTCTGTTGAGTCAAGTTTTTTGTTTCCCCAAATTAAATGTTTTCCAAGGATGAGTGTACCAATTCATGATCATCATTAAGAATAATCAAAAGGGGATTGATTTGGGTACCCTTATCAGTAATAAGATAGATTCTTAGTTGACTACAGTCTTGTCTATTAGGAAGTTTTATATGTCCTCGTATGTCACCTATATAGCGGCCGGCATGAGGAATTATCTTGGATTGGACACAAAGGGGATAAAGACAGTGTAACATATTTATATGTATTTTCCTCAATTAACAAGAAAATGTTCCAAAGACCAATTCAGAAGGGTAAATGATGCCTTCTTTTACGAGAACATCTGCAAGTTAAACCCTGAACTGAGGAAAACAAGAGTCTCTAATGATGCATGGGCTGAAGTTTCAAAATGGGATTATGTCTTCTTGAAATTCAAGAAGTTCACATACCTTCGAGTGGTAATGTACCCGAGTAATCCTTTTCATTTGCCTAGATATCCAGGAGACAAGATAATCTTGATGGAGTTGGTCAGACAATTGTTGGATTTTCACAAATTCCAATAGAGTAAACACAAGGTTGTTGTATCCTTCCCAATTTCTATTGGAAGGTATACATGTTCAATGGTGGTTAAATCCAAGAACGTTGTACATGAGCTTCAAGATAATTTGAAAAAGCACATGAAGCCTAGATATGGGTTTGACTTTCAAGGAGTCCTTAAGTCATATGGAACTCTGCACCCTCACGTACCAAGCATAGAAGACATCTGGATTGATTTACATGATTAAGTTACTGTCTAAATAAAATATCATAGTAGGTTGACACTTGTAGAGATTCAAAACTTGAGCTCACTAACATACAAGAGGGTACTGGAAATAATGAAAGTATTATGGATCCTTCCTATGATGGATTGAATGAATATCAATATGTTTTCCCACCTATTGATTGGTCTATCAGTGAAAAAGCCTCTATTACAGATAGATCGGCCCCGATTCTCACATGCACTAAGGCATGGATCACCTCTTGGGGGATGATTTTCAAAGAAGATAGTTTTTCAAAGTTGGTTGTTATAGAGGCAGGGCCCTCTAGAAAGGAAAACGACAAAAGCTCTTCCAAGGGACCTATAAAGGTCAAATTTGTCATGAAGAGAAGAGAAGAAGAAACCCCTTCAACTGCTACTCCAGTTGAAATGGTGAACATGCCAGAATCACCAACACCACAAAGAAATAGGAGAAATTTCTTTGGAATAAGAGGTGAGTCAGCCCCTAATTTCACCATTTGCTAACTACCCAATAGAAGTAACTTTATCTCTCGCATCCCAGGCTTTGGCGTCAGGATCTACGCTTCCTACTTCACAACCACTTCTACCTCCTCTTTCCCCATCCACTTCATCGGTCATGGCTAGAATTTTCTATAGACTCTCACCCCTCTCTACTGGGACCAAAGCAACTACAGATATGCCCCCTCCTACACCTCTTTTCACTGAATCTACTACCACACTTATAACTATTCCCACTCCACCAGTGAATCCCACTCCACTTGAAAGTATGATACCAACTTCTACAACGGTGACTACTCCTTTTGGTACACCTCAATGGCTACTTGAGAAAAATCTAAGGAAAAGGAAGGTGGTTGTACCCATACCAGCCTTTTATTTTAGTGCACTCAAGGCTCCTACTGCTAAGTCATCCAAAAACCCAAAAACAGTTTCGAGGGTTTTAATGGATGCTTCAGGACATAAGTTTGTAGAGATATCCACTCCCATGATGGACAAGACCAAATAGGACATAGTGGCCTCTGATTATTAGATAACTAAGGTTTCTCTAAGAGAGGTGATAGTAGAAGGAGCACAACAAGATGCATGAGATGCTATGAATGTGCTATGTCAGAAATTGAAAGAAACAAAGGACAGCATGGATGAGCTTAAAGAAAAGGTGGATCAATTAACAGAAGTATTACTTAAGCTCTCAAAACCCCTTGAATCTATACCATCTTCCTCTATTCCTGTCAGGTTCGATTTCTCATCGGTACCCATAATTAAGAAGATTAATGAAAAAGGGAGAGTGGTCGATGAATGGACCCAAAGGCTGATCCTACAGGGGAAAGAAGTAATCCAAGACACTGTAGAAGTCTATCAATCTTTGGAGAATATACAGAGTGATGGGGAAAAGATGAATGATGATTTCTCTCAAGAGATCAAACACCTGGAGTTGAATTTCAAAGCTCTCTAGGTGCTGAATAAAATCCCATCATGCATCTTGGTCAAAGAGGGCATCATCCCACATGTGGATAAGCATTTACAGCTGACCAAGGCCATCAAATTTAGAATAAATATTCTCAACGAAGCTTGTGGAAAATTGAGAGAATCAAGAGATCAGTTGATTGATGGCAAGAGTGACCTGGAAGAAGAATTGATGAAAATATATGCAATAGTGTTGAGTGGAGATTCGGGTATCCTACCCGTTGATGATCTTTTCAAATAAATCCAAGAATCAATTCAGCATGAACCAACTCACATATTTGGCATGGAAATCACTGACAGGTTTGTAAAGATTGAAAAAAATTTGGAGGCCCTAAGAAAACTTAACAAAAGGTTGAGAAAGCTCCCCAGCAATGCCAGTGACACTCATGAAACATGTGAAGTCTTGAGTGATCATTCCACCGTGTCTAATGAGAATGAGATGCAAGGTATGATATAGAAATTCTAAGAATTTCAGAACAAATAGGATTTTTTGGAAGGAGAGAAAGATGAATAAGAGGAAGACGATGATTCAAACTAATTCATGATGTAACATGTCATTTCAAATCTTGAAATTGACATGTCTTTTTCATTTCTGTTTCATCACATAGGAAGTAAATTTTGACTTGATCTCCTGCATGAGAGTCAAGCGAAATAGGACTCTAGTTAAAATAATTTTTTGTAGGATTTATCCTATTTTCTCTCTACTCTTTTTATTATAAATAAGGGATGCTTATGCATTCCAAAGGGTTGAGATTTTTAGAATTTTGAAAACCTTTGTCCAGAAGAAGAAATTTGTATTTTCTTTCAATCATTCAAAGAACAGGAATCAATGTCATTTTTGCAAACTTTGTGTTGTGAGATTCATCTCTCTTAAGATATTTCTCTTATGTTTAGGATCTTAAGTTGTTCTTGGTTTAGTGTTCTCAATAATTTTAAATTGTTTCAAACATTACATTACATTTGTTATCTAGAACTCGTATGATTATTTCATGATCTATGTTTTCTTGAAAGAAAGTATGTTCCTATTATTTCCTTTTCATGATGTGTCCTTTCTAATCCATTTTACTTCCAAAGTAGCATATTTTTTATTATTGTGGATGTGGCTTTTAGGATTTTTTCCTAACCCCAATGGTTAGAATAGTGTGAATATTATACGCATTATTTATATTGTGTTTTAGATTAGTAATAAATAGGTAACCTCACCTGTCTTTGAGGAGGGATTAAATCCCATGTACTATGGTTAAACCTCATATTTTTTCTTGACAAAATATCCAACCAACAGTTTTTGGTGACTCCACTAGGGAAATATGGATTAATAGTATAAATATTATCCTCTTGGTGTCTGGTGACTCCGTATTTTCCTTATTTTCAACAATATCTCTTTTCGAGTTCAAGCTGGCTGGAAATATCTTCACTCGGTCCCGCTGAGCCCGGAGTGAAATTGATCCACTCTTTGATTTGTTGCAACAACATAATTTCAGTCTTTCCCCTAACAACATTATTTCTAACTGAACCAAAAGTTCTTTACCTATTCAGAGAAACTAGATCCCTATAGAATGAGAAGTGTCTGCAACTTGTCATGCGTTATTCTTATCTGACACTTAGATCCCTATACACACTCTTTTCAGAAGGATGGCAACACAACCTATGCCCTGGGGCACAACCATTGGTCCTCTTTCTTTAAATCCACCATTACACAAGTTACCACAAGGATCGCGTAAGAACATTCCCAAGTTCAATGGCAATGGGAAGTAGCATCCTGATGAACACATTACATCTTTCTTTGTAGCATGTGATGTCCTTAGAGTAGCTCATGAAGATGTCTCCATTCAACTCTTCATTAAAACATTGCATGGTGCAACAGCTGAGTGGTTTTACCACCTTCCAAATGCATTCATCACAAACTGGGATACCATGAGGACCATATTCAAAGTACGATTAAAACCAACTAAATATTCGCATGCCTTGTTAGCACAACTTACCCATATGAAGAAGGAATATCACAAACCCATGCGGGACTTCATGGCAAAGTTCAACAAGCTGATCAGAAAGATTTTGGAACTAGTTGTACCTACTCTATAAAATAAAAAATGATTCTTCATTAATGCTCAACCCCTTGATGTGAGCTTCCTATTAAGATGGTCAGCTATCCCTAATTTGGTTATCACTCAGTCAACGACTATTGAAATAGAGGATGATCTCATTTTGGCAGGGAGAATTAGGAAAGATGCACCTAAGCCTAAAAATCAAGGTTCCTCTTAAGGTAACACTTACCATATGATTCCAAATATGGTTAATTATTTGATTGCTTTGAAAAAATATATGTCCCAATAGGTGAGCAATGTTCCGTATCGAGATATCCCTAGACGGAATTTCCATAACACCAATGGTGTGCCTGCAAGAGACAAGCCGCAGTTAACTCCTGGTTAACTGAGGATAACGATTAAAGTGAAGCCCCCCGTTAACACAGTATTAGAGATAGTTGAAGAAGAGGAAGAACCAGAAGAACAAGATTCCTCTAAAGATTTTGAAGCTTCAGGATACACTGATGAGTCTTATGATGATTCAGCTAGTGAATCCCGCATTGGGTATTTTAAATAAAAGGAAGATGAATGTGCACCAAATGGTCAGTCATTTGCTATATTCACTAGATCCCAATCTCAGAATATAAGAAGACCTCTTGAAAGCCCCAAGGAGAAGAACAAGGAAGCTCTCATATTCATAGTTAAGAGAGGTACCCCTATCTCTTCACAAACGGAAAGAGAAGTCACCAAAAAGGTAACAACTTCCCCTCATTCTCTTTCTCCCAAGGTTAGTACCTTAGCTCAAGCTCATGTGATTAGAACAAAACCCACTTGCACTCCTTATATTGCTTTTGACATGATTGACCATGTAAAAATAACCAAGATCCAAATGTTAGAAGCAGAATACCTTCAGTCAAATCCTGAACAGTTTGAAAATTTTTCCAAATTCATTAGAAGAAAAGATACTATTCCCCCACCTTCAAAAGGTCTTTTTCCAAATTCTATTCAATCCAAACCTCAAAGAAATCTGACCTCTACTTCTTCTTCAAGAAAGATTGAACCGTTTTATTTTTCTTTGCTTATAAATGGGTTTAAACTCAGCAATTACATCATTGACTCAGGAGCCTCTGACAATTTTATGCTAAAAAAAGTAGCCCATGCCCTTGGGATTACTTTGACTAAGTCATATGGATGGTGTTACTCCATGGAAACCAAGCAAGTTCCCTTGATTGGTCAAATCAAAGATACATAGCTTGCATTCATTGCCTTCCCAAAGAAGAGAGTGAAAATGACCATTCTAGTTACTAACATTCCTGTGGCTTACGGTATCCTCTTGGGTAGAGGTTTTTGTAAAGATGTTAGAGGAGAGATTAATATGGATTGGACTAAGGCCAAAATTCTAGTCAATGGGGATTATCATGTTCTCCATCCTGAGCCTTAGGAAAAGTATTTGGTAACTAAATCAGATGACCCTAAGGCTCAAATCCTTTTTGAAAACGTTAGTTTTGGAAATTACTTTATGACATTAGAGGTACCAGCTATAGATGTCAAGGAATAATATTCTAATGCAATTTTTACCCTTGAATTTGATGATAGTTGTTCAACCACTGGATCAGGTGGTGGTGTAGTTCTTATATCTCCTGATTCTGAGATCTTTCCCTCTACCTTCAAGTTGAAATTCAATAATACTAATAACACGGCTGAATATGAAGCTTTGTTATTAAGATTATAAATGGCCAGAAAAAAGGGAATTCAAAATCTCAAAGTTAAAGGAGATGCAGAACTGATTGTCAACCAGGTCAAAGGGATCTATCAAGTGAAAAATGATCACCTGAGACATTACAGGAACAAATTTTGGGATAATATAGAATGCTTTGATGCATTCTCCATCAAAGCAATTTTGAGAGATTATAACGACAAGGCTGATTCTTTAGCTGTGTCTAATCCAAAAATAATTAGATTATTACTACCTAATCTCAGACCCTTATAGGCTTTAATAATTTTCTGATAATTTACTCCTTTTAAGTAATCAATTTAAAATAAAATTCAAGACATTAAAGACAATTACACAAAGATTGATTATGGAGTTCAGCAATTGCCTACATCTCTGGGTTCATGGCCGAACTGTTCCACTAGTCAAAACTTGTAAGTTACAATAGTACTTTAATAGGAAAACCTAATGGAAACTATTTAAACTTTCTTGGAAGAATAACCAGACCTTCGTACGACAAGGGTGAAAAATAGCACCTGACTTCCACCTTCCTGGCATATTCGACAAGATTGATGGCTCTAGTTCCACTATTCAAAAACCTTTGATTCTTGATCAGCCTTCCAAACAATAATACAATGCCCTATGGCTCTCCAGTTGATATAATAAGCTTCACAATAATTTACTGTGGCATTATGGGCCGACTAGGTAGTTTGAATAACTCCTAGCCACAAATATTTAATTTATTATTGCCTAACAAATAATAGGTCAACAATAATCAAAATAATAATGCCTAAATAATTTAGGTCTGCACACAACAACAATTTCTCATTTGCCTTCCAAGCTTTGAGCTTGTCTTCGTATTTTGTGTGTGTGTTCCCACAGTAAGCTTAACAAATAATAAGCCTAGGTTGTGTGTCCATTACAATGAACTAGGTACCCTATTTATACAATTTTAGGGCCCTTGAAAATATGGAATATAATTTATCTTAAGGCTATTATAAGCCTCATCCCGTAAAATGAATGGGATCAAATATCCCAAAAAATATGGTTTGCATGTTTAATGGGGTTAAATCCCAAATGGAGCCGCATTTGGATAAGGTCCAATATTTTGGCAGTGGAGGATAATGTCTTAGGCTTTATTAAGCCTTTCTCTATGCAAGGATAGTGATCAAAGGACCATGTGAGCTTATCCACCCCTATCACCGCTTCACCTCCTTCTCCATGTGGAAGCTTCCACGTATGGCATTTTCCTCCCATAACACTGCCTCACCTCCCTCTCCTCACGTGGAATATTCCATGCATGACATTGCATGCCTTTACCACGTGGAAATAACCTAGCTTGTTGGCTGTTATGTGTGGTCGGTTGGTTTATGTGGGTAAGTGAATTTTTAATACTATTGTATAAACATTAATATATAGTGGTTTGGCATTTGGAATGGTGTGTAAGTGGAATTACCAAATAAATAAAATTTCAACACATACCATGGGGTATCGAAATTAATTAACTCGGTCATCATGTAGTCCACTTTTCATCTCCCAATAGGAAAATCGAGCAAATTCGATGAGTGGTGGCAAGCCACGGGTCACAGTGCGATTGGTCCAATATTGACCAGTTGACTTGAGTTGACTTTCCCACTGTCTGAAATTTGACCAAACATATCTAGAGCTCTCGATGTCTATTTATCACGTTCTCATAGTTGTTGGAAATCTCTCGAGATGATCTTCTACACTGACACCATTTAGGGATGTTGAGGGAACTTTTTAAAATGATCCCCTGATCACACCTCCCCACTGAGAAAGGTTTTTTATCCCAAAAAGCTTCCATATTGTCCTGAATCTGAAAAACTCTACTGCCACCTCGGAAGTGCTGCTGTAGTAAACCCTTGGGTCCTCTCCTCCAACCTTCTCACTTCAAAAAATATTCTCTAATCTTAGACCTATGGGTTATGGGACCATGACGCTTTCACTGTGCCACTGTGATATCCAAAGAAGACATCCATGCCTCCGCTTTATGGTGCTAAGTTTCTGAATGAAACCTCAACGCTCCTTTTGTGCAGTACTAAGCTTCTTGATATCTGACAAAAAGGATCTTCTTTTACTCTATAACATAGCTCCTATCTCTGAGTTGATTCCACAGAATCCAAAATGGTTTGAAGGAACTCCATGTTATGTAGAGATTTGATTGATCCGATGTTGGTGATGGACAATGCCTTGTCCCTTTATAGACCTCAATGCCTCCAATGCATGATGCTAAGCCTCTTTCAAGACCTCGAGCCTCCAATGCATGATGATAAGTCTCTATAGACCTCAACACCTTCGATGTATGATGCTAAGTCTCTTTCAAGACCTCAAGCCTCCAATGTATGATGCTAAGTATGTTACAGACCTCAACGCCTCAGATGCATGATGCTAAGCCTCTTTCAAGACCTCGAGCCTCCAATGAATAATGATAAGTCTCTATAGACCTCAACACCTTTGATGCATGATGCTAAGCCTCTTTCAAGACCTCGAGCCTCCAATGCATGATGCTAAGTTTTTTGATCATCTACCATTCATATGTGTGGTCGCAATGCCTTGACACTGAATGACGTTCTGAGATAATCCTTTTAGAGTTCCCCTTTTTGAGATACTAATATCAAGTACTATTCTGTTACACAGTCATAATACCTCTACACAGAATGAATTTCTGACCCGACATCAATGCCAATGGTGATTCAGCTACCATTCTGTTACACGGTCATAATGCCTCTACCCAGAATGAAGTTCCGAGATGATCTCTACGAACTCTATTGTTTGTACAAATGAAAGATCAATCTCCAAGCTTTATATGAGTTAATTCTTATTTCCAAGATGTAACAGGTACTCACATGCTTATTAGGAGATATATTTGGAGCATTAATCAAATTTTCTTAGTAAGAAAATCCACTGAGTATTTTAAACCTTTCTCTCAGCATTTTCTCACAAAATTTGATCTCCAAACTTAATACTGCATATGATTCGTCAATTTGAATTATGCAATATATAATTGAAAAAATGTTGAATTACCCATTTCAAAGGACTTTCACTTTTAGGTATTACCTGGTCCTGGGTTGAATTGTGAACTGGTGGTGGAGTAGAAACCTCCTTTTCCTTTACAATAGGCCTCCATTCCATCTTTGGCTTGTCATTACTCTAATGGTGAGATGGATGTAGTTTCTAGAAATTTTCCATCTGGTGCCCATTCCTCTAGCAATGAGCACAAAAATTCCTCTTAATCTCCTTCTTTTAGGATGAGGAACTCTTTCTGCCATTTCTCAACTCTGCATGACGATATTGGTCTTTTTGGTTTTCCTTGTTCCTGATGAACGACATCAACTTCTTCATCAATTTCCTTATCTTCCAGCATCTGGCCACTAAATTATTATGCAACCCACAAAAATTACATGGAAAAGAATTCCACATATTCTGAAAATCATAACCGTACTTCTTAAGTTGAAAAATTGGATTAGAAGTTTTACTGTGCTTATGATTATGGTAAGAAACTGGAGGTGGAATCTCATTACCTCTTCACTGATTTCTCTTACCACATCTTTCTTATGATGACAAAGCACAACTTTCCTTCTCATAATCTTCTTGCAGGATTAGTGGGGTATTCACTTTTATTTCGGAAGATTTTCTCCCGTCAGTGTTCTTGGAGCATTCTCCAATTTCCATTCCCACACTAGGAAAAACCAAACCTACAAAACGAGGATGATCCTCAACTTGTATTGGGTTAGTAATTCCTTGGCCATTTTTACCAAGGCCTCTTCCATCAAATCCCATTTTATCTAGTAACTTGGATCCAATGCCTCTAGTATGCTTTTCAAACAAACCAAATACTTCATTACCAGAATCTGAAACTGAATGGGAGGAAGAAGAAGATTCCAGTGGTGAATAACTTACAGTGAAGTCATCTACCATGGCCTCTACATCTGAATTTGAAGGTATTTCCTTCCCCTAATCACCACATTGCAACCTTGCCAAGAGCTCATCCTTGGTTTTTAGTTCCAATTTCAAACGAGCATCCTCCTCTTCTATGGAGTAATACATTGATCATAGGAGAGAGTTCTCTTCCTAGATATGGTGATTATACACCTCAATTTCCTTGAGCTTAACCTATTTAGACATCTTTCCCATAGTGCAGTTGTACCCCATTCACACGAACTGAACTAACTACACCAACTTGAAGAAATCACTTTGTAAATAATATTTATTGAAAAACAAATAAGGAGCTAAACCAACTCTGACACCAAACTTGCTTTGGAGATTAGCAAGTTTGCAGGTGTTGATTACCATCTCTGATACCAAACATGATCTAAAAATAATTAGATTATTACTGCCTGATCTTGGACCCTTGTAGGCTTTAATAATTTGCCGATAATTTACTCCTTTTAAGTAATCGATTTAAAATAAAATACAAGACATTAAAGACAATTACACAAATATTGATTACAGAGTTCGGCAATTTCCTACGTCTCTAGGTTTGTGACCGAACCCTTCCACTACTCAAAACTTGTAAGTTACAATAGTACTTTCACAAGAAAACCTAATGGAAACTATTTAAACATGCTTACAATAATAACCATATCTTCGGACGATAAGGGTGAAAAATAGCACCCGAATTCCACCTTCCTGGCATATTCGACAAGCTTGATGGCTCCAATTCCAATATTTGGAAACCTCTGATTCTTGATCAGCCTTCCAGACACTAATACAATGCCCTATGGCTCTCCGGTCGATATACCAAGCTTCACAATAATTTATTGTGGTGCTATGGGACGACTAGGTAGTTTGAATAACTCCTGGCCACAAATATTTAATTTATTATTGCCTAACAAATAATAGGTCAACAATAATCAAAATAATAATGCCTAAATAATTTAGGTCTTCACACAACAACAATTTCTCATTTGCCTTCCAAGCTCTGAGCTTGTCTTCGTATTTTGTGTGTGTGTTCCCACAATAAGCTTAACAAATAATAAGCTTAGGTTGTGTTTCCATTACAATGAACTAGGTACCCTATTTATATAATTTGAGGGCCCTTGAAAATATGGAATATAATTTATCTTAAGGCTATTATAAGCCTCATCTTGTAAAATGAATGGGATCAAATATTCCAAAAAATACGCTTTACATGTTTAATGGGATTAAATCCCAAATGAAGCCACATTTGGATAAGGTCCCATATTTTGGTGGCAGGGGATAATGTCTTAGGCTTTATTAATCCTTTCTCCATGCAAAGATAGTGGTCAAAGGACCATGTGAGCTTATCTGCCCCCTATCACCACTTCACTTCCTTCTCCACATGGAAGCTTCCACGTATGGCATTTTCCTCCCACAACACCACTTCAGCTCCCTCTCCTCATGTGGAATCTTCCACGCATGAAATTGCTTGCCTTTACCATGTGGACATAACCTAGAATGTTGGTTGTTATGTGTGGTCAGTTGGTTTATGTGGGTAAGTGAAGTTTTAATACTAATGTATAAACATTAATATATAGTGGTTTGGCATTTGGAATGGTGTGTAAGTGGACTTACCAAATAAATAAAATTTCAACCCATACCATGGGGTATCAAGACTAATTAACTTGGTCATCATGTAGTCCACTTGTCATCTCTCGATAGGAAAATTGAGTGAATTTTATGAGTGGTGGCAAGCCACGCATCATAGTACGATTGGTCCAATATTGACCAGTTGACTATAGTTCACTTTCCCACTGTCTGAATTTTTACCGAACATATCTAGAGCTCCTGATGTCCATTTGTCATGTTCTCATAGTCATTGGAAATATCTCGAGATGATCTTCTGCACTAACACCATTTTGGGATGTTTAGGGAACTTTTGAAAATTATCCCTTGATCAGTGTCCACATCCCTCCTTCTCCCTCATCCCTAGTTCAAACAAGATACATACACCATTGAGATTGTGTATCATCCCAGTATTCTAGATAATGCAGCTCATTGGAAAGTTTTCAATGATGATCAATAGGTGTTGTCTTTTATAGAAAAAAATGACAATTTTAGTGAGTTATACTTTGAAGGTTCAGAATCAAATTTTCGGGAATCTATTTCAAATCCATATCAAGAGGTTGATGGTGTGTTTATTTAGCTTAAAGACAACAATATTCCCAAAGGGTTGGTTTCTCTAGAAGGTTTTTTTGACAATCATGACCATTTCATTCAAAACAAGAGATAAATGGAAGGAGCTTCTTCCTCAAAAGTATATCAAGTCAATCTAGGTTCATCTGATCAACCTCGGATGGTGAATATTGGGAAATGTTATTCCCTTGAGGAGAAAGAAAAATTAATTTTACTCCTAAGGAGATACATGGATGTCTTAGCTTGGTCCTATGAAAAATTAAAATCCTTTAATCCCAAAGATGTACAACACAGTATTCCTTTAAAGCCTGATATAAAACCCTAAAGGTAGAAGCAAAGACATTACAATCCCAAGATCTCAGGGACTATCCTTGTGGAAATTTAGAAAATTTTAGATGCCATAATTTATTTTCCAATCCATCATTCCACCTGGGTTGCTAGCATCATCCATATCTATAAGAAGAATGGAAAAATCTAGATTTGTGTTGATTTCTAGAACCTGAATCATTCTTCATTAAAAGACAACTATCCCTTGCCTATCATAGATCAGGTGTTACAGAATGTTATTGGATTAGAAATGCTATCCATGCTCAACATATTTTCAAGATATAACCAAGTCAAGGTAGCTACAGAGGATCAACAAAATATGACCTTCACAACCCCATGGGGGACCTTTGCTTATAGGAGGATGCCTTTCAACTTGATCAACAATGGAGCCACCTTTCAGAGAGCTACAAGATGAGCTTAGGGTAAGTTGGCAAGGTGAGCTCAAGGTGAGTTGGCAAGATGAGCTATCAGGTGAGCTCCCAGGTGAGTTCCCAGGTGAGTTACTCAACGATCTCATTGGCAAGCTTTAACTCAAGCTGATCGGTGAGCTCCTAGAAGCACTCCTAGGCTAGGTACTAGGAAATCTGTTTAGTGAGCTCCTAGGTGAGCTGCTAGGCGAGTTCCCAAGCGAGTTACTTGGTGAGGTCCTTTGAAATCTCACAAGTGAGATCAAGAAAACCTACTCGATGAGCTACTCAAATAATTTTCAGTTGAGCTGCTAGACGAGCTTAATGTGATTTGGCAAGGTGAGCTCCTTAGTGAGCTCAAGGCAAGTTGATAAACAAGCTCCCATGAGAGTTGGAAAAGTGAGCTATCAGGTGAGATTCCATACAATTTTTCAGGTGAGCTGATTGATTACCTCCCAGGTGAGCTCAAGTCAAGATGCTCTGTAAGCTCTTGGGTGAGCTCAAGGTGACCTGACAAGGTAATCTCCCTAGCGAGTTTTCGGGAAATCTCAAGTTGAGCTGCTCGATGAGCTCCTGGGTAAGCTACTTGTCAAGCTCCCAGCCGAGCTCCTAGGTGAGCTGCTTGGTGAGCTCCCAGGTAAGCTCAAAGGTGAGCTTGCCGGTAATCTCTTAGGTGAGCTTACATACAAGCTATCAGATGAGTTCAAGGTGAGTTGGCAAGGTGAGCTCAAAGTGAGTTAGCAAGGTGAGTTCAAGGTGAGTTGGAAAGGAAAGTTTTTATGCAAGCTCCCAGGTAAGTTCCCAGGTGTATTACTTGATGAACTCCTAGGTGAGCTCAAGTCAAATTAATTGGAAAGCTCCCAAAAGATCTCCCAGGTGAGCTACATGGTGAGCTATTCAGTGAGCTCCCAGGAAAGTTTCTAGGTGAGCTATAGGTGAGCTCCCATGTGAGTTTTCAGGTGAGCTCAAGTTTAGCTGCTCAGAAATCTCCTGGGTGAGCTCAAGGTGAGATGGCAAGGTGAACTCTTAGGTGAGCTCCTAGGTGAGTTTCTAAGCATGCTCAATACAAGCTACTCAACAAGCTGCATGGAGAGCTACTTGATGGGTTCCCATCAGTGCTCCTAGGTGAGCTACTCATTGACCTCCTAGGTGATCTTGTCGGTAATAATTGAGGAGAGATTACATACGAGCTCAAGGTGAGTTGGTAAGGTGAGTTGTCAAGCGAGCTCCCAAGCAAGTTCCTAAGTGAGTTACTCGACAAGCTCTAGGGTGAGCTCAACTAAAGCTAATCAGTGAGCTCCTCGAAGAGCTCTGAGGTGAGATACTTATTGAGTTATTCGGTGAGCTCCTAGGTGAGCTACTTGGTGAGATCCCAACTGAGGTCTCTTGTAATCTACTTATCAAGCTCACCAACGAGCTCAGGTTAACCTACTCGGTGAGCTACTTGGTGAGCTCGTAGGCGAGCTGTTAGGGGAGCTCCCAGGCAAGCTACTTGGTGAGCTACTTAATGAACTATGAGGTGAGCTTCAAGATGAGCTCAAGGTGAGTTAACAACGTGAGCTCCTCAGTGAGATCAAGCAGAGATGACAAGGTGAGTTGATAGTTAAGCTCCCATGCAAATTGGTAAGGTGAGCTCTCATGTGAGTTTTTAGGTGAGATTCTTAACGAGCTCCTAGGTGAGCTCAATTCGAGTTACTCAGCGATCTCCTGGGTGAGCTCAAGGTGAGCTAGCAAGGTGATTTATACGGTGAGCTCCCAGGTGATATTATAGGTAAGCTTAATTTGAGTTGTTTGATGAGCTCCTAAGCAAGCTACTTTCTGAGCTCCTAGCTAAGCTCCTAGCTGAGATACTTAGTGAGCTCAAAGGTGAGCTTGTCGGTAATCTCTGAGGTGAGCTTACATGTGAGCTAGCAGATGATCACAAGGTGAGTTGGCAAGGCGAGCTCAAGTCAAGTTGTCAAAGTAAGCTCAAGGTGAGTTAGAAAGGTGAGTTACTCGATGATTTCCCGGGCAAGCTCAACTCGAGTTGATTGGCGAGCTCCTAGGGAAGATACTTGGCGAGCCATTCGATACGCTCCTAGGTGAGCTACTAGGGGAGCTCATAATCAAGATACTTGGTGAGCTCCTAGTTGAGGTCCCCGATGAGCTACTTGGCAAGCTCACAAGTGACCTTAAGTCAACCTACTCAGAGAGTTTCTTGGTGAGTTCCCAGGTGAGCTGTTAGGCAAGCTCCTAGGTAAGCTCCCAGGTGAGCTACATATTGATCCCCCAGGAAAGCTACTTAGTGAGCCCATAAGAAAGTTTCTATGTGAGCTCCCAAGTGATCTACTTTGTGAGCTCCAAGGTGAGGTCCCTGGTGAGCTACTTAGTGAGCTCACAAGAGAGCTCAAGTCAACCTACTTGATGAGATGCTTGGTGAGTTCTTAGGTGAGTTGCTAGGTGAGCTACACAAAAAACTCTGAGGTGAACTACCGGATGAGCTCAAGGTGAGTTATTAAGGTGAGCTCCTCAGTGAACTCAAGGTGAGCTAGAAAGTTAAGCTAATAAGTGATAACCCATCCGAGTTCACAAGGCAAGCTGTTAGGTGAGCTCCCATGTGAGTTTTAAGGTGAGCAGCTTGACGAGCTCCTAGGTGAGCTCAAGGTGAGCTAGCAGGGTGAGCTATCAGGTGAGCTCTTAGGAAAGTTTCTGGGCGAGCTCAAGTCGAGCTGCTTGATAAAATTCTAGCTGAGCTACTTGTTGAGCTCCCAGCTGAGCTCCTAGGTGAGCTACCAAGCAAGCTCAAAGGTAATATTATTGGTAATCTCTGAGGTGAGCTTACATGTGAGCTACCAGATGAGCTCAAGGAGAGTTAGTAAGGTGAGCTCAAGGTGAGTTGGAAAGGTGAGCTATCAACCAACCTCTAAGGTGAGTTCCTAGGTGAGTTACTCTATGAGCTCTCGAGTTAGTTTAACTCGACCTAATTGGTAAGTTCCCAGAAGAGCTCCTAGGTGAGCTACTTGGCGAGTTATTTAGCCAGCTCCTAGGTGAGCTACTAGGAGAGCTCCCAAGCAAGCTATTTGGTGAGCTCCTAGGTGAGGTCGCCGGTGAGCTTCTCGGTGAGCTCATGTCAACCTACTCGGTGAGCTACTTAGTGAGCTCCCAAGAAAGCTTTGAGGTGAGCTCCTAGGTAAGATACTTAGCAATATCCTCAATGAACTCTAAGGTGAGCTACCAAATGAGCTCAAGGTGAGTTGGCAAGGTGATCTCCTTAGTGATTTCAGTGTAAGCTAACAAGGTGAGATGATATGTGAACTCCCATGCGAGTTGGCAAGGTGAGTTGTAAGGTGAGCTCCCATGTGAGTTTTTGTGTGAGCTGCTTTACAAGCTCCTGGGTGAACTCAATTTGAACTACTTAGTGAGCTCGTAGGTGAGCTTAAGGCAAGTTAGCAAGGTGAGCTGTCAGGTGAGCTCAAAGGTGAGTTTACGGGCAAGCTTAAGTTAAGCTACTCGACGAGCTCCTGGGTGACCTACTTACTGAGCTCCCAGCTAATATCCTAGGTGAGCTGCTTGATGAGCTCCTAGGAGAGCTCAAAGGAGAACTTGTCGGTAATCTTTGAGGTGAGCTTACTTATGAGCTACCATATGAGCTCAAGGTGAGTTGGCAAGGTAAGCTCTAGGGTGAGCTTACATGTGAGCTACCAGATTAGCTCAAGGTGAGTTGGTAAGGTGAGCTCAAGTTGAGTTGGTAAGGTGAGATCAAGGTGAGTTCCTAGGTGAGTTACTCAATGAGCTCCAGGGTGAGCTCAACTTGAGCTAATCGATGAGCTCATAGAAGAGCTCCCATGTGAGCTACTTAGCGAGCTATTCGGTGAGCTCTCAAGAAAGATTCTAGGTGAGCTCCCATGTGAGTTTCTGGGTGAGCTATCATGTGAGCTCCCATGTGATTTTTTGAGTGATATACTTGATGAGCTCCCAGGTGAGATCAAGTCGAGCTACTCACTGAGCTCCTAGGTGAGATCAAGGTGACCTGTTAGGTGATCTCCCAGGTGAGTTTCTAGGTAATCTCATGTCGAGTTGCTTGACAAGATCCTGGGTGAGATACTTACCAAGCTCCCAGCTAAAATCCTAGGTGAAATGCTCAGTGAGCTCACAGGTGAGCTCAAAGGTAAGATTTTAAGAAATCTTTGAGGTGAGCTTACATGTAAACTACCAGATGAGCTCAATGTGAGTTGGCAAGGGAAGCTAAAGGTGAGTTGGTAAGGCGAGCACAAGGCAAGCTATCAAGTGAGCTCCTAGATGAGTTTTCAAGTGAGTTACTTGATGAGCTCCCATGTGAGCTCAACTCAAGCTGATCATTGAGCTCCCAAAAGATCTCCCAAGTGTGCTACTTGGTGAGCTATTTGGTGAGCTCCCAAGCAAGCTGCTAGGTGAGCTCCCAAGTAAGCTACTAGGTGAGCTCCAAGGTGAGGTCCCCGGTGATCTCACAAGTGAACTCAAGTCAACCTACTCATCAAGCTAATTGGTGAGCTCTATGGTGAGCTATTAGGTGAGCTATTAGGTGAGCTCCTAGGTGAGCTACTTGGCAAGCTACTCGATGAACTCTGACGTGAGCTATAAGATGAGCTCAAGGTGAGTTGGCAAGGTGAGCTCCTCAGTGAGGTCAAGGTGAGCTGGCAAGGTGAGCTGATAGGTGAGATCCCATGTGAGTTGGTAAGGAGAGCTATCAAGTGAGCTCTCATGTAATTTTTTGGGTGAGCTACTTGAAAATATCCTAGGTGAGCTCAATTTGAGCTACTCACCAAGATCCTGCATGAGCTCAAGGAAACCTAGAAATGTGAGCTATCAGGCGAGCTCCTAGGTGAGTCTCCAACCCAAGCTCCTAGGTGAGCTTCTCAATGAGCTACAAAGTGAGATCAAAGGTGATCTTGTCTGTAATATCTGAGGTGAGCTTACATGTGAGCTACCAGATGAGCTAAAAAACAAGTTGGCAAGGTGAGCTCAAGGTGAGTTTGTAAGGTGAGTTAGAAAGGTGAGCTATCAGGTGAGCTCCCAGGTGAGTTACTTGATGAGCTCCCAGGTGAGCTCAACTTAAGCTGATCGGGAAGATCCTAGAAGAGTTCCCAGGTGACCTACCTAGTGAGTTATTTGGTGAGCTCCCAGGTGAGTTGCTAGGTGAGCTCATAGGTGAACTCCCAAGTGAGGTCTTCGGTGAGCTACTCAGCAAGCTCACAAGTGAGTTAAAAAGAGAGCTCAAGTTAACCTACTCAGTGAGCTACTCAGTGAGCTTCTAGGTGAGTTATTAGGTGAGCTCCCAGGTGAGATACTTTGTGAGCTACTCGATGAACTCTGAGGTGAGCTATCAGATGAGCTCAAGGTGAGTTGGCAAGGTGAGCTTCTCAGCGAGCTCAAGGTGAGCTAGCAAGGTGAGCTGATAGGAAAGCTCCCATGTGAGTTTTTGGGAAAGCTATCACGTAAGATCCCATATGAGATCTCGAGTGAGCTGTTTGATAAACTTCTACCTGAGCTTAAGTTGATCTACTCAGTGAGCTCCTAGAAGATCTCCCAGGTGAGCTACTTAGTGAGCTATTCTGTGAGCTTCTATGTGAGCTGCTAGGTGATCTCCCAAGTGAGCTACTTAGTGAGCTCTCAGATGAGGTCCCTCGTGATCTACTCGGTGAGCTCAAAATCAAGCTCAAATCAACCTACTCAACGAGTTGCTTAGTGAGCTCTAAGGTAAGTTGTTAGGTGAGCTCCTGGGTAAGCTACTTAGTGAGATACTCAATAAACTCCAAGGTGAGCTACTAGATGAGTTGAAGTTTAGTTGGCAAGGTGAAATCCTCAATGAAATCAAGGTGATCTGGAAAAGTGAGCTCCCATGTGATTTTTCAAGCAAACTGATTGATGAGCTCCTAGGTGAGCTCAAGTCAAGTTGCTCGGTGAGCTCCTGGATGAGCTATAGGTGAGCTAGCAAGGAAAACTATCAGGAAAGCTCCCATGTGAGTTTCTAGGAAAGCTTAAGTTGAGCTACTCGATGAGCTCTTAGGCGAGCTCAACTCAAGTTGATCGGTGAGTCCCTAGAAGAGTTCCTAGGCAAGTTGGCAAGGTAAGCTCTTAGGAAAGTTCTTAGGTGAGTTACTTGATGAGCTCCAAGGAGAGCTCAACTCAAGCTAATTAGTGAGCTCCCAGGTGAGATACTTGATGAGCTGATCAATGAACTCAGAGGTGACTACCATATGAGCTCAAGGTGAGTTGGTAAGGTGAGCCCCTTAGTAATCTCAAGGTGAGCTCCAATACGAGTTGGTAAGGTAAGATGTTAGGTGAGCTCTCATGTGATTTTTCAGGTGAGTTTCTTGATGATCTCCTAGATGTGCTCATGTCGAGCTACACGGTGAGCTTCTGGGTGAGCTAAAGGCAAGCTATCAGGTGAGCTCCTAGGTGAGTTTCCAGGTAAGCTCTAGTAAAGATACTTAATGAGCTCCTAGGTGAGCTATTTGCTAAGCTCTAATCCGAGCTACCAGAAGAGCTCAAGGTGAGTTGGAAAGGTGAGCTCTTTAGTGAGCTCAAGGCAAGCTAGCAAGGGGAGCTGATAGGTGAGCTCCCGTGTGAGTTGGTAAGGTGAGTTGTCAGGAGAGCTCCCCTGAGATTTTTCAGGTGAGCTACTTCACATGCAAGCTACCAGATGAGTTCAAGGAGAGTTGGTAATGTGAGCTCAATACGAGTTGGAAAGGTGAGCTGTTAGGTGAGCTCCTAGGTGAGTTCCTAGGTGAGTTACTCAATGAGCTCCCAAGAAAGCTCAACTCGAGCTGATCCGTAAGCTCCTAGAAGAGCTTCCAGATGAGATACTTTGCTAGCTATTCAGTGAGCTACTAGGTGAGCTCCTAAATGAGCTACTTGGTGACCTCTCAGGTGAGATCCTCAACGAGCTGCTCGATTAGCTCAAGTCAACGAGCTCCCATGTGAGTTGGTAGGGTGAGCTGCTAGGCGACCTTCCATGTGATTTTTCAACAGAGCTACTTCATGAGCTCTTGGGTGAACTCAAGTTGAGATAATCGATGAGATCCTGAGTGAGCTCAAGCTGAGTTGGGAAGGTGAGCTACCAGGAGAACTCCCAGGTGAGTTTTTGGGTAAGCTCAAGTTAAATTACTTAATGAGTTCCTAGGCAAGCTATTTTTCGAGCTCTTAGTCGAGCTCCTAGGTGAGCTACTCGGTGAGCTCCCAAGCAAGCTCAAAGGTGAGCTTATTAGTAATCTCTAAGGTGAGCTTAGATGAGAGCTACCATATGAGCTCAAGGTGATTTGGCAAGGTGAGCTCAAGGTAAGTTGGCAAGGCAAACTTAAGGTGAGTTGGTAAGGTGACCTATCATGTGAGCTCCCAGGAAAGTTCCCAAGTTAGTTACTCGGTGATCTCCTGGGTGATATCAACTCAAGCTGATCGAAAAGCTCCAAGAAGATCTCCTAGGTGAGCTACTTGGCAAGCTATTCGGTGAGATCTCAGGTGAGCTACTAGGTGAGCTCCCAAGTGAGCTACTTGGTGATCTCTTAAGTGAGGTCCCTGGTGAGCTCAATTCAACCTACTCAGTGAGCTCCTACGTGAGCTGTAATGTGGGATCTTGGATGAGATACTTGGAAATCTACTCGAAGAACTCCGAGGAGAGCTACCAAATGAGCTCAAGGTGAGTTTTCAAGGTGAGATCCTCAGCGAGATCAAGGTGAGCTAGCAAGGTGAGCTGTTAGGTGAGCTCCCATGTTAGTTTACAGGTAAGCTACTTCATGAGCTCCTTGGTGAGATCAAGTCAAGCTACTCAGTGAGTTCCTGGGTGAGCTCAAGGTGAGGTGATAAGGTGAGATATCAAGTGAATTCCCAAGTGAGTATCTGGGAAAGCTCAAGTCAAGCTACTCGACTTATGATTGCTGAGCTCCTAGCTGATCTCCTAGGTGAGATGCTCGGTGAGCTCCCAGGAAAGCTCAAATTTGAGCTTTTTGGCAATCTCTAAGGTGAGCTTACATGCAAGCTACTAGATGAGCTTAAGGTGAGTTGGCAAGGTGAGCTCAAGGTGAGTTAGTAAGATGAGCTGTCAGGTGAGCTCCCAAGTGAGTTCCCAGGTGAGTTACTTGATAATCTACTTATCGAGCTTCAACTCAAGCTGATGGTAAGCTCCTAGAAGAGCTCCCAGGTGAGCTACTATGTGAGATGTTCAATAATCTCCTAGGCAGGTTGCTATGCTAGCTCCCAAGTGATCCACTTGGTGAGGTACCTAGTGAGCTCACAAGTGAGCTCAAGTCAACCTACTTGGTGAGCTACTCGATGAACTCTGAGGTGAGCTACCAGATGATCTTAAGGTGAGTTGGCAAGGTGATCTATCATGTGAGCTCCCAGGTGAGTTCTCAGGCATGTTACTCAATGAGATCCTAGGCGAGCTCAAGTCAAGCTGATTGGTGAGCTCCCAGAAGAGCTCCTAGGTGAGCTACATGGAAAGCTATTTGGTGAGCTCCCAGGAAAGTTGCTAGGTGAGATCCCATGTGATTTTTTAGGTGAGCTATTTGACAAGCTCCTAGGTGAGCTTAGGTACATCTGCTCTGCAATCTCCTAGACTAGCTCAAGGCGAGATGGTAAGGTGAGCTCCCAGGTGAGTTTCCAGGAAAGCTCAAGTTGAGCTACTCAAAAAGCTCCTAGACAAGCTACTTAACAAGCTCCTAGCCAAGATCTTAGGTAAGATGATCAGTGACATCCTAGGAAAGCTTCTCGGAAATCTTTGAGGTGAGCTTACATGCAAGCTCAAGGTGAGTTAGCAAGGTGAGCTGTCAGGTGAGCTCCCAGGTAAGTTCCCAAGTGAGTTACTTGATGAGCTCCCAGGTGAGCTCAACTAAATCTGATCGGTGACATCCTAGAAGAGCTCTCGGGTGAGCTACTTAGTGAGTTATTCGGTGAGCTCCTAGGTGAGCTACTTGGTGATATCCTAGGTGAGCTATCTTGTGAGCTTCTCATTAAGCTCACCAAAAAGCTCAAGTCAACCTACTCAGTGAGCTACTTGGTGAGTTCCTAGGCAAGCCGTTAGGGGAGCTTGTAGGCGAGCTACTTGGTGAGCTACTCGACGAACTCTGAAGCAAGATTCCAGATGAGCTCAAGGTGACTTGGCAATGTGAGCTCAAGTCGAGCTAGCAAGGTGAGCTGATAGGTGAGCTCCTATGTGAGTTGGTAAGGTGAGATCCCATGTGCTTTTTCAGGTGAGATGGAAAGGTGAGCTATCTAGTGAGCTCCCATATGATGTTCTGGGCAAGCTAAATTTGAGTTGCTTGATTAGCTCCTCGGGAGCTGTACATCTCTGATCTCCCAGATGAAGCTCCTAGGTGAGTATCCAAGCAAGCTAAAAGGTAAGAGTGTCGTAATCTCTGAGGTGATATTACATGTAGATTACTAGATTGAGATAAGGAGAGTTGGTAGAGGGGAGCTTCAAGGTAGTTGGTAGGTTGAGCGATCACGCACCTCTAGGTGAGTTCCCAGTGAGTTACTTTCCTGAGCTACGAGTGATCTCAACTCAAGCTGATTGTGAGCCTGACGATGAGCTCAGTCAAACATAGCAGCAAAGATAATCAGTGCGGATACTAGGTGAGATATTTAGTGAAGATCCAGGTGAGCTACTGAGACCTCCTCTAAAACTCCATGGAGATACCAAAACAAGGTCAAGGTTGAGTTGGGAAGGTGAGCTCCTCAGTGACCTCAAGGTGAGCTGATAGGTGAGCTCCCATGTGAGTTGGCAAGGTAACCTATCAGGAAAGATCTCATGTGAGTTTTCAGATGAGTTATTTCATGAGCTCTTAGGTGAACTCAAGTTGAGTTGCTCGGTGAGCTCGTGGGTGAGCTCTAGTGAGCTGGCAAGGTGAGCTGTCAAGAGAGCTCCTAACTGAGTTACTCGATGAGCTCCTAGGTGAGTTCAAAGGTGAGATTGTTGGTAATCTCTGAGGTGAGCTTAGATGTGAGCTACCATATGAGCTGAAGGTGAGTTAGCAAGGTGAGGTCAAGGTGAGCTATCATGTGAGCTCCCAGGAGAATTTCTAGGTGAGTTACTTGATGAGCTCCTAGGTGATATCAATTCAAGATGATCAATAACCTCACAGAAGAGCTCTTAGTTGAGCTACTTAGCAAGCTATTCAGTGAGATCCTAGGTGAGATGCTAGGCGAGCTCCCAAGTGAGCTACTTGGAAAGCTCCCAGGAAAGGTCCCCGGTGAGCTCAACTCAAGCTACTTGGTGAGCTCCTAGGAAAGCTATAAGGAAGGCTCCTGAACAAGCTACTTGGCAGGCTACTTTACGAACTATGAGGAGAGCTACCAGACAAGCTCAAGGTGAGTTGTCAAGGTGAGCTCCTCAGGGAGATCAAGGTGAGCTAGTAAGGTGACCTAGCAAGGTGAGATGGCAGGGTGACCATATAGGTGAGCTCCCATGTGAGTTTCTAGGTGAGCTGTAAGGTGGCCTTCCATGAGATTTTTTAGGTGAGCTACTTGACGAGCTCCCGAGTGAGCTAAATTCAAGCTACTCGGTGAGTTCCTGGGTGAGCTCAAGGTGAGGTTGTAATCTGATCTATCAGGTGAGCTCCCAGGTGAGTATCTGGGCAAGCTCAAGGCAAGATACTTGATGTGCTGCTTACTGAGCTCCTAGCAAATCTCCTAGGTGAGATGCTCGATGAGCTTCCAAGAAAGCTCAAAGGTGAGCTTGTCGGTAATCTCATAGGTGAGCTTATATGCAAGCTACCAAATGAGCTCAAGGTAAGTTGGTAAGATGAGGTATCAGGTGAGCTCCCAGGTGAGTTCCCAGGTGAGTTACTTAACGATCTCCTAGGTGAGCTTCAACTCAAGCTAATCGGTGAGATCCTAGAAGAGCTCCCAGGTGAGCTACTATGTGAGATATTTAGTGAGCTCCTAGTCGACCTACTAGGTGAGCTCCCAAGAAAGCTACTTAGCGAGGTCCCCAATGAGCTCAAGTCAACCTACTCATTGAGCTAATTGAAAAACTCTAAGGTGAGCTACTAGATGAGCTTAAGGTGATTTGGTAAGGTGAGATCCTCAGTGAGCTAAGGTAAGCTGATAGGAAGGCTCCCATGAGAGTTGGAAAAGTGAACTGTTAGGTGAGCTTCCATACAAGTTTTCAAGTCAGCTACTTGACAAGCTCTCGGGTGAGCTCAATTCGAGTTGCTCGGAAAACTCTTGGGTGAGCTCAAGGTGACATGGCAAGGTGACCTCCCAAGCAAGTTTCTGGGAAAGCTCAAGTTGAGCTACTCAATGAGCTCGTGGGTAAGCTACTTGCCAAGCTCCCAGCTGAGCTCCTAGGTGAGCTACTTGGTGAGCTCCCAGGAAAGGTCAAAGGTGAGCTTATTGGTAATATCTGAGGTGAGCTTACATATAAGCTATCATATGACCTCAAGGTGAGTTGGCAAGGTGAGATCAAGGTGAGTTGGTAAGGTGAGCTCAAGTTGAGTTGGCAAGGCAAGCTTTCACGTGAGCTCCCAGGTGAGTTCCCAGGCATGTTACTTGATGATCTCCTAGGTGAGCTCAATTCAAGCTAATTGGTAATCTCCCTGAAGATATCCTAGGTGAGCTACATGGCAAGCTATTCAGCAAGCTCTCAGGCAAGTTGCTAGGTGAGCTCCCAAGTGACCTACTTGGTGAGCTCCTAGGTGAGGTCCCTAGTGAACTGCTCAGTAAGCTCACAAGAAAACTAAATTCAACCTACTCGATGAGCTCCTAGGTGAGTTGTTAGGTGAGATCCTAGGAGAGCTACTTGGTGATCTATTTGATGAACTCCAAGGTGAGCAATAAGATGAGCTCAAGGTGAGTTGGTAAGGTGAGCTCCTCAAAAGTTCAAGGTGAGCTAGCAAGGTGAGCTGATAAGGGAGCTCCTATGTGAGTTAGCAGGGCGAGCTGTTAGGTGAGCTTCCATGTAAGTTTTTAGGTGAGCTACTTGACGAGCTCTGAGGTGAGCTCAATTCAAGCTGCTTGGTGATCTCCTAGGTGAGCTCAAGGTGAGATGACAAGGTGAGCTCTCAAGTGAGCTCCTAGGTGAGTTTCTAGGTAAGGTCATCTTGAGCTGATCGATGAACTCCTGTGCGAGCTGCTTGACGAGATCCCATCTGAGCTCCTAGGTGAGCTGCTTAGTGACCTACCAAGTGAGCTCAAAGGTGAGCTTGTGGGTGATCTTTGAGGTGAGCTTACATGAAAGCTCAAGGTGAGTTGGCAAGGTGAGCTATCAAGCTAGCTCCCAGGAAAGTTCCCAGGTGAGTTACTCGACAAGCTCCCAAGCGAGCTCAACTAAAGATGATCACTAAGCTCCTAGAAGAGCTCTTGGGTGAGCTACTTAGAAATTAGTTTGGTGAGATCCCATGTGAGGTCTCTTGCAAGCTACTCATTTAGATCACCAGAGAACTCATGTTAACCTACTTGGCGAACTACTTGGTGAGATCCTTGATGAAATCTGAGGTGAGCTACCAGATGAGCTCAAGGTGAGTTGGCAATGTGAGCTCCTCAATGAGCTCAAGCTGAGCTGGCAAGGGGAGCTGATAGGTGAGCACCCATACGAGGTGGTAAGGTGAGCTCCCATGCATGTTTTTGGGTGAGCTTCTTGACAAGCTCTTGGGTGAGCTCAAGTCGAGTTACTCAGCGAGCTCCTGGGTGAGCTCAAGGTGAGCTGGTGAGGCAAGTTGTTAGGTGAGCTCCCAGGTGATATTCTGGACAAGCTCAATTTGAACTACTTGACAAGTTCCTAGGTGAGCTACTTTCTGAGCTCCTAGCTGAGCTCAAAGGTGAGCTTATCGGTAATCTCTGAGGTGAGCTTATATGTGGGCTACCAAATGTGCACAAGGTGAGTTGGCAAGGTGAGCTCAAGGCAAGTTGGCAAGGTGAGCTCAAGGTGAGTTGGAAAGGTGATATGTCAGGTGAGTTAATTGACAAGCTCCCAGGTGAGCTTAACTTGAGTTAATTGGTGAGCTCCTAGAAGAGATCCCAGGAAAACTACTTAGCAAACCATTCGGTGAGATCCCAGGTGAGCTACTAGGTGAGCTTTGAATCAAGCTACTTAGCGAGCTCCTAGTTGATGTACCCGATGAGCTTCTCGGAAAGCTCACAAGTAAGCTCAAGTCAATGTACTTAGAGAGCTACTCGGTGACTTCCCAGGTGATATATTAGGTAAGCTCCCAGGTAATCTCCTAGGTGAACTACTTAGTGAGCTCTCAGGAAAGTACTAGGTGAGCTCCCAAGTGAGCTACTTTGCGAGCTTTAAGGTGAGGTCCCCAGTGAGCTGCTCAGTGAGCTCACAAGCAAGCTCAATTCAACCTACTAAACAAGCTACTCGGTGAGCTCCCACGTGAGATGTTAGGAAAGTTACACAATGAACTCCAAGGCAAACTACTATACGAGCTCAAGGTGAGTTAGTAAGGTGAGATCCTCTGTGAGCTTAAAATGAGCTGGCAAGGTAAGCTGATAAACGAGCACCCATGCAAGTTGGCAAGGTGAGCTATCAGGTGAGCTCCCATGTGAGATTTAAGGCAAGCTACTTAACAAGCTCCTGGGTGAGCTCAATTCGATCTAATCAGCGATCTCTTGGGTGAGCTCAAGGTGAGCTGGCAAGGTGAGCTCCTTGGTGAGTTTTTGGACAAGCTCAAGTCAAGTTGCTTGATGAACTTCTAGCTAGGATGCTTGCCGAGCTCCAAGCTTAACTCCTAGGTGAGCTTCCAGGTGAGCTCAAACGTAAGATTATCAGTAATATCTAAAGTGATCTTACATGCAAGCTACTAGATAAGCTCAAGGAGAGTTAGTAAGGTGAGCTAAAGGTGAGTTGACAAGGTGAGCTATCAAGTGACCTCCGAGGTGAGTTCCCAGGTGAGTTACTTGACTAGCTCCTGAGAAATCTTGACTGGATCATATCGGTGAGCTCCCAGAAGAGATCCTAGGTGAGCTACCTAGTGAGTTGTTTGGCAAGCTCCTAGGTGAGCTACTAGGAGAGCTCCCAAGTGAGCTACTTGGTGACCTCCTAGGTGAGGTCCTTGATTAACTGCTCGGTGATTTTAAGTCAACCTACTCGGTGAGTTACTTAGTGAGCTCCTAGACAAGCTTTGAGGTTAGCTATTAGGTGATCTACTTTGCGAGATCCTTAATGAACTCTGAGATGAGCTACCAGATGAGCTCAAGGTGAGTTGGAAAGGTGAGATCCTCAGTGATCTCAAGGTGAGCTGATAGGTGAACTCCCATGTGATTTGGTAAGGTGAGTTGTAAGGTGAGCTCCCATGCAAGTTTTTGGGTGAGGTGCTTGATGAGCTCCCACGTGAACTCAAGTAAAGTTACTCGATGAGATCCTAAGTGAGCTCAAGGTGAGCTAGCAAGGTGAGCTATCAGGTTAGCTCCCAGGTGAGTTTTTGGGAAAGATCAAGTCGAGTTACTCGACAAGCTCCTGTGCAAGCTACTTACTGAGTTCCCAGCAGAGCTCCTAGGTGAGCTACTCGATGAGCTCGCAGGTGATCTCAAAGTAAAGCTTGTCGGTAATCTCTGAGGTGAGCTTACTTTTAAGCTATAATATGAGCTCAAGGTGAGTTGGCAAGGTGAGCTCAAGGTGACTTAGCAAGGTGAGCTAAAGGTGAGTTGGTAAGGTGTGATGTAATGCGAGCTCCCAGGTCAGTTCCCAAGTGACTTACTCGAAAATCTCAAGGTGAGCTATCAGGTGGGCACCTAGGTGAGTTTTTGGGCAAGCTCAACTTGAAATGCTTGATGAAATTTTGGCTGAGCTACTTGTCGATCTCCCAGCTGAGCTCCTAGGTGAGCTACCAGGTGAGCTTAAAGGTAAGCTTGTCGTTAATATCTTAGGTGAGCTTACATGTGAGCTACTAGATGAGCTAAAGGAGAGTTCGTAAGGGGAGATCAAGGTGAGTTGGAAAGGTGACCTATCAGGTGACCTCCCAGGTGAGTTCCCAGGTGAGTTACTCGATGAGCTCCCAAGTGAGCTCAACTTGAGCTGATTGGTGAGCTCGCAGAAGAGCTATTAGGTGAGCTACTTGGAAAGTTGTTCAGCTAGCTCTCAGGTGAGCTACTAGGAGAGCTCCCAAGTGACCTACTTGGCAACCTCCTAGGTGAGGTCCCTTGTGAGTTGTTCAGTGAGGTCAAGTTAACTTACTCGGTGAGCTACTCAGTGAGCTCCCAGGCAAGCTTTGAGGTGAGCTGTTAGGCGAGCTACTTAGCGAGCTCCTCAACAAAATATGTGGTGAGTTACCAGATGAGCTCAAGGTGAGTATGCAAGGTAAGCTCCTCAGTGATCTCAAGGTGATATGATAAGAAAACTTCCATGTGAGTTGGCAAGGTGACCTGTAAGGTGAGCTCCCATTTGAGATTTTAGGTGAGCTGCTTTGATGATCTCCTTGGTGAACTCAATTCAAGCTACTTGGCGAGCTCCTAGGTGAGCTCAAAGTGAGCTTGTAAGGTGAGCTATCAGGTGAGCTCCTAGGTGATTTTCTAGGCAATCTCAAGTCAAGGTACTTGATGAGATCTTGGACAAGCTACTTACCGAGTTCCCAGCCGTGCTACTAAGTGAGCTGCTCAATTATCTCCCAGGTGAGTTCAAAGGAAATCTTGTCAGTAATCTCTAAGGTGAGCTTACTTATGAACTACCATATGAGCTCAAGGTGAGTAGGCAAGGCAAGCTGAAGGTAAGTTAGGAAGGTGAGCTCAAGGTGAGTTGGTAAGGTGCACTATAATGTGAGCTCCTAGCTCTGTTCCTAGCTGAGTTACTTGATGAGCTCCTGGGTGAACTCAACTCAAGCTGATTGGAAAGATCCCAAAATAGATCGCAGGTGAGCTACTTGATGAGTTATTCATTGAGATCCAAGGTGAGTTGCTAGGTGAGCTCCCAAGTGAGGTCCGCAACAAGTTGCTCAGTGAGCTCACAAGTGAATTCAAGTCAACCTACTCAGTGAGATCCTAGGTGAGCTATTTGGTGATCTCCCAGGAGAGCTACTTAGCAAGATGATCAATTAACTTTGAGGTGAGATACCAGACAAGATCAAGGTGAGTTCGAAAGGTGAGATCCTTAGCGAGATCAAGGCAACCTGGCAAGGAAAGCTGATAGGTGAGATCCCATACCAGTTTCTGGGAAAGTTATTAGGTGAGATCCCATGTGATTTTTTGGGTGATCTCAATTCGAGCTACTTGACGAGATCCTAGGAGAGCTTCTTGGCGAGCTCAACTTGAGCTAATCGGTGAGCTCCCAGAAGAACTCCTAGGTGAGATACTTGGAAAGCTATTTGGTGAGGTCCCAGGTGAGCTGTTAGGTGAACTCCCAAGCGAGGTACTTGGAAAGCTCCCAAGTGAGGTCTCCAATGAGCTACTTGGCAAGTTCACAAGCAAGATGATAGGTGAGCTCCAATATGAGTTGGCAAGGTGAGTTATTAGGTGAGCTCTCGTGTGAGTTTTTGGGTGAGTTACTTGACGAGCATCTAGGTTAGCTCAAGTTGAGCTACTCGGTGAGCTCCTGGGTGAGCTAAAGGTGAGTTGTCAGGTGACATACCACGTGAGTTTCTAGGTAAGCTCAAGTCAAGCTACTTGACAAGCTTCTTGGAGAGCTACTTGCCAAGCTCCACACTAAGCTCCTAGGTGAGCTACTCGGTGAGCTCCCAGGTGAGCTCAAAGGTAAGCATGTTAGTAATATCTGAGGTGAGCTTACATGCAAGCTACCAGATGAGCTTAAGACAAGTTAGCAAGGAGAGCTCAAGGTGAGTTAGCAAGGAAAGCTCAAGGTGAGTTGCTAATATGAGTTGTCAGGTGAGGAGTTCCTAGGTGAGTTACTCAACAAGTTCCCAGACGAGCTCAACTCGAGCTAATTAGTGAGATCCTTAAAGAGCTCCCAATTGTGCTACCTGGCAAGCCATTTGGTGAGCTCCAAGGTGAGCTGATAGGTGAGATCCCTAGTGAGATACTTGGTGAGCTCCTAGGTGAGGTCTCTAGTGAGCTTCTTAGTGAGCTCAAGTCAAACTACTCAGTGAGCTACTCAGTGAGTTCCCAGGTGAGCTGTTAGGTGAGCTCCCAAGCAAGATACTTCATGAACTCTGAGGTGAGCTACTAGATGAGTTTAAGGTGAGTTTGCAAGGTGATCTCCTCAACAACCTCAAGGTGATCTGGAAAGGGGAGATGATAGGTGAGTTCCCATGCTAGTTTGTAAGGTGATCTGTTAGGCGAGATCCCATGTGAGTTTTTGGGTGAGGTGCTTGATGAGCTCCCGAGTGAGCTCAAGTCGAGCTAATCAACAAGCTCCTAGGTGAGCTCAAGCTAAGCTGGTAAGGTGAGATGTTAGGTGAGCTCCCAGGTGAGTTTCTAGGAAATCTCAAGTTGAGTTACTCGACGAGATCCTAAGCGTGCTACTTGTTGAGCTCCCAGCCGAGCTCCTAAGTGAGCTACCTAGTGAGCTCCTAGGAAAGATCAAAGGTGAGCTTATTAGAAATCTCTAAGGAGAGTTTACATGTCATCTACTAGATGATCATAAGGTGAGTTGGCAAGGCAGGCTCAATTCAAGTTGGCAAGGTGAGTTGTCAGGTGAACTCCCACATGAGTTCCAAGGTAAGTTACTCAATGAGCTCCCGAGTGAGCTCAACTTGAGCTGATCAGTGAGCTCCCAAAAGAGATCCCAGGTGAGCTACTTGGCTAGCCATTCGGTAAGCTGCTAGGTGATTTCTAAAGTGAGCTCCCAAGATAGTTTCTCGTTATGTTGCTTAGTGAGCTCATAAGTGAGCTCAAGTCAACCTACTCGACGAGCTACTCGGTGAGCTCCCAAATGAGCTGTTAGGTGAACTCCCAGGTGAGACACTTAGTAAGCTACATGAAAAACTCTAAGGTGAACTACCAGACAAGATCGAGGTGAGTTGGTAAGGTGATCTCCTCACCGAGATGGTAAGGAAAGTTGATAGGCAAGATCCCATGCAAGTTATCAAGGAGAGCTGTCAGGCGAGCTCCCATGCAAGTTTTTTGGGTGAGCTGATTGACGAGATTTCAAGCGAGCTCAATTAGAGCTGCTCAACAAGCTCATGGGTGAGATAAAGGTGAGATGGCAAGGCAAGCTGTCAGGTGAGCTCACAGGTGAGTTTTAGGGCAAGCTAAAGTTAAGCTACTCGATAAGCTCCTAGGAAAGCTGCTTTCTGAGATTCCAACTGAGCTCCTAGGTGAGGTCAAAGGTAAGCTTGTCAATAATATTTTAGGTGAGCTTAAATGCAAGCTACCAGATGAGCTCAAGGTGAGTTGGTAAGGTGAGCTCAATGTAATTTGGCAAGGTGAGTTCTAAGGTGAGCTCCCAGGTGAGTTACTTGACAAGCTCTTGAGTGAGCTCAACTCAAGCTGATTAGTGAGTTCCTAGGCGAGCTACTTGGTGATCTATTCAGTGAGATGCTAGGCAAGCTCCCAAGTGAGCTACTTTGTGACCTCCCAGGTGAGGTCCCTAGCGAGCTGCTCGGCAAGCTCAAGTCAACCTACTCGGTGAGCTACTCAGTGAGCTCCTAGGTGAGCTATTAGGTGAGCTACTTGGTGAGCTCCTTGATAAACTCCAAGGTGAGCTATAAGATGAGCTTAAGGTGACTTGGCAAGGTGAGTTCCTTAGTGAGCTAAAGGTGAGCTAGAAAGGTGAGCTCCCATGCGAGTTCACAACGTGAACTATTAGGTGAGCTCCCATGTGAGTTCTCAGGTGAGCTGCTTCACAAGCTCTTGGGTGAACTCAATTCGAGCTTCTCAAAAATCTCCTGGGTGAGCTCAATTCGAGCTGGCAAGGTGAGTTGGCAAGGAGAGATCAAGGTGAGTTGGCAAGGCAAGCTCGAGGTGAGTTGGCAAAATGAGTTGTCAAGTGAGGTGTTCTTAGGTGAGTTACTTGACAAGTTACCAAGTGATCTCAACTCAAGCTGATCCACGAGCTCCTTGAAGAGCTCCCAGTTGTGCTACTTAGTGAGCTATTTGGTGCCAGGTGAGATGCTAGGTGAGCTTCCAGGTGAGCTCCTAGATGAGCTACTTGGCAAGCTCCTAGGTGAGGTCTCCAGTGAGCTTCTCAGCGATCTCATAAGTGAGCTCAAGCCAACTTACTCGGTGAGCTGCTCGGAAAGTTCTCAGGTGAGATGTTAGGTGAGCTCCCAAGTGAGCTACTTGGAAAGATTCTCGACAAACTATGAGACAAGCTACCAGATGAGCTTAAGGTGAGTTTGTAAGGTCATCTCCTCACTGAGCTAGAGGAAAGCTAGAAAGGTGAGTTGATAGGTGAGCTCCCATGCGAGTTGGTAAGGTGAGCTGTCAGGTGATCTCCCATGTGAGTTGGTAAGGTGAGCTGTCAGGTGAGCTACTTGACGATCTCCCAAGCAAGCTCAAGTCGAGCTAATTAGTGAGCTCCTAGGTGAGCTGGCAAGGCGAGATGTCAGGAAAGCTCCCATGTGATTTTTTGGGCAAGTTCAAGTGGAGTTACTTGAAAATATACTTGGTGAGCTACTTGCTGAGCTCCCAGCTGAGCTCCTAGGTTAGTTGCTTGGTGAGCTCCCAGGAGAGATCAAAGGTGAGCTTGTCAACAATCTCTGAGGTGACTTTACATGTGAGCTACTAGATAAGCATAAGGTGAGTTGGCAAGGGGAGCTCAAGGCAAGTTGGCAAGGTGAGCTCAAGCTGAGTTAGCACGGTGAGTTGTTAGGTGAACTCCCATGCGAGTTCCCAGGTGAGTTACTCAATGAGCTCCTGGGTGAGCTCAACTTGAGATGATCAGTGAGCTCCCAGAAGAGCTCCTAGGTGAGCTACTTGGCAATCCATTTGGCAAGTTGTTAGGTGAGCTCCGAAGTGAGCTACCAACAGATGTTCCTAGTATGCTGCTCAGTGATCTCATAAGTGAGCTTAATTTAACCTACTTGAGGAGCTACTCTCTGAGCTCCCAAGAAAGTTGTTAGGTGAGATCCTAGGTGAGCTACTTAGCAAGCTACATGATGAACTCCGAGGTGAAGTACCAGATGAGCTCAAGGTGAGTTGGCAAGGTGAGCTCCTCAGCGAGATGGCAAGGTAATCTGATAGGAAAGCTCCGATGTGAGTTATCAAGGTGAACTGTAAGGTGAGCTACCATGTGAGTTTTTTAGGTGAGATGCTTGATAAGCATTTTGGCGAGCTCAATTCAAGCTACTCAGCAAGCTCCTAGGTTAGTTAAAGGCAAGCTGGTAAGGTGAGATGTTAGGCGAGCTCCCAGGTGAGTTTCAGGGTAAGCTAAAGTCAAGCTACTTGACGAGATCTTAGGCAAGCTACTTGCTAAGATCCCAACCGAGCTCCTAGGTGAGCTGCTTGGTGAGCTCGCAAGTGAGCTCAAAGGTAAACTTGTTGGCAATCTCTGAGGTGAGCTTAAATGTGAGCTACCAGATGAGCTCAAGGTGAGTTGGTAAGGTGAGCTCAATGTGAGTTGGTAAGGTGAGTTGTCAAGCGAGCTCCTAGGTGAGTTACTCAAGGAGCTCCTGAGTGAGCTTAACTCGAGCTGATCGGTGAGCTCCAAGAAGAGATCTCAGGTGAACTGGTTGGTGAGCTATTTGGTGAGCTTCTAGGTGAGCTCCCAAGTGAGCTACTTGGTGACCTTCCAGGTGAGGTCCTGGACAAGCTACTCGATAAGAACAAGTCAACCTACTCAGCGAGCTTCTCAGTGAGCTCCTAAGCAAGCTATTAGGTGAGCTCCCAGGTGAGCTACTCTGCTAGATCCTCGATGAACACCAAGGTGAGATACTAGATGAGCTCAAGGTGAGTTAGCAAGGTGAGTTCCACAGTGAGCTCAATGAAAGCTAGCAAGGTGAGCTGATAGGTGAGCTCCCATGTGAGTTCACAAGGTGAGCTATCAGGAGAGATCCCATGTGAGTTCTTAGGTGAGATACTTTATGAGCTCCTGGGTGAACTCAAGTTGAGCTGCTTGGTAAGCTCCTATATAAGCTCAAGGTGAGATGACAAGGTGAGCTGTCAAGTGAGCTCCCAGGTGAGTTTTTGGGAAACCTCAAGTCAAACTACTCAATGAGCTCCAAGGTGAGCTGCTTATTGAGCTCGCAACCAAGCTCCTAGGTGAGCTACTCAATGAGCTCCTAGGTGAGCTCAAAGGTGAGCTTGTTGGTAAGCTCTGAGGTTAGCTTAGATACGAGCTATCATATGAGCTCAAGGTGAGTTGGCAAGGTGAGCTTAAGGCAAGTTGGCAAGGCAAGCTCAAGGTGACTTGGCAAGGTGAGCTATCATGTGAGCCCTTAGTCGAGTTCCCAGGTGAGTTACTCGAGAAGCTCGTGGGTGAAATCAACTCAAGCTGATGGGAAAGCTCCTAGAATAGCTCTTAAGTGAGCTACTTAGCAAACTATTTAATGAGATCCAAGGTGAACTACTAGGTAAGCTCCCAAGTGAGCTATTTCATGAGATCCTAGGTAGGGTCCTTGGTGAGCTACTTGGTAAGCTCACAAGTGAGCTCAAGTCAACCTACTCAGTGAGTTGTTTGGTGAGCTCCCAAGTGAACTGTTAGGTGGCCTCCTAGGTGAACTACTTGGTGAGTTTCTCGACAAACTCTGAGACGAGCTACCATACGAGCTCAAGGTTACTTATCAAGGTGAACTCCTCAGTGAGATCAAGGTGAGCTGGTAAGGTGAGCTGATAGGTGAGCTCCCATGTGAGTTTATGGGAAAGCTGTCAAGCAATCTCTGATGTGAGTTTTTGGGTGAGCTTTTTGATGAGATCCAAGGTGAGTTCAAGTCAAGCTGCTTAGTGAGCTCCTGGGTGAGCTCAAGGTGAGAAACCAAGGTGAGCTGTTAGGTGAGCTCCTTGGAAAGTTTCTAGGTAAGCTCAAGTTGAGTTTCTCGATGAGCTCCTAGGTGAGCTACTTGCTGAGCTCCCAGCCAAGCTCCTAAGTGAGCTACACGATGAAATCCTAAGTGATATTGTTGGTAATCATTGAGGTGATCTTATATGTGAGCTTCCCAATGAGCTCAACGTGAGATTGTAAGGTTAGCTCAAGGTGAGTTCCCAGGGGAGTTACTCGACGATCTCCCAGGTGAGCTAAACTCGAGCTGATCAGCAAGCTCCCAGGCAAGCTACTTGGTGAGCTATTTGATGAACTCCCAGGTGAGCTGCTTGGTGAGCTCCCAAGTGAGCTACTTGGTGAGCTCCCAAACGAGGTCCCTGGTGAGCTACTCGGTGAGGTCACAAGCAAGCTCAAGTCAACCTACTCAAGTGAGCTACTCAGTTAGCTACGTGACAAACTCTTAGGTGATCTACAAGACGAGCTTAAGGTGAGTTGGCAAGGTGAGCTCCTCAATGAGCTCAAGGCAAGATTATAGGTGAGCTCCCATGAGAGTTAGCAAAGCGAGCTATTAGGTGAGCTCCCATATAAGTTTTCATGTAAGTTACTTAACATGCTCCCGAGTGAGCTCAATTCAGGAAACTCAGTAACCTCCTAGCCAAGCTCAAGGTGAGATGGCAAGGCAAACTCCCAGGTGAGTTTTTGGGAAAGCTCATGTTGAGTTGATCAACGAGTTCTTGGGTAAGCTACTTGTTGAGCTTCTAGCCAAGATCCTAGGTGAGCTACTCGGTGAGCTCCAAGGTGAGGTCAAAGGTGAGGTTGTCAGCAATCTTTAAGGTGATCTTACATGCGAGCTACCGGATGAGCTCAAGGTGAGTTGGTAAGGCAAGCTCAAGGTGAGTTGGTAAGGCAAGCTATTAGGTGAGCTCCAAGGTGAGTTCCCAAGGGAGTTACTCGACGAGCTCTTGGGTAAGATCAACTTAAGATGATAGGTGAGCTCCCAAAAGATCTCTTCGGTGAGCTACGTGGCGAGCTATTCGGTGAGCTCCCAAACAAGCTGCTAGGTGAGATCCCAAGTGAGATACTTGGTGAGCTCCTAGGTGAGGTCCCCGATGAGCTGCTCAGTGAGATAAAAATAAAAATTAAATCAACCTACTCATCAAACTACTCGGTGATCTCCCAGGTGAGTTGTTAGGCAAGCTCCCAGGTGAGGTACTTGGCGAGATGCTTGATGAACTCCTAGGTGAGCTATAAGATGAGCTCAAGGTGAGTTAGTAAGGTGAGCTCCTCATTAAGCTCAAGGTGAGCTAGCAAGGTGAGGTGATAGTTGAGCTCCCATGCGAGTTGGTAGGGTGAGCTGTCAGGTGAGCTCCCATGTAAGTTTTTGGGTGAGCTGGTTGACAAGCTCCTGGCCGAGCTTAAGTAAAGCTACTCGGTGAGCTCCTGAGTGAGCTCAAGGTGAGATGGTAAGGTGAGATCTCAGGTGAGTTTCCAATCAAGCTTAATTCAAGATTCTCGATGAGCTCCTAGGTGAGCTACTTGATGAGCTCCCAGCCAAGCTCCTATGGGAGCTACTTGGCTATCTCCTAGGTGAGCTCAAAGGTGACCTTATCAGAAATATCTAAGGTGAGATTACATGCAAGCTACCAAATGAGCTCAAGGAAAGCTGGCAAGGTGATCTTCAAGGTGAGTTGGTAAGGTGAGCTCCTTAGTGAGCTCAAGGAGAGCTGATCCGTGAGTTACCATTCAAGTTATTAAGGTGAGTTCCCATGCGAGTTTTCCTGTGAGTTGTTTAATGAACTCCTGGAAGAGCTTGAGTTGAGCTACTTGGTGAGTTCCTTGGTGAGCTCAAGCTGAGATGGTAAGGTGAGCTATCAGGTGAGCTCCCAGGTGATTTTCAAGGAAAATTCAAGTCGAGCTACTCGACGAGCTCCTGGGTGAGCTGCTTACTAAGCTCCCAGCTAAGCTCCTAGGCGAGCTTCTCGGTGAGCTCCAAGGTGAGCTAAAAGGTGAGCTTGTTGACAATATCTGATGTGAGCTTACATGTGAGCTACCAGATGAGCATAAGGTGAGTTAATAAGGTGAGCTCAAGGTAAGTTGGCAAGGTGGGTTGGAAAGGAAATTTGTTAGGCAAGCTCCCAGGTGAGTTACTTGATGAGCTCTTGGGTGAGCTCACCTCGAATTAATCGGTGAGCTCCCAAAAGAGCTACTTGGAAAACCATTCAGTGAGCTCCTAGGTGAGCTGCTAGGAAAGCTCAGAATCAATCTACTTGGCGAGCTCCCAAGGTGAGATTTCAGGTGAGCTCCCATGTGGGTTTTCTAGTGAGCTGTTTGACAAGCTCCTGGGTGATCTCAAGTCAAGATACTTAGTGAGCTCTTGGGCGAGCTGTTAGGTGAGCTCCTAGGGGAGTTTCTAGGGAAGCTCAAGTTGATCTGCTTGACGAACTACTAGGTGATCTACTTGCTAACCTCCCAGTTAAGCTCCTAGGTGAGCTACTCAAAGAGCTATCAGGTAAGCTCAAATGTAAGCTTGTTGGTAATCTCTGAGGTGATCTTACATGTGAGCTACTGGATGAGATCAAGGAAAGCTGGTAAGGTGAACTCAAGGTGAGTTAGCAAGGTGATATGTCAGGTGAGTTCCCTATTGAGTTACTCGATGAGCTCCCGAGCGAGCTCAACTCGAACTGATTAGTGAGCTCCTAGAAGATCTCCTAAGTGAGATGTTAAGAGAGCTCCCAAGTGAGCTACTTGGTGACCTTCTAGGTGAGGCCCCTGGTAAGATACTCGGCGAGATCAAGTCAACCTACTTGGCGAGCTTCTCAGTGAGCTCTTAGGTAAGCTATTAGGTGAGATCCCATGTGAGTTACTTGGTGGGCTCCTCAATGAACTTTGAGGTGAGTTACCAGATGAGATCAAGGTGAGTTGGCAAGGTGAGATCCTCAACGAGCTCAAGGTGAGCTAGAAAGATGAGCTGATAGGTGAGCTCTCATGTGAGTTTTCAAGATGAGCTATCAGGTGAGCTCCCATGCAAGTTTTTAGGTGAATTTCTTAACGAGCTCCCAAGTGAACTCAATTCAAGCTTCTCAGAGAGATCTTACGTGAGCTCAAGGCGAGCTAGCAAGGTGAGCTATCAGGTGAGCTCCCAAGTGAGTTTTTGAGCAAGCTCAAGTCGAGCTACTCAACGAGATCCTGGTGAGCTTCTTGTAGAGCTCAAAGCTGAGCTCCTAGGTGAGTTACTTGGTGAGATACCAAGCCAGCTCAAAGGTGAGCTTATCAGTAATATTTGATGTGAGTTTACATACGAGCTACCATATCAGATCAAGGTTAGTTGGCAAGGTGAGCTCAAGGTGAGTTAGCAAGGTGAGCTAAAGGTGAGTTTACAAGATGAGTTGTAATCTGAGCTCCCACACGAGTGCCCGGGTGAGTTACTCGATGAGCTCCTGGGTGAACTATACTCAAGCTGATCAGAAAGATCCCAAAAGAGATCCCATCTGAGCTACTTGGAGATCTATTTGGTGAGATCCTAGGTGAGCTACTAGGTGAGCTCCCAAGTGCATTGTTCAATGAGCTCCTAGGTGAGATGTTAGGTGAGCTCCTAGATGAGATACTTGGTGAGCTGATTAATGAACTCTAAGGCAAGCTACTAGATGAGCTCAAGGTGAGTTTGCTTGGTGATCTCCTTAGTGAAATCAAGGTAACCTGGTAAGGCGAGCTGATAGGTGATCCCCCATGTGAGTTTCTGGGTGAGCTGTCAGGTGAACTCCCATGTGATTTTTCAAGCAAGCTGCTTGACAAGCTCCCAGGGGAGCTCAAGTTAAGCTACTCAACAAGATCGTGGGTGAGCTCAAGGTGAGCTAGCAAGGCGAGTTAATAGGTGAGCTCGCATGCAAGTTTCTGCGAAAGCTCAAGTCGAGATACTCGATGAGATCCTAGGTGAGATACTTGCTGAGATCCCAACTGAGATCCTAGGTGAGCTACTTGGTGAGCTCCAAGTTGAGCTCAAAGGTGAGCTTAAAGGTGATATTTTAGGTAATATCTAAGGTGATCTTACATACGAGCTACTATATGAGCTCAAGGTAAGTTGGCAAGGTGAGCTCAAGGTGAGTTGTCAAGATGAGCTATCAGGTGAGCTCCCAAGCAAATTCCAAGGTTAGTTACTTGATGGCCTCCTGAGAAAGCTCAACTTGAGATAATTAGTGAGCTTTGAGAAGAGCTCAGAGGTGAACTACCTAGTGATCTATTTGGTGAGCTCAAGTTAACCTAAACGGTGAGCTACTTAGTGAGCTACCATGTAAATTGTTAGGTGAGCTGTTAGGTGAGCTCCTTGGTGAGCCACTTGGTGAGCTGCTCAATGAACTCCAAGGTGAGCTACAAGATGAGCTTAAGATGAGTTGGCAAGGTGAGATCCTTAGTGAGCTCAAGATGAGCTAACAAGGTGAGCTAATAAGCGAGCTCCCATGCGAGTCAGAAAGGTGAGCTATATGACAAGCTCCATTGTGAGTTTTTGGATGAGCTCCTTGATGAGCTCCCGGGTGAGCTCAAGTCAAGCTACTCAGTGATCTCCTAGGTGAGCTCAAGGTGAGATAGCAAGGTGAGGTGTCAGATGAGTTCCCAACCAAGCTCCTAGACGAGATGCTTGGTGAGATCCCAGGTGAGCTTAAAGGCGAGCTCATGGTGAGTTGGAAAGGTGAGCTCAAGGTGCATTAGCAAGGTGAGCTATCAGGTGATCTCCTAGGTGAGTTACTCGATGAGCTCCTGGGTGAGATTAACTCAAGCTGATCAGTGAGCTCTTAGAATATTTCCCATGTGAGCTACTTGGTGAGCTATTCGGTGACCTCCCAGGTGAGTTACATGTGATATACCAGATGAGATCAAGGTGAGTTGGTAAGGTGAGCTGAAGGTGAGTTGGCAAGGTAAGCTGAAGGTGATTTTTCAAGGTGAGCTATCAGGTGAACACCCATACAAGTTCGTATCTGAGTTACTCGATGAGCTGTAGGGTGAGCTCAACTCAAGCTAATTGGTAAGCTCCTAGAAGAGCTCCCAGGCGAGTTACTTGACGAGTTATTTAGAAAGCTACTAGGTGAGCTCCCAAGTGAGGTACTTGGTGTGCTCCAAGGAGAGGTAATTATCAAGCTGTTCGGTGAGCTCATAAGTGAGGTTAAGTCAACCTACTCCGTGAGCTAGTCGGTGAGCTCCTAGGTGAGTTGTTAGGAAAGATCCTAGGCAAACTATTAGGTGAGCTCCCAGGTGAGCTACTTGGTGAGCTACTTGATGAACTCCAAGGTTAACTACCAGATGAGATTTAGGTGAGTTATAAAAGTGAGCTCCTCAGTGAGCTCAAGATGCGCTGGGAAGGTGAGCTGATAGGTGACCTCCCATGTGATTTGGTAAGGTGAGCTGTCAGGTGAACTCCGATGTGAGTTTTTAGGTGAGCTGGCAAGGTGAGCTATCAGGCAAGTTCCCAGGTGAGTTTTCGGTAAGCTCAAGTTGATATGTTTACTGAGCTTCAAGCTAAGCTCCTAGGTGAGTTGTTTGGTGAGCTCCCAGGTGAGCTCAAAGGTGAGCTTGTCGGTAATCTCTGAGGTGTGCTTACATGCTAGCTACCAGATGAGCTCAAGGTGAGCTGGAAAGGTGAGCTCAAGGTGAGTTAGCAAGGTGAGCTATTAGGAAATCTCACAGGTGAGTTCTTAGGTGAGTTACTGAACGAGCTCAAGATAACCTACTCGATGAGCTACTTGGTGAGTTCCTAGGTGAGCAGTAAGGTGAACTCTCAGGTGAGCTACTTGGTGAGCTACTTGACGAACTCTGAGGAAATCTATCAGATGAGCTCAAGGCAAGCTGGTAAGGTGAGCTCCTTAGCAAGCTCAAGGAAACCTTACAAGGTGAGGTGATATGTAATCTCCCATGTGATTTGGCAAGGCGAGCTATCAAGCGAGCTCCTATGTGATTTTTCAGGTGAGCTCCTTGATGATATCCTAGGTGAGCTCAATTCAAGCTGCTCAACAAGCTCCTAGGTGAGCTGGCAAGGAAAGTTTTCAAGTGAGCTCCCACTTGAGTTTACGAGTAAGCTCAATTCAAGCTACTCGACGAGATGCTTGGTGAGCTGCTTGCCAAGCTCCCAGCTAAGCTCTTACGTGAGCTACTTAGTGAGCTCCCAGGTGAGCTCAAAGGTAATATTTTTGGTAATCTCTAAGGTGAGATTACATGCAAGCTACGAGATGAGCTCAAGGTGAGTTGGCAAGGTGAGCTACTCAAAAAGATCCTAGGTGAGTTACTCGATGAGATCTCATGTGAGCTCAACTTGAGCTAATCAGTGAGCTCCCATAAGAGCTCCCAGGTGAGCTACTTAGTGAGTTGTTTGGTGAGCTCCAAGGTGAGCTGCTAAGTGAGCTCGCTAGTGAGCTACTTAGTGAGCTCCCAAGAAAGTTCCCTGGTGAACTACTCAGTGGGATCACAAGTGATCTCATGTCAACCTACTCAGTGAGATGTTTGGTTAGCTCCAAGGTGAACTGTTAGGAGAGCTTCCAGGTGAGTTGTTAGGTGAGCTCCTAGGCAAGGTAATTAGTAAGATGCTCAGAAAACTCTAAGGTGAGCTACCAGAGAAGCTCAAGGTGAACTGGTAAGGTGATCTCCTTAGCAAGCTCAAGGTGAGATCCCATGTGAGTTAGTAAGGTGAGCTGTCAGGTGAGCTCCCATGCAAGTTTTCGGGTGAGATTATTGAAAAGCTCCCAGGTGAACTCAAGTTATTCTACTTTGCAAGATCTTGGGAGAGCTTAAAGGAAGCTGGAAAGGTGAGTGTTCAAGTGATCTCCTAGTGAGTTTCCAGGTAAGCTCAAGTCAAGCTACTCGACAAGCTCCTGGGTGAGCTACTTTCCAAGGTCAAAACCGAGATCCTAGGTGAGCTACTCGGTGAGGTCCTAGGCGAGCTCAAAGTTAAGCTAAGCATAAATATTTGAGGTGAGCTTACATGCAAGCTACCTGATGAGCCCAAGGTGATTTGGTAAGGAGAGCTATTTGGCGAGCTCCAAGGTGAGTTCTCAGGTGAGTTACTCTATGAGCTCCAGGGTTATCTCAACTCGAGTTGATCGGGGAGCCCCCAAAAGAACTCCCAGGTGAGCTACTTGGAAATCTATTTAGTGAGCTCCTAGGCAAGATGTTAGGTGATCTCCCAAGCAAGATAATTGGTGAGCTCCCAGGTGACATCCCTAGTGAGCTACTCGAGGAGCTCATAAGTGAGCTAGAGTATACCTACTCGACAAGCTACTCAGAGAGCTCCCAGGAGAGCTGTTAGGAGAGCTCCTAGGTGAGCTACTTGATGAACTCTGAGGTAAACTACCAGATAAGCTCAAAGTTAGTTGGAAAGGTGAGCTCCTCAGTGAGCTGATGGTGAGTTGATATGTGAGCTCCCATGTGAGTTGGTAAGGTGAGCTATCAAGGAAGCTCCTATGCGAGTTTTTTGGGTGAGCTACTTGATGAGCTCCTGGGCAAGCTCAAGTAGATCTACTCATTGTGCTCTTGGGTGAGCTCAAGATGAGTTGGTAAGGTGAGCTATCAGGTGAGCTCCCAGGTGAGTTACTCGATGAGCTCCTGGGCATGCTAACCTCAAGCTGATCGGTGACTTCACAGATGAGATCCCATTGGAGCTAGTTTGTGAGCTATTTTGTGAGCTCCCAGGCGAGCTCCCAAGTGAGCTACTTGGCGAACTCCTAGGAAAGGTGCCAAGTGAGTGGTTCGGTGAGCTAACAAGTGAGCTCATGCCAACCTAATTGGTGAGATGCTCGGTGAGATTCTAGACAAACTGTTAGGCGAGGTCCCAGATGAGCTGTTAGGAAAGCTCCCAGGTGAGGTACTTGACAAGCTACTCAATGAACTCTGAGACAAGCTACCAGACAAGCTCAAGGTGAGTTTGCAAGGTGAGCTCCTTAGTGAGTTAAGGGTGAACTAGTAAGGTGGGCTAATAGGTGAGCTCACATGTGAGTTGGTAAGGTGAGCTCCCATGAGAGATTTCAAGCAATCTACTTGATGAGAACCCATGTAAGCTCAATTCAAGCTACTCTATGAGATCTTGTTTAAGCTCAAGGTGAGCTGGCAAGGTGATCTATTATGGGATCTTCCAGGTGATTTTTTGGGCAAGCTCAGGTTAAGCTTCTCAAAGAGCCCCTAGTTGAGTTGCTTTCCGAGCTCCCAGCTGAGCTCCTGGTGAGCTCCCATGCGAGATTGGTGGAAATATCTGAGGTGAGCTTACTTATAAGCTACCAAATGAGCTCAAGGTAATTTGAAAAGGTGAACTCAAGGAAAGTTGGCAAGGCGAGATGTCAAGTGTGATCCTAAGTGAGTTCCTAGGTGACTTACTTGATGACCTCCTAGGTGAGCTCAACTCGAGCTGATTGGTGAGCACCTAGAAGAGCTCCTAGGTGAGTTACTTGGTGAGATGTTCAGTGAGCTCCTAGGTGAGCTCAAAGGTGAGCTTGTAGGTAATCTATGAGGTGAGCTTACATTTGAGCTACTAGATGAGCTCAAGGTTACTTGGTAAGGTAAGCTCAAGGTGAGTTGGCAAGGTGAGCTCAAGGTGAGGTTGCAAGGCAAGCTGTCAGGTGATATCCTAGGTGAGTTACTTGAAGAGCTCTCGGGTGAGTTAAACTCATACTTATCAGTGACCTCCCAGAAGAGCTCCTAGGAGAGCTACTTGGTGAGATATTCAGTGAGCTCCTTAGTAAGCTGCTAAGTGAGCTCCCAAGTGAGCTACTTGGCACGCTCCTAGGTGAGGCCCCCAGTGAGCTACTTGATGAGCTCATAAGTAAACTCAAGTCAACCTATTCAGTGAGATGCTCGGTGAGCTCCTAGGAGAGATGTTAGGTGAGCTCGTAGGTGAGCTACTTGGTGAGCTACTCGATTAACTCTGAGGTGAGCTACAAGATGAGCTCAAGGTGAGTTGGCAAGGTGAACTCCATAGCAAACTCAAGGTGAGCTGGCAAGGTGAGCTCCCATGCGAGTTGGCAGGACAAGCTGTTAGGGGAGCTCCCATGTGAGTTTTTGGGTGAGCTTCTTGATGATCTCCTGAGTGAGCTCAAGTCAAGCATATTGGCGAGCCCCTGGGCAAGCTCAAGGTGAGATTGCAAGGTGAACTCTTAGGTGAGTGCCCAGGTGAGTTTTTAGGCAAGCTCAAGTTGAGCTGCTTGACAAGCTCCTAAGCAAGCATCTTGACGAGCTCCTATCTAAGCTCCTAGGTGAAGTACTCAGTAAGCTCGCATGTGAGCTTGTCAATAATCTCTAAGGTCAGCTTACATGCAATCTTAAGGTGAGTTGGTAAGGTGAGCTGTCAGGTGAGCTCCAAGGTAAGTTCCCAGGTGAGTTACTCAACGAGCTCCTGGGTGAGATCAACTAAAGCTGATCGGTGAGCTCCTAAGTGATCTACTTAGCGAGTTAGTAAGGCGAGCTCCCATGTGAGTTTTCAGGTGAGATGCTTGATGAGCTCTTGAGTGAGCTCAAGTCAAGCTACTCGGTGAGCTCCTAGGTGAGCTCAAGGTGAGCTGGTAAGGTGAGCTATCAGGTGAGCTCCCAGGTGAGTTTCCTTGCAATTTGAAGTCAAGCTATTGACGAGCTCTTGGGTGAGCTATTTTCTAAGCTACCAGCCGAGCTCTTAGGTGAGCTGCTCGGTGAGCTCTCAGGTGAGCTTTTTGGTAATCTCTGAGGTGATCTTACATGTGAGCTACCAGATGAGCTCAAGGTAAGTTGGTAAGGTGAGCTCAAGGTGAGTTGGTAAGGTGAGCTGTCAGGCAAGTTCCCAAGTGAGTTACTCAACAAGCTCCTGAGAGAGTTTAACTCGAGCTGATCAGCAAGCTCACAAAAGAGCTCCCATGTGAGCTACTTGTTGAGATCTTTGGTGAGCTCCCAAGTGATCTGCTAGGAGAGCTCCTAAGTGAGCTACTTGGTGACCTCCTAGGTGAGGTCCCCAGTAAGCTACTTGGTGAGCTACTTAGTGATATCTCAAGCAAGTTGTTAGGTGAGTTCCCAGGTGAGCTACTTGGTGAGGTTCTTGACAAACTCTAAGGCGAGCTACCAAATGAGCTCAAGGTGAGTTGGCATGGTGAGCTCTTCAGCTAGATCAATGTGAGATGGCAAGGTGAGATGATAGGTGTGTGCCCATGTGACTTGGCAAGGCAAGTTATCAGGTGAGCTCCCATGCAAGTTTTCCGGTGATCTACTTAACGAGCTCCTAGGTGAACTCAAGTCGAGCTGCTAAGAGAGTAACTATGCAAGCTCAAGGTGATATGGTAAGGTGAGATGTCAAGTGAGCTCCCAGGTGAGTTTTTGTTTAATCTCAAGTCAAATTGCTTGTTGAGATCCTGGGTGAACTTCTTGTTGAGCTCCAAGATGAGCTCCTAGGTGAGCTACTCAGTGAGCTCCTAGGTGAGCTCAAAGGTGAGCTTGTCAGTTATCTCTGAGGTGAGCTTACATGCAAGCTAGTATATGAGCTCAAGGTTAGTTGGAATGGTGAGCTCAAGGTGAGTTAGCAAGGCGAGCTCAAGGTGAGGTTACAAGATGAGCTGTAATGCGAGCTCCCAGGTGAGTTCCTGAGTGAGTTACTAAACAAGCTTCTAGGTGAACTATACTCAAGATGATCGGTAAGATCCCAGAAGAGCTTCCAGGTGAGCTACTTGGTGAGTTGTTTGGTGATATCCCAGGTGAGCTACTAGGTGAGCTCCTAAGCATATTGTTCTTTGAGCTCCCAATCGAGCTATTAGATGAGCTCCTAGATGAGCTACTTGGTGATATTATTGATGAAATCTAAGGTGAGCTACCAGATGAGCTCAAGGTGATTTGGTAAGGTGTGCTCCTCAACAAGATAGGTGAGGTCCGATGTGAGTTTCTAGGAAAGCTGTCAGGTGAGCTCGTATGTGAGTTTTCAGGTGAGCTTCTTGACAATCTCCTGGGTAAGCTAAAATTAAGCTACTCGGTAAGCTCTTAGCTAAGTTCAAGGTGAGATGGCAAGGTGAGTTATTAGGTGAGCTCCCATGCGAGTTTTTGGGAAATCTCAAGTTGAGCTACTCGATGAGATCTTGGGAAAGTTGTTTACCGAGCTCCCAACTGAGCTCCTAGGTGAGCTACTCATTGAGCTCCTAGGTGAGCTCAAAGGTGAGTTCAAAGGAGAGCTTGTCGATAATCTCTGAGCTGAACTTACATATAAGCTACCATATGAGCTCAAGGAAAGTTGGCAAGGAAAGCTCAAGGTGAATTAGCAAGATGAGCTTTCAGGAAAGCTCCCAAGCAAGTTCCTAGGTGAGTTACTTGATGACCTCCTGGGGGGCTCAACTCAAGCTGATCAGTGAGCTCTTAGAAGAGCCCCTAGGTGAGCTACTTAGTGATTTGTTCGGTGATATCCCAAGTGAGCTACTGGGCGAGCTCCCAAGCAAGCTACTTTGCAAGCTCCCATGCGAGGTCCCTGGTGAGCTGCCTAGTGAGATCACAAGTGAGCTCAAATCAACCTACTTGTTGAGCTACTCGGTGAGCTCCTAGGTGAGCTGTTAGGAGAGCTCCTAGGTAAGCTACAAGGTGAACTACTCGACAAAATCTGAGGTGAGCTACCAGATGAGCTACAAGGTGAGCTACTTGATGAACTTTGAGGTGAGATACCAAACATGCTTAAGGAGAGTTAGAAAGGTGAGCTCCTCAGCGAGCTCAAGGTAAGTTGATAGGTGAGCTCTAATGATATTTTTCAAAGTGAGGTGGAAGGTGCACTCCCATGCAAGTTTTTGGGTGAGTTACTTAATGAGCTCCTAGATGAGATCAATTCGAACTACTCGGCAAGCTCCTACGGGAGCTCAAGGTGAGCTAGTGAGGCAATCTCCTTGATGAGTTTTTGGGCAAGCTCAAGTTGAGCTGCTTGATGAGCTACTGGCTGAGCCGCTTGCTGAGCTTCTAGTTGAGCTACTAGGTGAGCTACTTGGTGAGCTCTTAGGAAAGCTCAAAGGGGAGCTTGTCAGCAATCTCTTAGGTGAGCTTACAAGCAAGCTACCATATTAGCTCAAAGGAAAGTTGCAAAGGTGAGCTCAAGGTGAGTTAGCAAGGAAAACTAAATTTTAGTTGGTAAGGTGAGATGTCAGGCGATCTCCTAGGTGATTTCCTAGGTGAGTTACTTGATGAGATCCCAAGTGAGCTCAAGGTGAGTTAATTGATGAGCTCTCAGAAGAGCTCCCATGTGAGCTACTTGGTGAGATATTCAGCGAGCTCCCAGGAAAGCTACTAGGTGAGCTCCCAAGCGAGCTCTGAGGTGATCCCTGGCAAGCTTCTCGGTGAGCTCATAAGTGAACTCAAGTTAACCTACTTGGTGAGCTTCTCAATGAGCTTACAAGTGAACTCAAGTTAACCTACTTGGTGAGCTACTTGGTGAGTTCCCTAGAAAACTATTAGCTGAGCTCCTAGGTGAGCTATTAGGGGAGCTTCTAGGTGAGCTTCTTTGTGAGCTACTTGAAAAACTCTGAGGTGAGTTACAAGATGAGCTCTAGGTGAGTTGGAAAGGTGAGCTCCTCAAAGAGCTTAAGGTGAGCTGATAGGTGAGCTCCCATTCGTGTTTCTAGGTGGGCTATTAGGTGATCTCCCATGTGAGTTTTCAAGTGAGCTACTTGATAAGCTCCCAGGTGAGCTCAATTTGAGCTGCTCGGTGAGTTCCTAAGTGAGCTCAAGGTGACATGGTAAGGTGAGCTATTAGGTGAGCTCCCAGGTGAGTTTTCAAGAAAGCTCAAGTCGAGCTGTTTGACGAGATCCTTTATGAGCTACATTCTAAACTCCTGGCTGAGCTCCAAGGTGAGCTACTCGGTAAGCTCCCAGGTGAGATCAAAGGTAATATTTTTGGCAATCTCTAATGTGAGCTTACATGAGAGGTACCAGATGAGCTCAAGGTGAGTTGGCAAGGTGAGCTCAAGGCTAGGTGGTAAGGTGAGCACAAGGTGAGTTGGAAAGGTGAGCTATCAGGCAAGCTCCTAAGTGAGTTCCTAGGTGAGTTAATGAACGAGCTTCTAGGTGAGCTCAACTCAAGCTGATTGATGAGATCCCAGGTGAGCTACTTGGTAAGCTATTCAGAGAGCTCCCACGCAAGCTGCTAGGTGAGATCCCAAGTGAGCTACTAGGCAAACTCCTAGGCAAGGTCCTTAGAGAGGTCATAAGTGAACTCAAATTAACCTACTCGGCGAGCTACTCGGTGAGCTCCTAGGTAAGCTGTTAAGTCAGCTCCTAGGTGAGCTATTAGGCAAGTTCCCAGGCAAGCTACTTGGTGAGTTACTTGATGAACTCCGAGGTGATATATAAGACGAGCTCAAGGTGAGTTAACAAGGTGAGCTTCACAGTGAGCTCAATTTTAGTTGGCAAGACAAGTTGATAGGTGATCTCCCATGTGAGTTGGCAAGGAAAGCTATCAGGTAAGCTCCATTGTGAGTTTTCAGATGAGCTACTTGATGAGCTCCTAGGTGAGCTCAAGTTGAGCTATTCGATGAGCTCCTAGGTGAGCTCAAGGTGAGCTGACAAGGTGAGCTGTTAGCTGAGCTCCCAGTTGAGATCCTAGGCAAGCTGCTTGGTGAGATCCCAGGTGAGCTCAAAGGTGACCTCATGGCATGCTGGAAAGGTGATCTCATGGTGATTTGGCAGGGTGAGCTGTCAGGTGAGCTCCTAGGTGAGTTACTCGATGAGCTCCCAGGTGACCTCAACTCAAGCTGATCAATGAGATCCTAGAAGATTTCCTAGGTGATCTACTTGGTGAGCTATTCGGTGACATCCTAGGTGAGTTACTATGTGAGCTCATAGGTGAGCTACTTGGTGAGCTCCTAGGTGAGGTCTCTGATGAGCTACTTAATGATCTCAAGTTAACCTACTAGGTGAGTTTCTCGGTGAGCTTCTAGGGGAGTTGTTAGGTGAGCTACCAAATTATCTCAAGGGGAGTTGGTAAGGTGATCTCCTCAACGAGCACAAGGTGAGTTAGCAAGGTGAGATGAAAGGTGACCTCTCATGCAAGTTTTTGGGTGAGCTGTCAGGTGAGCTACCATGTAAGTTTTTGAGCGAGCTTCTTAACAAGCTCCTGGGTGAGCTCAAGTTAAGCTACTCGGTAAGCTCCTAGGTGAGCTCAAGGTGACCTGGAAAGGAGAGCTATCAGGTGAGATCCCATGTGAGTTTTTGGGAAAACTCAAGTTGAGTTGCTAGCTGAGCTCCCAGCAAAGATCCTAAGTGAGCTACATGATGAGCTCCCAGGCAAGCTTAAAGGTAAGATTTTTGGCAATATCTGAGCTAAGCTTACATGCGAGCTACGAGATGAGCTCAAGGTGAGTTGGCAAGGTGAGCTAAAGGTGTGTTGGTAAGGCAAGCACAAGGTGAGTTAGCAAGGTGAGCTATTAGGTGAGCTCCCTGATGAGTTCCCAGGTGAGTTACTCCACAAGATCCTAGGTGAGCTTAACTCGAGCTGATCGGCCAGCTCAATGAAGAGCTCCTAGGGGAGCTACTTAGTGAGCTATTTGGGGAGCTCCTAGGTGAGCTGCTAGGTGGGATCCCAAGTGAGCTACTTGGTGAGCTCTTAGGTGAGGCCCTCGGTGAGCTGCTCGTTGAGCTCACAAGTGAACTTAAGTCAACCTACTCAGTGAGCTACTCAGTGAACTACCATGCTATATTTGGGGTGAGGTCCCAGGTGAGCTATTAGGTTATCTCCTATGCGAGCTACTTGGTGAGCTAATCGACGAACTCTGAGGTGAGACACCAGATGAGATAAAGGCAAGTTTGTAAGGTGAGCTCCTCAGTGAGCTCAAGGTGAGCTAACAAGGGGAGCTGATAGGTGAGCTCCTATGCGACTTAGCAAGGTAAGTTGTTAGACGAGCTCCAATGTGATTTTTCAGGTGAGCTACTTGATGAGATCCCAGGTGAGCTCAAGCTGAGCTACTCAGGGAGCTCTTGGGTGAGCTCAAGGTGAGATGGCAAGATGAGCTATCAAGTGAGCTCCCAGGTGAGTTTTTGGGAAAGCTCATGTCGAGCTACTCAACGAGCTCCTTGGTGAACTACTTGAGAAGCTCCCAGTTGAGCTCCTAGATGAGCTACTCGGTGAGCTCCTAGGTGAGCTTTTCGGCAATCTCTAAGGTGAGCTTACATGTGAGCTACTAGAGGAGCATATGGTGAGTTGGTAAGGCGAGCTGAAGGTGAGTTGGTAAGGTGAGTTGTCAGGTGAACTCCTAGGTAAGTTCCTAGGATAGTTACTTGATGAGCTCTAGCGTGAGCTCAACTCGACCTAATTGGCGAGCTCCTAGAAGAGATCCCTGGTGAGTTACTTGGTGAGTTATTCAGTGAGCTTCTAGGTGAGCTCCCATGTGAGGTACTTGTCGAGCTCTAAGGAGAGGTCCCAGGTGAGCTGTTCGATGAGCTCATAAGAAAGGTCAAGTCAACCTACTCTGCAAGCTACTCAATGAGCTCCCAGGTGAGTTTTTAGGTGAGCTCATAGGTGAACTACTAGGTGAGCTCCCAGGTGAGCTACTTGAAAAACTCTGAGGCAAGCTACAAGACGAGCTCAAGGTCAGTTGGAAAGGTGAGCTCATAGGTAGCAAGGTGAGCTATCAGGTGAGCTCCTAGGTGAGTTTATGGGCAAGTTCAAGTCAAGCTACTCGACGAGCTCCTGGGTGAGCTACTTATTGAGCTCCCAGCCGAGCTCCTAGGTGAGCTGCTCGGTGAGCTCAAAGGTGAGCTTCTCGATAAGCTCTAATGTGAGCTTACATGTAACACCCTGAACTGTTGTTACTTTCTCCTTAGCATTCAAGTGTTGATATGTGATTTCTTGTAAAAGGATGTGTTCCTCGATTCAGAAATCATGCTTGATATGTACTGAATTTCTTGCAGATTGCAGATCTTGACTGAGTCAAAATATGAATAGACTCTTTTATTTATTTCATTTTGTGTCTGAATATTAATCTGATCATGGAATGAATTATAGAGATATTCTTCTATAATATCTAGACTTGGATCAGTGGAATTGATCCAAGTAATGCTTTAAATCTGTATGTGATAAATTATATCACAGACCTTGAACAGGTTGCAAGGTATGGAAGTATTTATTAAGCTAGTCAGGATTACGACTCAGGCTGATCTTGAGAAATGAAACGGTTCCCGATATCAAAGTATATCTGGAAGGTCTCGATTGTAGACCAGGTAATAATTCGTTGACATACAATTCTGTATAAGAACGGAAGCTAACTCTGTTCTAGAAGGCATGTTACAGGTCTTTCTGAGTTTTCAGGACGAGGACCAAACTGAATTATTAAGGGTTAGTAACCTAAAACTAAAACCTAACCTAGGGGTTAGATTATTGTTAGTCTAACCTAGACCTAGGCTATTTGTTAATATCCTAAGTTAGTATCTTTGCATAAATTTGTTAGTGTGGGCATTACCCTAAACTCTAACCTAAGATACTAACCTAACTTTGGAGGAGATTATGAAGGGGCCGATGATGGGTGGCGAACCATGGCGGTGTTTTCTATGGCAATAAATATAAGGGATAAGGATGAGGGACAGGTCATGGCGGAGGTTTAGGCGACGGCTAATTTGTGCAGACTTGGCAATTGCTAAGTTTGGAAATGGACTTAAATTTTTAGTTGGACTGTCGCCAATTCTGGCGGTCGGTGGGAATAGATTTTAAGTGGGAAAATTGGTTATTGGCATTCAATACTCTCGGAATTCGAGCTTGGAACTCGCGAGAAGGCATGCAAGCGGAAATTTGGGAGTTTGTTTGGCTTGTCGCAATTTTCAGTTTTTGCTCTGCTGGTTTACTGGTTCTTCACACCAGTTCTCTTTGAGTTGCATGGCATGTAGGAACTGCCATAGCTCTTTTCTCTGTCTTGGAAGATATATATGCGATGAAGACAGCGAAATTTTGTTGGTTGCTTCATCGTGGAAAAAGAAAAGGAAGTTTGAGCTCTTCCTGTGGTCCGCTTCGGAAATTTGATCAACATACAGGCATGCTAGGCCCTAACCTTTAAATATCTTGCTGT